>VXAX01008043.1:487061-551541 GCA_013399835.1 Leptocoma aspasia
TAACTATTTATTTATTTATTTTTATATTTTCCAAAAATAATATTGTTTAAAATTTGTCTCAGAATAATTTTTATGATTAACTCTTGGTCTGTGGCCAATTAAACCAAATTTTGCTCTGAACCTAGGCTTGATTGGACATACATGTTATATTTATCCTTAAATGGTGGTTATGGTCCCTAGGATAAAATGTTAGTTTTCTTATATACAGATTTTAAAAGTACTCCTAATCTAGGCTGGAAAATTGTCACTGCTCTGAGTATTAAAACCAGTGAATGACTGTGAAGACACATAAGACTAACAGTGACAGTTCAGCTAACTTAAAAGAATTAATCAAAAGTAAGTCCAGTTGCTCTTTTTAAAACAAAATTTCCTACACTTACTTAAAGCACTATGTTTTTTCAGCTTTACGCAATCAACTAGCCTAATAGCTTACTCTTTCATTCTGTAAATTCTAGATTTTAAGTACCATGAAATTTGATACTAAATCTAAGTTTATTTACCAAGTGGTTTTGACTGTTGGAGATGCTATCTGCATTCAGGGGCTACTGAATGCCAACAGACAAATATGAATTCAGAATTTCTAAGTCTGAAGTGTTCAGGGAGTGCAGGGAGTTGTGTCCCCCTATAGTCTGGAAAAGTATCTATGCTGTTATGCTTCAAAGATGTAACTTCTGGTCCTCATAACCTTGTGAATAAGCAATTATTACAAAATTTTGCAGAAAAATTCCAGTGAACAGGAAAGGACCAGATTTCCTTGGAAATCTAAAACATTTTCACTTGATAGTCTTGAAAGTGGAAATGGAGCGAAATATGCAGTGTTTAAATTGAAAATTATATTCTAAATTTCTCAATCAGTCCAATAGTATGGTTCAAAGAGTCTGAAAAAAGTTTATTTTATTTATACTTTTTAATGTGGAAATTATTAGAATTGAAAAGCAACCAACTTTCACTCTCTTTTTTCCCAAGTCCCTGCTTATCACTTTCGAATAATTAAAACTTCTTTTGCTTTGAGATAGATGCACTGATACTATGTGGATATGGAAAGGACATTTTCAAAGGCAAGTCATTGACAGTAAAGAAAAAAAAGGTTTACTGTTCCCTTTATTTGCCCCTAATATTTTCCCTTTTAGTTACTAGCAGCAGTGTCATATTAAATGACTTCCCCCTTTAAACTGTTAAGTGGTGCTAGTTCAGTTTTAGCGGTAAGTCGCCAGCAGACTCGGGGGACAAGTGCTATCTCCTATGGCCCTGAAAATTGATATTGAACATGGAAGGAAAAATCTCACAAGCTGATAGCAATTAGCTAAAAAGGATTTGCGACTCCATGATTCATCACACTAGGGGATCAAAGTCATTTACAGAGAGTGTTTCTACAGTCCCTGCCTGCTGCTCTAAAGATATACCTCTGTTTATCTCTCACACTGCGGTGTGACATTTCCTTTTTTAAGAGCCCATTTTCTTAGAAACGTAGCACTGGGCTGCTGCAGCACAGGCAGTCTTTGATTCTCCGCTGACTGCCTAAATGACAAGATGGCTCTAATGGCACAGCTTTAGCAGGAGCTTGCAAAGGGAATTGGACTTATTATTTACATAAGTGGACTAACAGGTCAGGTCTGGTACTTGCTTGTAAAAATGAGGACAAGGTCTTCTCATGGCAAGTGGTGTAAGGCAGGTCTCTTGGAGCTCTGTGGAGCTTTCATGATTTTTTTGTATACCAGCAACAATAATTTTCAAAATTAAGCCTCACTTTCTATATATGTTTTTAGAAATACCTTGCAAGAGAATCCCACATAATTTTATCAGAGGATTAAAAGAGACCTAGCTCAATACCAAAGACTTTTTTAGGGATTTTTTTTTTCCAGAGAAGAATTATACTCCTCTGTCCCTCCAAAATTCACTCTAACACTTTGACAACAGTCTCATTGGTCAAAACGTAATTTTGCTTATATAATAGTATGATATGAAAGAAAAAGAAAGAAAAAAACAACAAATAACAGTTACATTTTGCCACTTCCAGGACCAAAGTTTCTTTTTTAACTCAGTAGTAGGAATTAGATTTGTTTCTCAGAGCACAACCTGAAATCATGGAGGTCTTATAACTTCTAAAGTTTTTTGGTTTTTTTGCTAAGGCTGGAAACGCTGAGCTCCTTAGTGGAAGACAAAATGGTGTTTATTCGGTGATAATATTGTTATAGCCTTTCTCAGGTTTATTTTGGTCAGAGTTTTACAAAGGGGTGACATTTTCAGTAGCCTGATCCTAACTGCTGGCTGTCTCACTCCTTTGATAGTGAGCACTAAATATGTATGGAAAGTTCACGATGATGTGGCGGTATTTACTCTTGAGTGGTATCTTCTAATTAATAGCTATTACTTTGTTGTGAATCCAGCCTTAGAAACAACAAATTTCCTAAGCTTTAATGAGTAGGGGATAATATTAGGCTTGTCTGTAGCAAAATTTGGGAGGACACACCAAGGTTACCGGGATATTCTGCTAGAGAGGACCTCAGCCTGTTGCTGTGAGACTTGGAGGGGCTCCAGAGGTAACAGGAGACAGCAGGGAAACACCAGTGAAACAATGTAAAGGTGTATTCCTTTAAGAAGGTAACAGCAAGTTTGCAGAGGACAGCAAGCTGGTTGGTGTAGTTCACATGCCCTGAAGGACAGGATGCCACCCACGGGGACCTGGACAAGCTCAAGAAATGGGCACATGGGAATGTCATGTGGCCTAACAAGACCGAGTGCAAGGTGCTGCACCTGGGTTGGGGCAACCCCTGGTATCAACACAGGCTGGGGGATGAACAGATTCAGATCAGCACTGCTGAGAAGGACTTGGGGGTGCTGCTGGGTGGGAGGCTGGACATGAGCCAGCAATGGATACTCCTAGCCCAGAAAGCCAGTTGTCCTGGGTTACATCAAAAACATTTTGGTCATCAGAGCAAGGGAGGTGATTCTACTCCTCTGCTCTGCTCTCCTGAGACCCCACCTGGAGTGCTGCATCCAGCTATGGGGTTCTCAGCACAGGAAGGACATGGACCTTTTGGAGCAAGTCCAGAGCCAGGGGGCCACAAAAACACCTCTCCTGCGAAGACAGGCTGAGAGGGCTGGGGTTGTTCAGCCTGGGGAAAAAAAAAAAAAAAGAGGAAAAGAAGAAAAATTGTGGTCTTTGAGAGCTTAAAAGTGGCTTACAAGAAAGATGAGAACATACTTTTTGGGAGGGCTTTTTGCAATCAGACAAAAGGTGGTGATTTTAAACTGAAAGAGGATATATTTAGATTGGACATAGACCATGAATTCTATACAGTGAGGGGGGTGAAACACTGGAAAAGACTACCCAAAGAAGTAGTAGATGCCTATCCCTGGCAATATTCAAGGCCAGGTTATATGGACAAGGGTCTGAACAGCTTGATCTAGAGAAAGATCCAGGGGGAGCTGGAATAGATGATGTTTAAAGGGCCCTTCCAAAATAAACCATTCTATGGTTCTATGATAATACAACCTAGAAAATACAGCAGACCTAGAAAGTCCTTTCTTGTGTTGAAATAAACCATTTTTGTTTCATTTAGTTTTTTGTAGCTATGGAAACAGTCTAAGAAGTGTGTGAGATTTATATGCAAGGGTGTAAATTTATTTACTTATCTTTCTATTAATTCAGTGGCTTAAACTAGGTCTGTCCTAATATTTGCCAGAACATTTTGATATTTTGGAATTAATTCTTATTAATTCTTCACATATTTTCATATGACATGAACAAATATACTCCAGTTCTTCTGGTAATCTTTGTTTCATGTTTTTGCTTTCCACTGACCCACCCCTCCCCCACTGCCTTCCCACAAAACAGCTTTATAAGTCCACCCAAATATCTGCAGGAGCAGTACATAGAGCCTCCATCTGAAGGATCATGACTATGTATCTGGTAAGACAAAGGCTGCAAGCAGAACTTCATTTCAGAGATGGAGATTTGTATTTTATTTTAGGTGTTGGTGCCAGTATCTGCTACTGTGATTATTTTTTGTGTAGGCTGCCTCTGGTAGCTTCCTGCTTTGACTTTTTTTCCCAAGTAACACCTGGAAAGTGGTTTATTACAGCATTTTGTGTGTTAAAACCAATCTGCCTCAGGATCTCTTCCTACAGGAAGGAAATGTTCCTTTGGATTCAGTGCTGTAGCTTGCAGGTGTCTTACACACTATTACATGAAAACCTCAGAGTTTTTTGGCACGTACCTTGGAAACCAGTAGATTTGGAAGACAAATAATCAGGACACTTGTTTGTGTGCTCAAGAAAGGCACAAGGAGAATAAACCCTGAACTCAGATTTCTTGTATTACAAAGGCGGAAATGGATCCCTCATCAGCTGGGGAGATGTCGTCCCTCCAGAAGCGGCCATGTCCAGTCTCGGTCTGTTATCACATATGGTAAAACCAGCAGCATATTCCTGCAAGATGTTGATGTTGCTCCTCTTTAGAGCAGCGGCAGAGTGCTCTTGACAGTGCTCCCCCAGAGTCACCCTACCCTGCCCCTGCCAGATGGTGCTCACATCAAGTGCACAGCCAGCGCTCACCTGCTCTTCCCCAACCTGTGCGGATCCCTGGAAACGAGAGGCAGAGGTTTTCCTTTGGGTCCTATGCAGAGGAAAGCAAGATAATTTCTCTTCTTGGCGGCTGACTCAGGTGTTTCCAAGTAATTCCTGCAGCTGAAATAGTTGTGCAAGGAGAGTGAAAACTACTACTTAAAACCTGTTCATCCTGACAAGCGAAACAGGAGAAAGAAGTGACTTTGGAGGATATTCATTGAGCACCATTCTTGTAAACCAAATGAGTATGGCCTGAGAGGGTCTGGTGGACTAACAAGATGCTGAACTCTCTCACTAAAAAATTCAAGGTCTGAAGGAGTTAAAATACATTAATTTCTGTGTTTCTGATGCATTGGAAAGGGCATAACTATACAAGAAGTAGTTGAGAAAATAGGGTATGGGTTGCAGTAAACTCATATTCAAGAGAGAACTAAGGATTCAGAATGAATTCAAAATTTGGCAGAGTTTGAAGGATAAGAAGAGAAATCTCAGGAAAGCTCAAAATACTCAGCTAATGCATTTCTGTTAGAAAACAATGTAATTCTCACAGAAAAAAAATTGGTTGCTGTATTTGTAGGATATTTTTGCCATGTAGAAACAGTTTTAGAAAAAGGTACTTCAAATTTTTATTTTATTTTGTTTTATTTTATTTAACAATCTGGTGTTTATGAGATTTATCATTGTACTGGAACCTGGTAGAGTTTAACATATTTTATCTAAATTCATGAAAATATTTACTACTACAATAAGGTAATGATAAATTAAAATAATTATTCTGATTGGTTAATGGTCTTGAATGTACTCTCTAATTTAAAAAATCCAAACCCCAAACCAGACCAGAAAATGTTCTGTTTCAGCACTACAGCCTGGGAGAAATTATTTGTCTTCAGCATGTGAACCCCTAGAATCACAGAATATTTATTTTTTGGTCTATCTATCTATATGAGGCAGAAACATTAAAACATGTGGTTGTGAAGCATCATGTAACATCAAGCTACACCCATTTACCTCAACTAAAAGTCTGGCCTAGTAGTAGTGTATATGAATGACTATATGAATTACTGGGTGATGTGACCTATATAAACAGTTCCTGTCCTGTCCAAAATTATTTCTATTTAAGCTCAAAATAAATTACATTTCTGCATGTAACCAAAGTTCATGACACGTTTATAAATATTTGATCTTTTGGCTCCAGTCTTTTCAAATGAACATTTAAGAGACCAAAGATTTCCTCAAATAAATATGCAGGAAAGCAAATAATAAAGAGACCAAATGCAGTTAATGTGTTTGTTGTTACTTACCCACATATGCCTGAAGCATCTCTTTTTGCTTAGACTGCACATATGCAAAATGAAAAGTATATATATTTCCCACTCTTTATTTCTGGGCTTTTTGCATGTTAGAAATGATTTAACTCTGAGACCAATTTATAAATTTGTTTGTAAATTACTTCTAGTTACTTCCTCAATTAAAATTAATTTTTATCTGTAAAATGCATTCCTCCAATTATCTGCTATTTTTCTCTCCCTCCAGCACAAGGAAGTCCTATTTCCTATTTTGTCATTATTTCCCATCCTTGTACTACCATTTTTCTTTCTCCTGCTGTATCAATGGTGGCAATATGACTGCTTATGGGACTGCTACAAAATCAGAAAATAGCCAGCTTTGTCACCTAAAGAAATGTAATATTGAATTGCATCCAATCTGTTTTCCCTTCGTGCACGCACATGCATGAATCTACTGAGGTAACAGGGAATCCTGTGAAATTGTTTTTCATCCTTGCCTTCATGTTTCATCTCAAAGTATGGCAACAGTTGTAATTATTGTGTCTTTTGTTGCATTAGATTTGTTTTTCCGAGCTTGTACTTTGATGCAATGTCAATGAAAGAAAATTAATAAATTTAGTGATGCCAAAATCTAAACTCCTATTGAGAAAGTTTGTACATGATAGCTGTGTTTTGAACTGCCTTTTGCTGATTTTAAGATGGATTTTAATAATATTTTATTCAGAAATTTTTAAATAATAAAAATCGAGCCCAAAATGTTATACATTCAAATACAAGTGAAAGAAATTTGTGAACTATTTTTGAAAGAAAACTGGGTTCTGTAATTTTTGTGTAGCAGATGTCATTTGTTTGTATAAAAAGCTTTCCTGTCTTTCCTGATGGTTGATGTTCCTGTCTTCAGGTACAGCGTATTATTTGACCACATTTTTAAACACACCGTCAGTATAAGTCACTTCAGAGCATGTTATTAGAGCTATTTCTTGCCTCTGGCTGATGTCCCAGAAGAAGATGATAAATCATCCACTTATGCTACAGAAGGGGAAAAAAAAATCAATGTTCAAAACTTCCATGGTCAGCTTTACTCAGGACAGCTAAACTCTACAGTGACAAAATACTGATGATGTCATCAATAAAGTAAATTAATGCTGTGAACAACTAAGAATTGTGAGCTGCCTTGCAGCATGTTGTAGAATATGAAGAAAAGTTTTTGAGAACTAAAGTTGCAAACTCTAGCTGTTTTTGGACTCTTAGAGCAACGTGAGATTCATCCTTAAAAGCCAGTGTCAGAGAATACAATTAACTTTCTTATAAGCAGAACACATGTGTAGGCAGCAGCAGGATCAAGTCTTGGGATTTTGACTCTTCTGCAGTCCATTGGTAAAGAGAACTGGACCCCAACCACTACAAAAGCAATAGTTAGATGTAGTTATGTGTATGTGATATTAGTCTGAATTCATAGAGGATTTCATGTACTTATTCTAGAAGTGGATTTCAGCAAACAAATAACCACTGCAAGATATTTAATTAGCCAGCTCCAAAATCACATATTCTATATGAGGTCTTTACAAGAAAACAGGTTCACACACTATTCATTAGAGTGATCCCTTTTACATGTAGCTCCCCTGGCAACAGGCAGGGAATGATGGCCCAGACTAGTTTCTTCTAAATATCCCCCCACCGTAATACTGGTACCAGGAGTCTCTGTAAATGGTCCCAATCTTACCTGCTGCTGAAAGCAAATGGGCTTATAGATTGACATGTCTACAAAACTTCTGCAGTCTGAGTTAGTCTCAAGGCTGGCTGGGAAGTGTGCTAGTTCTAAAGGAATCCTAGTTCTAGCAAGAACCAGAACAGCTGCAGCCAGCAAATATTCCTTATTGAAGCGCACTTCATCAGCTGCAAAATTGAAGTGTAAGTAATTAATCAGGTCAATTTCATGTCATTAATTATGCTCACAGATTCAACATAGCGTGAAAAAGCACTGTTTTAAAAAAAAATCCAAAGAGTAAGAACATTACTTAGGGAGATAAAGACATAAACTCCAAGTTGAGATTGTTTGTTTAAAGCAAAACAAACAATCACTATATACATCTAGGGACAACTGTATCCTGCAAGGGAGAGGAACTCAGTAACATTTCCTTATCACTAGATTTTGTAATCACATTAGAACTCAACCTGAGAATCAAAATAAAATATCCCTTGTAAGTTAATAATATTGAATAGAGCAATTAATCACACACACATTCATTTCACGCAGTAACTGAAAAGCTGTGGGTTATTTCGCCTACAGAAAAAGACATAAAAATTAAGCTAAAAAAGCGGTTGATATACTAAGTATGAAGCATGAGGAAAGTTGCTCCTCAAAGCAAATTTTAGCCTGCCAGGAACATGTGTCTTTGATTCAGGTGAAGGGCTGAAAGTACACCAGGAAATGACAAAGGTGAAATCAAAATCTGCCCTGGGTGAAGTGAAAACACAGACAGAGGTTAGAGGAGGTAGAATATGATTCTTGTAATCTGCTGTTTAGTTTTAAATGAGAGATATTTTTTTGTTCAGAATACAGAGTGCATCAGCAGAAGAGGATCAGTGTTACGTCCTATCCTGGCATTAATCTGACGGATATTGGGAATTTGAGTAGCAGGAGGAGAGTGGGCTGCTCTGTAAAAATTCTCACAGCACATGAAAGGAGGGGAGTAAAACGTCTGAAATCAGGAAGCTGGGGGATGGTCTTGATAAAGCTGTGCTAAACTGCAAGTTGTTAGCTTGTGAGCTTTTCAGGTAAACTAGAATGATGTTCTTGATGTTAAAAACATTTTAGTTCTGAACTAATCTAATTTATTGGAAAGAAAGAGAACTATTCAATTCTTTAAAGATTTAAGAGGAGAAGGAAATCTTGTTTAGAACTTAGACTATCCCAGTTCAATACAGGATTTAGATGATACAGATATATATCAATAAATTAATAAATACATTATTTAGAATTTGATTGTTACTGCTACCTAGAATTTGATTGTTACTGCTACCTAAAAGCAATGGTACCTACTGCTACCATTGTAGGTGTATCCCTACAATGGCCTTCACATTTTGGATGCTGGAACATCACCTTTCAACAACTTCCAGAGATGTCTTTGAAATTTTTTCTTTTCTTCCATGTTTGTAACCCCTGAATTTCTCATAGAATATCTTGATGATCTTTTGGAAGGAGCAAGAGTTCAGAAATAAAACTATTATGGAAAGATAAAATATGATTTTTCAGAGATAAACTGAATAAAAATCAAAAGGACTGAAAAATATTATTGTAGTTAGGACTTTTACCAGTATATAGGTAAATATGTGTATGTATAATATCAATGTCAGGGGCTATGTGAGTCTACATTCTGGATATAACAAAGACATCATGTTTGTCAAGACAAGGAAAAGGACTTGATGTCTGAAAGAGTGGGAAAATTCTGGTTTGGTTTCAGTACTGAAGAAGTTTTTAGCAAATTCTTTTAGGAGATTTAAATCTGTGTCTTTATTTCTTAATTTCTTTCAGTATTTTAGATACCAAAATAGGCCACTCTGCAGTAACTGGAATCAGTTCTTACAAAGATGATTCAGTCATTTGCCAAGCTCATTTTCTCCATTTCTCTGTTTTTAATACAAATTACATTATTTCGTCAGTCACACAGTTGCTTAAAGTTTATTTGAACTCCAGAGTGAATGATGTCCTATCCCACTGAATAATTTTGATTTGGTTTTTTCTTCTATGTCTCCTTATGAGAGTGTTTGAACTTTGTTCTGGAAGGGTATTTTCCCAGTATGGTTCTTAAGAAAACTTCATGCAAATGAACAGTATAGTTTATACTTCCCTGTTCATGTTACAGAACTAATTTCTTTCTGTGCTTTTGTACTTCTATGGACTCAGAAAGCTTCACGTGGCGCTTTTTTTTTTTTTTGTTCACAAGATAGTTAAGACATATCTTGCCTTTGCTTTACATGAAGACTTTGTAGGTAAGTTTTCGCTGTTAAATACCTGTTTTTCTTGGGTTACCCTACAATCAAGCACAGGGTTTCTGGTTGCATTGTCAACACTACCAAACACAGTCATTGTGTTGAACCTAGTAGAAATCTGGAAGTCCACAAAAATTACATACAGAATTCCTGTGCTGGAAAAACAAAAGATGTGTGAGGTCTATTGAATGAACTGTCCCTAGTCCCTTACAGGAGGATGTGAACTCTTCTCTGCTCCCCAAAATTAGGCTCAACCCCTAGATATTCCAAAGGCTCACTCTTTAGACCTGAGACTAATAAAAGAGACACAAGCTTCGAAAGTACCTGTTCAAGTTGCAATGATCACAGCATCAGGGAAATACTGGAAGCTTCATCTGCATGCTGAGGCTAAAAATATCTCTATTTGTCTTCATCTGGCTGAAACAGTTGTAATATGATAGCAAGAGGCTTGGAAGCTGTACAGCAATGAAGAGACTCTTCTTTTTTTGGAAACTCTATGCTCTTGTCTTTTTCTCACAGCGTTGAGGACTTCTGGGAGTGAGACTCTTACTCCTGGTAACACGTGGTTATCTGCTACTGCATGGTTTTCCCGTGATGTGTGAGTGTGACTGTCCCAAAAAGACTTAGGGAAAAAGTGGAAGTCAGTCATGTACATCCTGAATATCAGAGAAGCCTAGTAATAGAGGAAAAAGACCTGTTTCTGGGATGGAAGTGTTCTACAGGGAGAGTTTTTCCCTACTCTGTAAATTTTTCTCACCAGTCTTGACTCTCCACCACCTCCATCAAACCTTTTTCAAGCACCTCTCTGGGAACAAACACACCTAGTATTAATCCTGCTAAAACTGACACTTTCAATTGTGTTAATGGCAAACTAGATGAGCTGGGTTATATCAAAAGTAGTTAATTGAAATAATTAGTTAACATGAGGTCTTACCAGGTGGTAAGCCCTCAAGCATACAGTGGTGGATTGTATTGCTTGAAACTGTCAAGAAAAATAGAGACTAGAAGCCCATTTTGTTGAAAATTATGTATGAGGTCACATAATAATACCTCTGAGAAATATTAATAATGTTGATAAAAGATTTTATCTTTTTGGAAAGAATGTGCAAAAATTAATGTGGGGGCTGAGCCACCGGGGATAGGTGCTGCCCCTTTCCTGTCATGTTGAATGTCGTTCCATAGTTTCCATAGCCAGACCTCCAGCAAACCCAAAGTAACTTTTTATGGAGTAATGGTAGTACTGTATAACCTGGACTGGTGCTGAGTATTTGTCTTGCCTGGCCTATTTTGTCTTTCCTTAAGTGGTGGGATTTGGTTCATGTTTGAGTAACATGGGAGAAGGGAGAAGAAATTACCTTGGTATTAATGTCCTCCAAAAAGGTTGGAAGTAGAAAAATGTCCTGAATTCCTATAATTTTAATTTCACAGATCCATAGTTGAACTACTTAAGACTACCAGAACATGCCCTGGCAAAACCTTTGTATTTTTCTACTATAAACTAAGCATAAATTCGGTGGTAGATGACAGATTACTTCATATACCATGCAAGCAAGCCTAGACAATAGCTTTAGCCATGACTGATTGCCTTGCTGTAACCCACTTTATGTTAAATGTATTCTTGCTGTTCAATTCCACAACTGTAATTTTGTTCTTCTGCACCGCTCAGCCCTCTGTGGACTAACCAGGTTCCTTCAGTAATGATTTCTTTTCTATTGTATTGTTTTCTGCATAATCAAGTTGGTAGGTAGGGGTTTAGGTGACACAGCCATCTGTCAAGTTCATTTGCTCTGAAAATGCAAGAAATAATGGCCTCTACAACTTGGGGCTATCTGTTATAAAGGAAGAATATCAGCTTTTACCCTGCATCATCTTCTCATCTTTTCAAATTATCATTTTTTCTACTTTCTATATAAAATACATAAGGTTCTCTTGACATGACTGATTGGTGAAAAAGAAAGCTATCACATGTCCACCTTGTATTGCAATTTATGCAAGCAATCCAATTAAGGAGGAGCAGCTAACATCCAGACTAATGTGCCTGTCGTAAAACTAAAGAGAATGCTGCAGACTGCTCTGCTCAAGTGTTATCACTGCTGGTTCTCTGACATGCTAACTGCTTTCTCCTTGAAGTTTGCATAATGTGTAAATGTGAGGGAGTTTGCATGCCACAAAAGAAAGGGAAAACAGTTATTCATTTTCCCTCCTCTAAAATAAAATGCTCATAATAATTCTTATAAGGAGCCTTTATCAAATTGTATCTTTTCACTGAAATGACGTGCACTTCGTAGGAAAGACATAAAAAGCTGCCTGTGCATTCTTAACCTTTTTCAGACACAGTGGAAGCCAGCTGGAATAATCCAGGAATTATTCCAGTTTTCTGTGTAAATGTATGGAGGGGGCAGAGTTGTTTATACAGCAGAACAACTTTTATCCAACATCATGACAGTAGAGCTGGGAACATCCTTGTTGCTCTGGGTCAGAGGCACCTTTGCATTGGACCCATTTGCGATTGCCCCTCCTAAAACGCAGAGTGACAATTGCTCATACTGAGCACAGGCTTTAAATGGTGTAGTTAGAAACAAAACCATTTCCAGATGCCATTATATGGTGCTAGTGAAACATGAAATTTTCTGCTTTTATGAAAACATAATTATTAAGTGGAATGTCACACTTTTATCATACTTTTGCCAAACCAATCCCCACATCACCTGCCTCATAGGGCCATTGACGTGTGATAAGACTCTCTGCTGGATGAGAGATTCCCTGACAAGGGAACAATTGCTGTTGTTCACAGCAAGCCAAATAATGAACCTGAACAGCAGGTGTAAAAAGTGATAAACCCATTAATGAAATTAGTTAGTATCAGTAGCCACCTATTGAATATTTCCAAAATATAAAATCAGTCGTAAATTCTAAATAAAACACAGAAATATTGCAAAGAGGCTATTCTGGTCTGTATTTCTGCCCCATGGTGCAGAATTTTATGTCCATTGTATCACTGCTGTGTAACACATTTAATGCAGAATTGAAAATTTTTCTTCAAGTTGTCCATAGCATTCTATAAACAGTGTTCTGTCATTGTCACAGAAGTTGGGCATGAAAAGCCATGCTCATCACGTAAAGAATTAATTGTTCTATCCAAGCTTACCTGTAATTCAAATTTCATGTGCTGCTTCATCACAGAATAATACTTTCTGGGCCATATACATATATGTTTCATATGTGCTTCTTTTTGGGGATATATTTTAAGCATTTTAGAACTTGATGAGCATTGTACACAACACACACTCTGTAGTGCATTTATAACCAATTGCAAAGGTGATTTTGGAGGTAGAGTGTAATGTGGTTAATGTGATTAAGTTAACCTGTTGAAGTCTGGGCTAGGTACGTACTGCTCTTTGGAATGTTCAGGAAAATTCCGTTTTCACCTGGGACCAGCCATGATGCCTCAGATGTGTTGTTTTTTTTGAAATCATTACCACTGGCTAAGCAAAAAGACAGGTACTTGACTTAGTGTCGTGCTTTGTTACTGTCTTCTGGATTTTGAGGTATAATCTCACAGAATACCAAGTAGTCACAAGTCAGTTCACAGGTGGAAGTGAATGTCCACTATTTCAGTGTTAAATTAATAAACCTGGGAATAGAAAAGCATCAGCACCACATGTGTAAGTATCTCAAATCTCCCATGAGTTATTTTTGTCTGTCACTTACTTGTAAACCTTTTAAAGGTGTCTGCTTGTACTATAGTAGACCGTATCATATTATTCCTATTAATCAGAATTTCTAGTTGAATATGCCTTCTCAAATTTTACAATTTATGCTTTAAATATTTGGAGAAAAACAACATGTGATATAACACTGCTAAAATTAAAATTAAAGTTTTGTGAAAAGTGTTATCCTCATCTTTATTTGGTGCACCATGAAACACACACAAAGAGACACACAGCTCACATGTAATAGGGTTATACTCTGTGAAATTCAAACTAGCTATAAACAAATGCACCTCATGTCAGAATTTCTTTGAACTTTGTTATTAAAAGAATCTTAAAAATAGAGAAAATAGAGCTGGACTTAAAGAGACGTGAACTAGATCTGGCTAAAACTGGCACAGAAAAATAGAACCTAGTGTTAAAATACTGCAATGAAACTTATGATGCCTGCAGAACAAATGTCATTTTCATAGAGAATGTGCTAGGCTGCTCACACGAAAGTGACTGGCTTTAAAGCTTGCAGTGGAGATTTTTAAGAAGCATGAACAGCTAGTGGAAAGAGCAATAAGTGAACAGTTAAGTGTAATTCTGGATTAGTTATCTGGGAATTATTTGTTTGGGAATAGTTGGTAGACTTCTATATGACAGAAAATATGATGGCCAAGGATCAGCAAGCATCTGAGGATGAGTATTCACACCATCATCACCTTGCCTTCAGGTGCTTGGGTGGATTTATAGCAGGGTCAGGTGGGAGAAGGTGGGAAATAGGACCAGCAAGTTCAAGTGGTGTTGTGAAACAACAGGGATACAGAGCTGCATGTCTGGATATAAACTGTCCAAAAAAACCGAGGCCTTTCCACTCCCTGTGAAGACAATCCTTTCCTTGGCCTCAGTGACCACAAAGCTCAGCCTGGCTAGTCAAGTTATTTGTTTTTTCACAGAGAAAATTGCACATCTAATCTCAGACTGTTTCTTTTCAGAGTGTTAAGTGGGCTTTGCTGAAAACCACAGATTTGGGCTTTGGCTTTTTACGTTATATAATTTGGAAACCTTTGCTCCCTGTTTTATGCAGAATTCAATTTATGTATACATATAGCATATTTAGACTAAAGAACCACACTCTAAAAAACAGCATTCAGAATGACTTAAAATGTTTTTTTATGCTATTAATACCTCTCCTGGATTTCAGTGCACCATCATTTTCTCAGTATTAATTATGATAAATTATTGAGATAAATAGTTTATTAGATGACAGACAAAGTTTCTACTGTGATAGATACACCACAACTGAGAAAGTGAAATCCACAAAATATAAGGCATTTTAATGGTATGGGATTTCTGAGAAAGTGCTGAGAATCTTCCTGAAAAAACAGATTTTTTTTCAACCTCTTAGTTGAGCGTGTGCAGTCACTTATTCCTTCTGATACTACCGGTTGCATAAAGTATTTATCTGCAAAATCCAGGTCTAATCTACAAATCTATTAACATTGGATGTTGTATATATCCCTAGTAGATAGGACAGATCCACGAATTCAAGTTTTGATTATTAGGATTATAATTTTAAAGAAGATTAAACCTAAGATGAATTTAAAAGTTTATGATAACTACATTCTCTAGGCAGCAGCTGGTACCAGATTTAAGGTACCATAAGTTTCTAACGTATTTTTTCTTTTTAGTTAGAATACATGCCTTTTACCCACCAATATCTAAAAACTTTTAGCAACATCATCTTCAAATATTTAATGTAAACATGGCATCTAAAGTGTATACTAATGTTTTCCTGGAACCTCAAAAAGCAACTATAAATGTTGAAATAATTCATCCCATTTATACCAGTATCAATTCTATCCTTACAGCTGTTTTATTATGTTATCTGTTAACAGACATAAATCTAATCTTTACTAATAACATACATTCAGTGGTATAATTACCACATGCCACTTTGATGTCCCATTAGAATTTTTGAAGTGAAAGGAAGTGACCCAAGTTAGACTGTGTTGGGCAAGTCTGACCATAAATGACCACATTTAATATATATATTTTGAAATAATTAAATTCAGTTAAACCCCAATCCAATGCTGTAAACAAAGAAATACCTCATTGCTAACATCTGTTCTTAAAGGGGTGCTTAGGGCCTATGGGAAAAAAAATATAGCTGAGTGAAAACTAGATCTTATGTTACAGGGAAAATTATTCTTTTTTTTTCCTATAATGAAATGGAAACATATTGTTAAATATTTTCTCTAAAAATGATTGAAATATATTGCTTCAGACTTATTTTTCTAATAATATGATATGACATAAAATAAAGGCAGTGAAATAGAAATAATTTTAAAATGGTAAATTGCACTTTCAAAATAGCATATTTCAAAGTCTGTTTTAATTTTTTCTAAAATGCAGTATGTCATGAAGAAAAATATTTCCATGAAACACAATCTTTTGATGAATTTGTAAATAGGACTTACAGAGTGTGCTTTTCAGAGTTTTAAATTTTCATTAAATTCTCAAAAGGGAAAAGTTTGTCATTTTTTACACATTGATACGAGAAAGATTTTTCTAACTTTATGTTGTGGGAAAGAATAATTTTGACCAGTTTTATTTGGAACTTAGCACTTTCTGACCCTCTGCACAGAGTTTTGTCCCTGGCGTAAAAGTAATTTCTAGTAATGGTAAGCTGTGTTTTGCATCTGTGACCCACCCTCAAAGGAGAATTGTCTCAGTGGGTTTTAGAACTGTGTTCTGAACAGCAGATGTGTGGGCAAATTTTAACATTTAAAGAGTGACATTCAAAGAATGGTTTGGATTGGAAGGGTTGTTAATCAGATCATCCAATTCTGACCTCACTGCCATGGGAGGAGATACCTTCCATGAAACCAGGTTGTTCAAAGCCCCATCCATGCTGGCCCTGAACAATTCCAAGGATGGGGCAACCACAACTTCTCTGAGCAACACGTTCCACTGTTGCATTGTCTTTTGCGAAATGAGAGATTAAGTTCATTGGCAGACACTGAATGTATTTCAGCATGCCCTTCTGCTTGAGAGGGAAGATGTAACTGGCCACTGGGCAGGTGACATATTGCTTCTGTGCAAGACAGCAGCTCCTGGCTCTGTTGACTTCACAATTTAGTGAGGACCAGGAAATGGGATCTGCTGCCATTTTCAGAAAGTCATGGCTTCCTGCCCAGTTGTGTTAAAGAGAAAATCTGTGTGAGTTTCTGGATCTGGTTTTGGACATAACACCTCAGGTTTGGTTTTGTGGTACCTGAATTTGGAAAAGTAGAATCTGAGATTTTCCATGTTAAGTACTCTATTTGTTCATCATTTATTCTCAGATATGTGATTAGTAATGTTATAAAGCCTCTCAGATTTATAAAATGGACAACTGTATCACAAAGAACCAGGCCTTCAGAAACCAAATGAACCATCTCTTGTCATGTCAAGAAATGGGTAATTTTGAAGACAGCGAATGATACTTCTCTGGCAATTGTGCATTTCAAGCCCAGCCACTCTAGGTTAAATCTAAACAGATATTAAAAATTTTGGGGAACAGTTGCAGAATTTTCATTGAACCTTTCTATAAAATTCAGCTAATGCCAAATAAGCATGACGAAAAATAATAACACCTTAATTCAACAGCACCAAAAAAAAAAAATAAAAGCAGTAGTTTGTTATGGAGTTTTGACAGCTTCATTGCCAGTTCTATATCTATGTATATGACAGCTTAGATCCTCTAATCAACAGGGCTCAAACATATATGGTAACTTTAAAATAAATTTCCCCTTTCCTTCTGTCACAATTTTTTATGCCATTTTTTAAAATTGCAGCAGCTTTATGTTTCTCTTCAATATTTTATTTTCTGAATAAGAAAATTTTTTTTCTTTAATTTTAGTCTTTAATTTTCCTTTCTACAAAAAGGGTTACTTCAAGGAAGTATTTTATAAATTAGTTCCTTTAAGTTTTAAAAAAGAAAGGAGAATTAGTTAGAAAGGAAGAAGACAAATTCCATAAACTTCTGCATAAAATTAACTCTCTGACACTAATTAAAGATCCTGATTCAAACCCCTACCTGTGATAATCTGATATCTTAAGATAAGATGCTTCTGAATGTCCTGTGCAGTTCATTTGTAAGATATTTGTTTTCTGCTGTTTGACTGGTAAAATGCAGTGTTATTTTGGTGTCACCATTTAAAATTTTTCAGATGAAAGCTGGAACAAAACATAACATTTCAGACTGTTTGGGAAATGTCGTTTCACCAACCCCATATCAAGAAAAAAAGCGCAATTCATTCCCAGTGTTCCCCTTCAGATAAAATTCCCCTTTCTTTAAAGGAACACTTGCCAGAATAGTGAAGGATGTGGCAAGCAAGGTTTGTTCCCTGACATTCCTTTTTAAAATACATCTTCTGTCTCCTTTTAATATGGACACAGCTTCTTTGCACTGAAGTTTTCCATACCATGTGCCTGTTTTTTTTCTGATTTCTTTTTATTTCAACTAGGTTTGCCAGTTTAGGTTCTTTTTTCACTGTTAAAATTACCAGCATCCTTCCTTTCAGATGTTTTAAAAGCTTTGTGTTTTGGAAAATGGCTGGACAGCAAATTAATCTTGAATTAGCTGAATTTAGACAAGATACCATAAATAGCATGTTTTAAATCTTGAACAAATTGCATATTGCAGGTTGATGACATCTCATTTAATCAAATAATGTTCTTCCTCCCCACAGCTTGGAATGCTGAGGACAATATGCATAAAAGATCCCCACAGACTAAACCTATAAATTTGCTGCTGGTGTCTATGGGGGTGAAGTGCTGCTGGAAAACAGACTAAGTTGAAGAAATCTGTTCACCTCTTCTGTCAGTGCTAACGATTTACCATACTAAACCACAAGAGAGAGGAGAAGACCAAAAAGGGGAAGATTGCACACCTGGGAAGAGAAAGAAAATTTGACTAATGTTGGAAAGGAAACTGTCCAGGGAAATAAGAGACAACACTGAGGGAAGAATGAGACTGAGAGCTGGGGGCATGCCAGCATAATGGGAATAATGGGAATAGAGTAGGTAGACTGGAATTAGAAAAAAAAAGAAATTAATTGCCAGACACTTAGTAGAGAATACTGAGATCCCATTGCTAAGGGGAAGAGAAGATGGCTGCTTGGTTAAACTGAGTAATGTGAGAAGGCATAAAGATGGTGGTGGTAAAGTTTAAAAAAAATTGAATGAAGGTAGTTATAATTAGAAAATCTGAAGAGTGGAAGAAACAGCATATCCAGAAGATAACAAAAAGCCAAAGTAGATAAGGTATAAATACAGGCAAAATGAGTTTTGTAATAATGAATCCAAAAAAATTAAAGCATAGGGCAGAAGAACAGAGAAAGCTACTAATGTGTAGATTCCTTGAAACCTTGGAAAAACATGCTTGTTCCTTCCAATCAGATATGTGGAAATCATGCAAGAGGGAGAGTGTTGTTCATAAAGTTTATCCACCTATAAAATTTCAAAGTGTCACCATTAGTTAGTCTATCAGCCCAAGATATTGCAGTCTGTGCTGGGAATTTAAACCTCCCTGCTAGCAAACCACTTTATGGCTTTTGTTTCTTTAAATCTAGGAAATTACAGAAAATATACATAGAGAGAGGATACATACCTAGTTCTGATAATCCCAGCTCTTGGGGTAGTTAACCTGAAAGGACTCAATAGAAATGGTGTTGTGGGCTGGTCTGCATGTAACAATTATAGATACTTAGCAATAAATTTCAAGGCTTTCTGTGTACTATTTATTATGGAAGTATTCTGCCAAAATGTATTATCACAGACTTCTCTTTACACCCTTCATTCCTTCATGCAACCTACAATCTACACTGCTTTTTCAAGACAAGATTCAAATTAATTTTTCTTTGCTAAAAGCTCAGACCTGCATAATAGGTAAGCCTCCTAGAAGGAGGGAATAATCAACCTGTATGGCTCATATTTGCCTTTTATATCAATTATTTAGTAAGGAAGTAATTTAAATGGAAAGTTTTCATGATTCACATAGTTGCATGCTGCATGGAAAATATGAAAAATGCATTGTCACAAAGAGCTCTTTTTGAATGTAATCATAATAATGGCAGCAAGGAAACCCTAATCTAAGCCTAGAAAAGATCTAATAGATCACATCACATGTTTGTGGGAAAGAAATATTTGCTGTGAACAGATTGACAAATTTTTACTTTTTCTATAGAACAGAAGGATAACACAATTCTGATTGTAGGGCCCCTGAGAATATCTATTTTTGCTCACTGAGAAAAATCAATAACCCTTTTTTGGAAGGATTGAGACACAGAATAACATCTTTTTTTTTTGTACAACAGTGTTGTTATACCATGAAAACATGCCAAAAAGTCTTGGGGAGAGAGGCAGAATCTATTAAGAAAATCATTCATTTCTCTTTATTATTGGCATAACTTCGGTAGCAAAAGATGCAAAATTGTCAAATTATGTTATTTCCCCCACAAATTTACTTGAAGTTGGGTCATACCCAAATAACCTGGTAATGTCCCACCTGTAGAGCATTAATATAGTGTATAGAACAGCAGATTTATGACTTGTTCCAAAGACAAGCATGAAACTATATCTTTTCCTTTTACTGAGAGGGCCTCTGCATGAGACGAACTAATACATTACTGTAGCCTAACATACTTGTTAGCTATTTTCCCTTCCTGAATTAAAAAATTGAATTATGTACACTCAGTCTAGTTACTGAACCTGTAAAGTTTATTAAAGTTTATCGACCATGTGTATACTCTTCAGGATTTAGGTTCAATTGCTTCTTTCAAGCTGGAACATTGAATTAAGATGCAGTGCCTTGCTGTGGCTCTCATGGACTCCAACTGAGCTACAGGTAGCAAAAGTCTCCTTCAATTAGACATAATCATCACTCACAGTCAATAATTGTGCTAAAGGCTGCTTTCAAATCTGTGAGGGATTCGCATTTAATGTACTGATTCAGCTTGTCTGAGCCAAATTCACTGTGTACTGAAACCAAAGCAATTTAGTTCTTGCCTACGGCCCTTTTGGCAGTTCATCTAGTACTGAGCACTGTAAGGACTGTGAGATACAATTTAATCTGAGACATCTGTGCACAGACAGGACCTTTTCCATAACAGAGAAAGACTAAGTAATGGCTAAGCTGTAGTTTTATGTGAAGAACCAAGTCTTATCTCTCCTCTGAAAAATAAAGCATTTAAGATATAGTAGAAAGCCAAATGAAAAACGAAAAAAAAAAAAAAAAAGAAAGAAAAAAGGAATAAAAAAATCCTTGGATTTATGAAATGCACACTGAGTCTACTAACAGCTTTCCTTGCTCCTAACCACATAAAGCACTTGAGCTGTGATCCTTGGATTAACCATTTAAAGATATCATACTTATCGTCAGCTGCAGCTGACTGGAAAGATCTTTATTAAATATGAAAAAAAGGCTCACTGCTTGTGATTTTTGTAAAAATATCAAAATTTGCATTGTATGTATTTTTTTATTTTTGGCTTATGATATTATTGGGGAAAGTGCTGTAATATTTATCTCTTGTATCATCCTGCTGTTGGAGGCTTGATATTTCCAGGAAAGGCTTAAAAGTCCTGTACAATATATGATATTGCATAGGAAATTTTAATGATAGTGAACCAAGTGCTGATAGTGTCTGCCAAGTTTTGCTGACTTAAACCAGGTTTTCACCTTGAGTTTACACTCAACTGTTGTGTGATCTCTTCTTGTTATTTCTCTTCAGTAATGGAAAAGCTCTTTATGATGAAAAAGCCATTCTTTGTATTTCTTGAAAACCAGTATCAAAACACTTTTGTTTATATGAAAGCAAGTCAGGGAGTGGGCTGGAAAGGTGCAGACAGCTCTGTGGTATTCACTAGTCACTGCCTTGTTGAAGGCCCAGCTTTTATGGAGCAGGAATCAACAGTCTTCCTTGGTCAATACCTGTTTGGCAAAAACATGGCTAAGGTAAAGTCCTATCCCAGAAAATAGTGGAAGCATACAGCATAAAAGCTTGGCTTGTCAAATCTAATTATGATAAAGGCTCTGAATTATTAGAGTGGCTGCAAAACACATCTGCAATTTCTTTAAGTGAGGTTATGTCCATCAGATCTTCAAATCTGTTACAAAATATTATCCCAGATTTGCATTTTTGGTCGAGATATGATACTTTCAGTGGAATCAGAATTTTCTTTGTTGATTTCCTGCAACAAATAGAGCAGTCCATTGGCTTCTTTGCATGTTATTTGGTGTATTTAATGAGTTATGAGTCATACAGTGTGGGGACTACAGTACCTGGGTACTTAACATAGATTTCTGAATATAGTTAACTGCAAGGATCACATCCTGTAACATCTGGGATTATATCTGTATGTCTACCAACATGATCCATTAAATTTGGGAAAATGTTCATCATAGGTGATGCCATATGTAAATAATAGAGGCAGAACAGAATGTCAACCCAGAATATCTCTATTAAAGGTTTCAGCTACCAACCTTCAGAATTATAATTGTTTTTCCCCTTGCCTCCATCTGGCTCTGAATTTTGCACTGCTGGCAGCTTGGATGCCGAGTAGAAGAGGAGATCATTCTGTGATTCTGCAGTTGGCTTCTGCCTTGAGAAGCAAGTCCTGAAAGACCACAGCATGTGTGGCTGTGGATAGACATTTTACATCTCCTACTTATCAGAGGAGGTTTGTGCACTTAACAGAAAGAAGAAAATCCACATTCCACAGCTACATAACATTGTGTCTATGTTCCTTTCTTGGGTCTGAACTTTAGTGCCTTGTGGCAGGCAGTGACTTTTTGTTCTTTATACTAGCTGATGGTCACATAATGGATGCCTTATTCATGGCTAGACCTGCTATGTATTAAATACATATATTGATCTTGCTACTTGTTTTGATTACATTACAAATTTCCTACAAGGAGAACATGAAAGAATAAAAAAACTTACTTTTTTCCCCTGATTCAATGAAGGCTGAAAAAGATTATATTTCTCTCTGTGTTTTCATTGTCCTTGTTTATTCATCAGGACAGAAATAAATCAGGGAAAGAAGAGAGATTTTTAAGCTAAACAATGAACAGTATTAGCTCATGAATAACTTGCCCTAAGAAAAAGCAGGTTGGAATTATAAGAAAGACCATTGAGTGAACGGTTCTAAGTCAGCCTTTAAAATGGTGTAAGAAAAAAACACTAAACCCCAGTTTGGAATCATCTTAAATGGACATTTGAAAGATGATGTAAATGCACAACACAAAAGTCTCACCTTATATAACAGAAAGACAGTTTATCACTCAGAAGATCCATTCCAATCCTGTGTTCCCAGAAGTGAGTTCCACAAATGCTGCCTTGCAAAGCTGAAATTCCAGCAGAAGATTATTTACACCAAGTAAATTAATGCAATATTACCTAGGGGCTTCTGACTTCCTAATTTTTGTTGCAGAGCTCTTTGCAAAGCTCTTTTTTGTTACAGAGCTCTCCTTGCAAAGGACGCAGTGACTGGTTGAAAGGTATTGCATGCAAAAGATGTTTCAATGTCCATTATTAACTTCATTTTTCTTAATATGCATTTTATTAATGTAGCTGTAATGTGTAACCTTTAGGTGATTCATAGGGCAGTTAGTGACCAGGTGGACAGGTTGAGCCCTTGAGGTAAAAGTAGTACTTTTTAATGTTTCAGCCAGCTGGAGGTTATAAACAGTACATGCTAATGAAACATTTGTTTAAAAAGAGGTTCCTCATGCACAGCAACTTTATTTTTATTTGCAATATTAACTAGAAATTATATATTAAAGTAAAAATATATCAACTACAATATATCCCAACCCCAAATATATCAATTAATTGTGTCAGTAGTATCTGCCATATCAGACAAGCTTCTGAGTATATGAAATTTCCTGTTGCAGTCATCTTGTATAGTCTCATTTTTGACATCTTATATTTTTTTCATTTCTAGAATCTTATTATATTTGGAGTCTGTTATTATGACTGCTATAATTTTTAACAGGTAGGTTTTACATGGCTTGGCTTGGAATTGGATGACAACAATAGATAAGATGCAGTCCACATTCACCTCCAAGTTTTTGAATGATGAAAAAGTTTCAGTACAAAAAAGGAAATCTCTGATTCAATTCAGCAAATTTTTGAAGTCAGTCATTCCATTTTCAGATGTGAAAATTATAAATTATTCTATACCATTGTAAAAAAGACAGGAAAAATGTGGGAAAATTCTACGGGAAAATACTCATTGAACAGTTTATTCAGATAATTACATATTTGTAGGGTAATATGTTCAATAAATGGTATTATACCCATAATAAACCTAGTCAAATACAGAGAAGAAAAGTAATTGAATAATTTATTCAATGAAAGATGACAAAATTCACTGAATAATGTATTCACTGAAGAGTACTTAGCTCTAATTTTTTTCTTAAAATATGTAGAGAAATATTTCAATACGTTAAGGTTTGTCTTTTGTTCTGCTTTACTCCAAAAATCAACACAATTCTGAGTTTAAAAGAACTTAAGTAATAATGATAAGAAATCTTTCAAAGCTTCTCTGAGTTTCGCTTGTCTTTTTCATATGCTCTCCAGAATTTTTAGTGATGTTTAGTTGCCAAAAATGTCTGTAATCCTTCAGAATCCATCCTCAACTTTACTAAATGTTACATAATAATTTTCTTATTAAAACCATAGTCCTGACATATATTGTTTCTAATAACAAATAAACAAAAAATGTCTTCTTACATATTTATTAACACAAATCTCCATATCCTGTTCATGCTGACGGTGCACAAACAATCCTTGTATTCCAAATGCAAAGGCAAATTCAAGTACAAATTTCAGTGTGTTCAAAGAAACTCATTGGGTGCTAAAAGTTAATCTCCCCCATGGTCCCTAACTATTTTCATCTCCAGCAAGAGAAAATGCAATGTCAGGCAGACACGTAGAGCTTAAGAAAGGAAAGATAGACAGGGCATGCCATGGGTCAATAATGGATGCTATTATCAGATAAGTGGGTCACAAACATTCGCTTGAAGATATTAAACTAATTCTACATGAGAAGTGACTAGTTCACTGATAATTAGCTGCATTATTATGATGCATATTATTTCTGTGATGCCACAACATCTGTGCTAACACTATCAAAAAGATGATAAAGATGAAAGTAGCTAACCTTCAGGTTAACTCTAATTGGAATACCCTTAAATTAAGGGAAATGACATCTAACTTTAATGTGCAGTAACACTCTTATCTTTTCGGTCAGCTCCTGCTAATTTGTTTGTGTACTGTAAGTATCAGTCATTTTTTAATTCTCTTGTGTGTTGCATGCTGTACCCTTTAGCTTTTGGATGAAATTTAATATCCAAACTTTACATTCTTAATGAAAAAATTATATTTTAATTGCTCACTGTTTTATCTATATCTGACTTTTCTTCATTGGCATCTCCAATCAGGAACCCCAGACCTATCTGCAGTATGCTTTGTATTTAAAAATTCACCATGCATATTTTATCTATTTGCATAGTAGTTAAGGATACAATTTTTTCAGGACTTCAGTAGCAAAGACAGGCCAAATGAAATGGAAAACATGAAATAAGTTGACTGGTTTCTAGATAAGAAGAAAAGATCAATTCTGAAACAAGTTTCATTATCCAGTGATGCAGCAATCAGCAGTGGAGAGTGATACATCGTGTTGTCTGCTCACACTTCTTAGGTGAAATCACTGGTGAATCTTACTAGGATTTGTTATGGCATGATCAATTCATAAAATGAAGAAATCCCACTCAGGAGTGGGATTCATCTCAGCTAACTTTCATTGTCCATAGGTTAGAAGCCTATTTGGTCTAATTTGGTCTAAGGTTTCATTATCACCCATTAAAAGACACAGAAAAGGATCCCAGATAACTAGGCTAGACTTAATGTTCAGCTTTCTATTCCTTGTTCTAAAATTATAGGGATTCGACCTTAAGTTCTAACTGCTGAACATCCATTAGTTGCACAAAACTCTACTGTACTCCATAACTGGCACTGCTGGATAACTTTCCTGTTGCAAGAGACATCTGGGGAAGGTAAGACAATTCACTTAGTCTTTAGGCTGAAAAACTGGGTGCTCTACTGCACAAAACAGATTTTAACCAAGGATGGCAAAAAGGTCCAGGTAACTAATGCTTTCTTTGACTCAGTTTTCAAAAGAAAGACCAGCTATCCTCATGGCAGCCAGCCCCCTGAGCTGGTAGGCAGGGACAGGGAACAGGCTAGAGCCCCTTTAATACAGTTCTGGGCTTCTCACTTCAGAGACACTGAGGTGCTGAAGTGTGTCCAGAGAAGGGCAATGAAGCTGGTGACAGGTCTGGAGAGTAAATCATGGGAGGGATGTCTGAGTGAGCTGGGGTTGTTTAACCTGAAGAAGAAGAGGTTCGGGGGAGGATTTATCACTCTCTACAACTCTCTGAAAGGAGGCTGTCGTAAGGTGGGATTTGGCTTCTTCTCCCACACAGCTAGCAACAGGACAAGAACAAAAGGCCTCTGCACCAGGAGAGGTTCAGGTAGAATCAGAAAGAATTTTTTCACTGAAAAGGTTGTTAAGCATTGGAATGCTCAAGAAACTGGTGGAGTCACCATCCCAGGTGATGTCCAAGAAATGACTGGATGGGGCACTTAGTGCTATGGTTTAGTCAACATGATGGTTTTCAANAGTAAATCATGGGAGGGATGTCTGAGTGAGCTGGGGTTGTTTAACCTGAAGAAGAAGAGGTTCGGGGGAGGATTTATCACTCTCTACAACTCTCTGAAAGGAGGCTGTCGTAAGGTGGGATTTGGCTTCTTCTCCCACACAGCTAGCAACAGGACAAGAACAAAAGGCCTCTGCACCAGGAGAGGTTCAGGTAGAATCAGAAAGAATTTTTTCACTGAAAAGGTTGTTAAGCATTGGAATGCTCAAGAAACTGGTGGAGTCACCATCCCAGGTAATGTCCAAGAAATGACTGGATGGGGCACTTAGTGCTATGGTTTAGTCAACATGATGGTTTTCAATCAGAGGTTAGACTTGATGATCTGGGAGGTCTTTTCCAATCTTAATCATTCTGTGATTCTATGAATTGGGGAATAAGGGGCCCTATGCTGTCTCCTTTGATATACAAAATATTTGTGTTTCACAATCATAATCTACCACCTTTTTCTAGCATGACATAGCTTCTCAAAATGTTGAAATTATTCCATATGTAAGTAAAAGTAAATGTTGAAATTTCTCATATTATGCATATTACATTTTCAGCTCATGCCATTATTAACATGTTACTGGAGGGAACATAAATATTTTCCATGTAAATATATAAAAATCTCTCCCATTTCCTTTATGAAAGTCACAGAAAGATTAGCAAGTAGCTAGTTTAGGTCATCTGGAAGACTCAGAGGGAATGGGAGTCTGTGTTATTC
Source organism: Leptocoma aspasia (assembly GCA_013399835.1). NCBI lineage: Eukaryota > Metazoa > Chordata > Aves > Passeriformes > Nectariniidae > Leptocoma > Leptocoma aspasia. Next base: position 514,077 of record VXAX01008043.1, read on the forward strand.
AGGTGAGGTCTGATGGGCAAGTGATGCTGTCTATTATGAAAAATAGTCATGCCATGACAGAACACCACTGATATATCAGAGTTGTCATTTCAATTCACATTTCCTGAATATGTAAAGTGCAACTGTTAAGTAATTTGATATTATTCTGTTGTTTTGTCCTCTCGGGACAAAAGAAAGAAATCATTAACTTAAAGTGTTTGTTTATAGTTTTCCCTGTAAGAAACATTATTATTTCATTAATATTCATGTGAATACACTCATATATATATATATATATATACATGCTTACATAAGATTTGTTCCGAATATGCATAGATATGTATGTATATGTATGCATAAATGTGTGCGTCTATATATGTATAAATTACTCTGAATTAAAAATACACAGAAAACTGCCCCTTAGAAAATTAAAACCAATGTTTTAACATGCTGAGTCATTGAATGCTAGTTCTGTAATTACAGGCCCAAATTGCATTTTGTTAGAGGAAAAAAAAAACCCAAGCAAATATCTAAGTTGAACCTTGCATCGCTAAGCCTAGACTTAGGTAAAACGGGGATTTATATTTTTAATTTTAAATACATCTAAGACTATGTAACATTTTTTGCTATGGTTTTGGAAATCCTAACAAGGTATCTGCCAATCACTTGACAAATTCCATGCTGTCATTCTTGCAAAAAAAAAAATTGAATAGAGGTAGTGCTGGGAATGGTAACTGCTTATGCATGTGTTTGAACATGTGGTGTAAACTGTGATTCTCTGTGTTCAAAGCTCCACAATGTTTGTCTAATCTGATGCTATTCTTCCCAAAAGGAGTGTATTTTAACATCTCATAGATACAGAAGAGATAAGATTCAAAAGACACAAAGGATTATAGTTATACCTATACCATAGTTCACTGACTTCTCAGATTACATCATATCACAAGAAAAGGTCATCAGAACCTGGCATGCATCGTGATGTGGGGAAACATTGCTGACTTTATTTCACATCTAAAAATGTGTTGCAAAAAGAGGCACTTAATATTAAGCAATGAAAGGGAAAGCATTCCTAGTATATATATTCAGTTTATGCAAGCTAATAAATACATATTGGAGCCCGGTTTTCAATTTCAAAAATGAATGAGAGATTAATTCATAAATAAATATCCCCATATTTTCTATTTAAAAGGTAAAGATGTGTTAAATGTGTCCATTCAGTTGATCTTATCAGTGTGTATGGTCATAGAAATGTTCGAAGTTTTCATGAAGCATAATTGCTATGCAGTAGAAACAATTTTCCGGCACATCTACCTGCAATACTACTTTTGAAATAAAATATATTGGAAACTAAGTATTATGAATAAATGGTATCACTTGCCAAATTGTCAATGCTTGTCCTTTATAAATCATGATGCTACTAAATCTGTCATAAGACAGAGAATACAAGGCTGTACTATATCACTAGCTCAGCAATGAGACAACATAATTATTAACCATGCCTATTGTTTTCCAAACATGAAATTCTACAACTTTAACAAGATTTGGTTGTTTAACAATTAACTAAGTACATTTGAAAATAAATTGTTGAAATAATTGTGGAACTTTGCTATGTAGCATGACTAATTTCTGATCTGCATTAGAACTACTTCCACTTCTTCTGATTAAAATATTTTATTTATATCATTGATTCTTACATAAATTCTGAAATTATTTATTATAGTGGATAAGAAAGCTCTGAAACAAAAACTGAAATTTTACCAAGGAGTTTTGACTGACATTTATAAATACATAAAGATAATAAATGTTGGACTGAATCTACCAAAATGGTCACTGTTATCAGCTATTGGTCTTGCTTAATTTTTTTTCTGAAAATTAGGTGTTCTTGTGATATTATCAAGCTTTGTAAGCAAACCATGGGTACAATATGCATTTTTTATGTGAACCATAATGCTACTCAGTAATTTAGACTATTTGCAGAGTAGGACTTATGTTCAAAGAATCACTTATACAGTATGTATGACTTTATGCCACGTCTTGATGGTAGTTCTTGTTTGTGTAGCATCTTGATGTGCCTTGCATCTTCCATGCAGGTATTTGCAAAGGTTCCACTGAAAAACAATGAATTCATTTTTAAAACAGAGTATATTACATATTTTAGGTTTCTTATGAACCTACTTAATCAACACATAATATGAACATAAATAATGTGTTAATGTAAAAGATGCCTACTTTGCTATCAATCTATGTCTAAATTAGTTTCATCATCTTGTCTTTAATAAAATCATGACTGATTAACTTTGGTTATCAAATTTTACCTCGATGTTTGATCATGCAACCCCTCTGAAGTTTGAATAGTTCCTTAAAACATGTAACTTCACTGCAGAATTAGTATATAATTAGCTTATTTAAAGTGCAAGAAGTTCCTCATCTTTATAACTGGAGGTTCAGTGAAAAGTAGTGTTGATATTTTTAACTGTATGAAAAAATAGTTTGAGACAGACATACTTCTGATTCTGAGCTTTTGTCCCTGTCCCTTAGTGTCTCTTGCAAAGCCAGAAGCTAGACTAGCTTGAGGTGACACTGGGAATACAGATGATATAGTGTGCTTGCCTAGGATACCACTATTTGTATTCTCTAACACAGCTGGAAATGTCTTGCTTGTCAGTTGAGTACTTAAAACATTCTTTTCTGATTTCTCAGCATCAGCATCTGAGTTAAGCTTGATGGTGGTAATATTAAAGATCCAGAAATAGACTCAATTTCTTGTGAACGAGGATGTAATCAGAATTAAGAAACATGTCTGATAGAAAAAAAAAAGAAACTCGCTATAACACCTGATTAATAAATCAACTATATTGTCTTATTGGTTCAGTTATTCTTTGGTTTTGTGGTTGTTTTTGTTTTTTTTTTCCTGGTAGAACTGGCTTTAGAGAGTCTATCCACATGATAAACTAGCAGGATAATAAAGAGTGATGAGAAAAAACCCCACTACATTATTTACATGTTGTGTAAAATTTAAGAGACAAAAATGTTCTAATTCTTATACCTGTCTGTACTTAGAAAGCATACTATACCAATAATTGTCACAGCAGTGGTATCTCAAGAAGTCAAAAGGTTATTGCTTTTGCCTACAGTTAATATATCTGGTATTTATGCCACACATTGCAGCTGCATGAATTTGAATCTCCAAAGCACTCTGGCCTAGATAATAGCAATTTCATATGCATTTATCGCAATATAAATGAGTACTTTCTTGGTGTTCTGTAAGAGGATCAAAACTTCATGTGCAAACCATTATTAATACTCTTACTTTTCTTTCTTATACTAATCCAGATCACAACTATAAGAATATGGTTTGAATATGATTACAGCTATAAGATTTTCTTTCAGATATTTCATCTTGTAGATATGGGCTTATTGTGAAATAAGCTGAGAGCCTTAAATGGCAAATCAAGACATTTCACCGTGTAGATCCAATTATTCATGTTTAGCATCTGATTAAAGCTCTGTGATAAGCTTTACCCAATGTGTTGAATGATGTTCAGGTGAATTTTATTATATTGTCCTGCTTCACACAGTATAGCTTCATACATAACTATACCTGTAACCATTACATTTACTTTGGCTTCCTAGGATTATTTTAAAATTACCAAAAGCATGTTTAGTCCAAAGTTTGGGCAGACTGGGCAATATCAGATAGCTATCTCTGAATTCAGAATTTCAGGAATGAACATGAACATGTTTTAGCATATATGAAATATAACAACAACAACAATAACGATAATAATCAGCTGAAGAAGTTTGAGTATAATTTCCTTCAGACCTCCTTTTCATGCTTAAATGACCAGTAATTGATCCTATATTTACTTATATTATATTATATTATATTATATTATATTATGTTATGTTATGTTATGTTATGTTATGTTATGTTATGTTATGTTATATATATTGATCCTATATTTACTTAGACCAGTAAATATAGGATCAATCATGTATATCATAATTCTAGTAGTCCAATAAATAAGTTAATATCGTATACTTCCTACCTTGTGATGATCTTGAGAAAACACTAGCAGAAAAATATCATAGTTTCTTCTTTTTATGTAGTACCTGTCTTAATTTCTAACATTTCAGTAACGTTATCCCTTTATAAGATGATCCCTAGAATTTATTTACTCTGGGTATCTAGTCTATTTTTATTGAGCTCATAAAACAAACAAACAAAAAAACTATGAAATCTAGCTATCATCAATTTATGAAGGGATATGACTTCATGCTGGGATTCATTCGACATAATAACAGGCCTTTTATTAAAGGAACATTCTGGAACACTAAGTAAACTGCAATGTACAAAAATGCCACAAGGTAAAGAATTCTCTGAAGGTTCCTCTGCAAGCAATTGAGTTGTGGCACTGGCTATCTTTATCCTTGAGACAACATTTATTGCTTTTTGAAACCCTCCAGGAATTGTCACTGGATGTTCACTAGGTATTCCTAACTTGTAAACATGGTCACTCTCCTCTGAAAGATTTTGTTTCCTTGCAAAAACCCAAATAGGTTGAATATACCCAAGCTTGATCAAATGTGAAAACATAGTTTGTACTAGTCTGTGCACAAATATATCCAGATATTTTAATTACATAGTAGGGGGGAGAGATTTGGAAAGTTGAAGGCAAAAGGATACTTGCCTTAAATACATTTAGCTGTGTTAGTTTATAAAATACTTCAGTCTTTTTGTAATATTTTGCAAAAGATTACAAAAATTTTTTGAGTTAGTCTTAACTTGTGGAAGACATTATGACCATTCAATTTCAGCATCTGTTCTTGGTAAGGATTTACAAGCTGATTCTTTTGCTTTTCTTGCAGGGAGTTTTTTTATAACCATGTAATATTCATTAATTACTAAAGAATGTAAGGCTATTGGTTTAATGAACAAGAATATTAATCACAGAAGGATAGAATCACAGAATGGTTTGTGTTGAAAGAGACCTTAATGATCATCTAGTTCCAATCTCTCTGCCATGGGTGGGGACACTTTCCACTAGACCAATTTGCTCAAAATCCCATCCAACCTAGCCTTGAATATTTTCAGGGATAGGACATCCACAACTTCTCTGGGCAACCTATTCCTGTGCCTCGCTACCTTCACAGTAAAGAATTTCTTTCTAATTTCTAATCTAAACCTCCTCTCTTTCAGTTTGAAACCATTCCCACTTGTCCTGTCATACTTTATACCCTACCAAAAAGTGTCTCTCCATCTTTCCTGTAGGTTCCCTTTAGGTACTGAAAGGACACAATCAGGTCACCTCAAAGCCTCGTCTTTTCCACGCTGAATAACCTCAGTTCTCCTAGCCTTTCCTCCCAGGACAGGTACCCCATCCCTCTCATCATCTTGGCTTCCTCCAGGCTTAGTCCAACAGTTCAGTGTCCTTCCTGTGCTGGGACTCCACAGCTGGATGCAATATTCTAGGTAGGGTCTGACCAAACAGGAGTAGAGGGGGAGAATCACCTCCCTCAACCTGCTGGCCATGCTGCTTTGGATGCAACCCAGATACAGTTGGCTTTATGGTCTGCAAGTGTGCATTGACAGCTCATGTCCAGCCTCTCATCCACCAGCACTCCCAAATCCTTCTCAGGGCAGCCTTACCTTTAAGGGCAGCTCTTGATCTTTTCATCCTCCAGCCTCTATTGATAGTAAAGGTTGCCCCAATCTAGGTACAGCACCTTGCACTTGGTCTTGTTAAAACATCACGAGATTCTCGTGGGCCCACTTCTCAAGCTTGTCCAGGTCCCTCTGGATGGCATCCTGTCCTCCAGGACATGTCAGCTGCACCACTCAGCTTAGCATCATCTGCAAATTTGCTGAAGGTACACTGCATCCCTTTATCTGTGTCATTAATGAAGATATGAAATAACACCTGTCCCAATATGAAGGACACCAGTTGTCACGGATGTCCACTGGGACTCTGAATGTTGACCACTACCTTCTAGATGCAGCTGTGAAATCAATTCCTTGTCCATCTAACAGTCTATCCACTGAATCCATTTCTCTCCAATTTAGGGAGAAGCAAGTTGTGAGGGACCACGTCAAATGCTTTACAGCAGTCCAGATGAATGACACCTGTAGCCCTTTCCTTGTTCATTGATGTATTCACTCCATCATGGAAGTCTACTAGGTTGGTCAGGCAGGACTTGTCCTTGGTGAAGCTGTGCTGGCTGCCTCCAACTACCTCCCTGTTCTCTACATGCCTCAGTATAGCTTCTAAGGGTCTGTTCTGTGATATTCCTGGGCACAGAGGTAAGGCTGACAGGTTGGTCATTCCCAGGGTCCTACTTTCCACCTTTTTTAAAGGTAGGCCCAGTCTTTCCCTTTTTCCAGTCACCTGGGACTTCACCTGATTATGATGACTTTACAAGATACAGCTTATTACATATGAGGGATATCAGATCCTACTTCAGAATGGAAGTAATGATTAAACCATTCCATGAAAGGCAAGGATTAACTGTATTTAACCATATCTGTTGTTTTCATACATAGAACCTCATCAAAGATTACATGAAAACAATAAAACTGCAGCATTTTCTTTCTTTTTTTTTTTTTATGAGCGTTCTTGATTCATCTAAAAGAAGCAAAGTCTCTGGTGAAGTTATTGTCTATAATCAATGTTTTAGGTCCTACCTTGCTTCCAAAAAACTACAGAGTTCCCCAAACTGAAACATATACTTGCCTTTGTTGAAGGGTTGTGGCATTGAAAGTTGATGATAATGAAACAAAAATAAAGTAAAAGAGGAATTAAAGAACTTTCTGAATCATAGATTTCAGTCTTTTGTGCTGGAGATATTAAACTCAGATATAAAACTCCAAACATTTTGAATTCCAATTTGAAAAGCTGTTAATTTTTAAATTCATCCTCCACTATTGGAAGATTGTTTCATAACCGGATTTCTTTTAAAACTATAAATCTAATTGCTCACACACAAAGAAAAGGCTTCATTTAAAGTCTAGTTTACCTCAACAGTGTCTTTTAATTTAAGTAACTTTCTTCCCTTTTTATTCTTTCTATGCTTCTAGGTAACACTCATGCCAGCTAACTCTTTTATGAGCTTAAAAAGCTTAGGAAAGTAAGTTTTACTTTACTCCAAAAGATTTCCAATCACCCTACCAGACTTCTGGAGCACTTGCTATTTAAGCTTCTATATGATGGGCAGTACTATTAACCTTTTTGGACTTCCAAAAATTGTGGGTTAACTTCTCCAAATACAGTCTTATCAGCTTTAATGCAGTACTTTTAGATACAGTTAGTCAATATTATGTTTCTCGCACTGGTAGTTTAGGATTTTCTGTTTTTCTGACTCATCTACTTGCTATTTAATCAAAGTGCTGGCTCTGTTTCCCAGTGAAAAGAATAGCCTTTTCACTGATTTTGTAAAATTTATATGTTCGCATGTATATTGATGCTATATGTTTTTCTTTCTCTCTATCCAGTTTTTCCCACATTTATGTTGCTTCACTTAAGTAGCATTCTCTAAACCCAGAAGAGACACCATTTGACTAATTCTTATTTTTCATTATATTTCTTTTTTAAATTATTCTTATGAGTCACAGAAAGCCTGTCACTAAGAAAAACATGTACATATCCATGGATGTTTTGAATTATCATCTCTATTATTGTTCTGTTTTCTTGTTTTATTGCTGTTTCCAGCAAATTGTTCTTATCTTAACCCATAATCTCTGCCTTTTGTGCCTTCCATTAGAAAGACAGGAAGGGGAGTGGTGGATGGTCTTTTTAGCAGGAGTACTAAATTGGGGAATACCATTCCTAAATCATGACAGAGCACCACTAAAGCACTTTCTTTTGCTTGGTTTGATAATTCTTGCTGCACTGCAGTGAAAATTTTCTGGTGACACAGCCAAAGGCTGACCAGCAGTTTCTTTCACACTGACTGTTTTCAGGATGCTTTTCAGATTCATGTGCAGAGTCTTTTGTGATTTTTGGTGCGTGGGTGTTTTTGTTACATATGTGTCAGTTCTTTTAAATTAGTTCACTATTTATGTGGACCTGTCTATTCTTCAGGTGGTCCACAACCTCAGTTTTCTTCCTTGCATCCTGCTTCTCATCTGTAGGTTGATTTCCCTTCCCTTGTCCCTGTGACTACTCTGTGTACAAACTCTTTTCCAGCACCAGCCCTTGCTAATTCAAGCTTTCCCTTTCTGTGCTGAAGAAGTGAGTAGCTTTTTTCCCTGCTGTTTTATCTTTCACCTTCAATCTCTTTTTCCCCTCTTCAGTGCAGCACACTGAACACAAAATCATAGAAATGCTGGTTGAAGGGAGCTCTGGAAATCATCTAGTCCCAGTGAAGGGATGAATACTGCCAGCACTAGATCAGGTCACCAAGTTTCCAGCCAAGTTTTGTGAACTTTCACGGATGGAGATTCTACTATACCTTTGGGTACCATTATGCTGATCATTCTGTTTTAGTTTTACTCTACTGTCTTAGTGCAGAATATTTTTTCTAATATCCTGTCTGAAGATCCCAAACCATGAAATGTGGTCATTTCTCCCTGTAATATCATTTGTCACTGCTGAAAAGCACTTGGCTCCATTATCCTCAGAACTGTCCTTCATCCAGGTGTAGGCTGCTCACAGATTCCCACCCTTAGACTCCTGTATTCTGGATTAAGCTTCACTCAGTATCTCCTTTTAGGCTGTACCACAGACTTATTAATATTCTTAATTGTCTTGATACCCTGCTACTTGGCCCTTGTGAATTTTTCAACACCTCTTTTGCACTAGGCTGGCCAAAACTAAACAGGTGTGGCATATACCACTTGTGAAGAGAGTGCACTTTTAACTCCAGTTCTCTTTGCTATCCACTGTAACCTCATGGCCTTTCATCTGGGCTGATATTAAGTTTGTTGGTTCTAAAATGGTGCCTACTTGTTGCAGATGCAGAACTTTTGAGTATCTCCTCACTGAACTTGAGGAGGTTTCTGTTGTCCTAAACTTCAAATATCTCAGAATCACTCTGGACTAAAGCTCTATGGCTAATTCCCATCCTTGTCTCCAGTTTAGTATCTGCAAGTTTGCTTTCATCATACTGTTTTTTAGTCAACCAGCTGAACAAGATCAGTCTGGTATTGCTCATTGCTTGTTAGTTAGATATTGAGCCATTGATTATTGTCCTTTGAGCCATGAAATCTGGCCAGTTTTTAACTAGTCTCTTTTCAGACTTCTTTTACCTTGGCATTGTGGTCATATGCTCCCCAAAAACATGCTCTTTTAAAGCAAAGGTCAGAACTGATACGAGATTTCTCACGAGTTCTTATCACAATGATTTGTTGGGTAGCCCACAGCAAAATGCAGTCCCATGTCAGCACCTTGAGGTAGCCCTCTTTACCAGGAAAAAAAAAACAAATGAGAAAAAAGAATGCCAGTTACTATACGGCTCTTAATTTTTCTGCCAAGAAGATCACAACCATACAAAAGCAAATGTTTTGCTCTAATACTTTTGTGATGGGAAGCTGCTGAATATTTGCATGTTCCATTGGGTATCAATGCAGCCTGGAAGATGGAAAATAAAAACCTCCCTCAAAGTATTGCTTCTGATGAATTCCTACAGTTAGAAAAGCCCAACATGTTCGTAAGTCAAAACCAAATTACATACCAGACAAGTGAAATAATTTCTAAACATTTGTCTTTTCAATATTGTTTTCTCCCTCCCTCTCTGACTCAACCACACACTCCGGTGCATAGACACTCGCAGATGTCTGAGCCAACCTACCAGCTGTAGCTTGGGAAGGAGTTCTGCATCAGGATGCTTTCATCTGCCCCACCCTACCCACAAGGACAGCTGTAGACAAATTAAAATATCTGGCAAACAAGTTTGGATTTCAATGCACTGACTTCTGAAGCTAAACGCATCGTGAGGAGAGTTTGTGCCTTCTGCTTAGAGATGCGAGTCCTTACATTTTCATCAGCCAAGCAATCAAAAAGCTCAGAAGACAAAGCACTTATTCTTACCAGCAAGCATTAAACTTGGGTTTGACAATAATATTTTAAACTCCATTTTGGAGTGTCTTATAACTCATAGCAGCTATCTTGCTGCAGTTTTCATAGTGCAACCCCTACCAGACTCTTCTCTCCAGGGAGATTCTTTCTCAGAACTGGCCTTACAGGTACAACCTATCCCTGGTAGATTTCAAAACCTCAGATATTTTTGCATGTATTTACTTAAAACACATTTAAGTTTACATTAAAATGACAATTATATGATCACAAAGGTTAATTTAAAAACTCTGAGCATTGTGTAATTAACTGACTCTAAAATACAACTGCTGTGCTTGTCTGGTACTTCTGTGTTTTGAAATTCCTGTGATGACATGAAGTTTCTGAATCACAATAACACATTACTTAGCACTGTTGTTCACCCTAATTGCTCTGCTATTGGAATTCACAAGAAAAAATAAAAGCAAGATGTTTGCATACACTTAGAACATATTCATGGTGGTTTAAGAGAGGCTATTTGACATTTAAATCCCGTTTGATTTTGCATTTAAGATATCTTGGTTCAGTTGCTTTCTGTGTAAGTGTGATGGGAGACAGATTGTTTGGTGAGAGCATTTTATGAAAGTCTACATTATGCTGGGAGCATGGGATTCCCCTGTAGTCAGCTTCTCATGATCTGTACTGAATTTACAACATTTTGTGATTGTCTTTCAGTTTAATTTTGAAAGATGCCTTTCTCCTCTTGCACCCCTACCTTCCACATTATTATTTATGTGCTATATATCCATTTGTTTGCACTTATTGCAATGAATGTCTTGCCAAACTGATATTGTTATTAAATGGTTTTTTTAATTGCTTGTATGCTTCTTATATTTTGTGTCTGATTTTTTTTGCATGCTATTTCTCCATTCTGAGAGTGTATTAGAAAATTTGTTCAAGTATTTATGAGTGAGGACAGGTAAAAAACCATTTTATTCAAAATATTATTTTATACGCTCTCATAACCCCCCAAACTGATATATAATTTTTGATGTTTTCCTTGGCTTTTCCATATTTTGGATAGTGCCTTTATGGATGGGACAAAGACAAACTGTAATATAATTTTAATTTTTGCTTGAATCCACTGAGCACCTCTTTTACTGGAATTTTTGATGTTTTGATGTTTTTAAATGCGACCAATAACCGTTGCAACTAAAATATTTGTAATACAGAATTTATATTTGTTATATTTGTTATATTTATTTGGATTTTATGGTTGGAATAACTTTTCCTTTTCTGAAACCTTGATCATATGAAGGTAATGTGGTTCTCCTGTGAGACTGTTGCACTTTGTAACAGTGAGATCGCAGTGAGAAAACGGAGTAGTTGCCAGCTACCCAAGCCCATAAGCTTTGAATTTTCTGCTTTATTTCATATGGAAAATCAGGATACAAAGCCTTACACTAATATAATGTAAAGTTTACATATTTCAAGTCTTGGCAGATAAGCATGAAAGTTAAAATTGAAAATGAATCTTGATTCTTTCCCTGCAGCTAAATTTTAATTATGTTTGTTACTGCGTAATTCTCTTGTAACAATTAGCCCACACATTTTTTCACTCTTCAACAAAGGCTCCAGTTCTTCAAATACTCCTTAACTGGTACTGGATGTTTCCTAGGACTGCACACAGAATGTAAAGTTAACTACATACATAAATTGTTATATGGTTAGATATGAACTAACTTCAGTTGGAAAAATTTGGAATCCTAAAGAAACAGCAAAAGAAATGTTATCAGTTTTATACATCTTTACAAAACCTGAGTCTACCTGTGTTAATATTTATGAACGGTTCCAGAAGTAATTTGATAAATATTTCCATGGTGATGAATTTCTGTAAACTAACTTTTACCTCAGTGGATTAGTTCTTGTGGCACATCCCTCAGAATGAGGCAGCACTAGAATTGGAGGGAGATAGTACAGTGTGTGTAGTAAACACACTGATGGTTTAATTCCAGGGTAGTAGCATTTTTTCCAGTGTCACTTTGCACCAAGCAACCTGCAAAATAGTTATGTGACTGATTTATGCAAGCTGATAGATGGAACAATAAATTCTTATTAGGATATATTTTTAAACAGGGAAAACATCTGTAATTTCCATAACTCTAGTCTTTGAAGTTGTATATAACTTTATTCCATTTAGTTTTTTATCTTTACCATGTATTGCATTGTGTTTACTTTTAGTGTGTTAACAGTCCCTTCAAATTCCTGGTAGAATAGTGAGCATCTACAATACCTCAGCCCTGCTATTAGTTCCTAACAAAGAAAGTAAAGCATTTAGCATTTGCTCTGGGAAGCACACTGGAGTTAACACATCCTGATTTATTAGTTTCAGCCATTAGCAGCAAAACAAAATAACGTGGAAATGCTTTTGGTATCCTGTGGTTCCTCAATTTGTCTAGTTTCTGTCTTATGATTTATTTTTCCTAGATTCCATTGTCACCAGTCTCAGCGGCACCCTCCCAAATTCTGCAGTGACACTCTGGAGATAGGGAGGGCAGGCACGGCTTCCTCCTGGAGGCAGGAGGTCAGGCAGAGTGCTAGAAGGGCAGCTTGGGGTCACAATAATACAGTAGGAGTACAGGGAGTACAGTTAGGTTAGCATATTGTTCTGGGGCTGAGAGCCTTTTTCAAACTCTGATCCATCTTCATCCTTGTAATTAGGTGATCTGCGCTTTCAAAGAAAGTGTTGCTATGGAACACGTTGGCAAATGAAGGCAAATTTGAGGCCCCCTCATTTAAGTGTTGGGCTCATTGTTCCTGGTGGTGTAATTGGTGATCAAGAAGGCAATAAAACGGCATGGCCATTAAACGGCCTGAGCTGAAATTGAAAGGGGAGCATTTATATGGTGCGAGCTGCTGTGTGGAGGCTGTAACTTTCACCCTTACATGAACCAGAGTTTGCGTAAAGACCTGATGGCATGGCTCTTTTTTCACCTCCAGGAGGCGGGGAGAAAAGAAGGGAGGAAAAAAAAAATCAAAACTAAATAGAATTAATGAGCCTTCACACATTGTCCCGTTTCTTTTGTAGTGAAAAAGCTGGGCAAAAATTAAGTTGGATAAGAGAGGATGGCAAAGAAACACCATTAATATCAGGTTGTAAATTCTACAAAACATTAACTTCATTACATGGCAATTACTGTCTGTAATTGGCAGAACGAAAGATTCCACTTTCTCATCAGTTACTAGTTGTATAGGACTCAGCATTTTTTTTTTTCTTGGCAAAGGTCACACCACTGCTATAAAGAATACCTTAATGTGAACTAAAAGTATAACAGGTTCTTTTGTAAATAAGCAAGGGTGTAACTATTAATTGTTGCTAAACATCTCACTCTGTTATTTTGTAACAAAACATGGTTCACAACTTAGAATGATAACAATATTAATTATGCAAAAATGAAAGCTTTTATTATTTCATGACTACTTGATCCTACTTTGTGAACAGAAGAAAAACATGAATTAGGAAGGGATAAGACTATAGAGAAACAATAGTTGCTTTTGAAAATAAAAGAGAAACAATAGTTGCTTTTGAAAATAACTATCTCAAGAATTTCTTAAAACTAATTTTCAAGGGTGTGAATGGCAAGAAATAATATGCTGTATGAAGAAGAATTCTACTTTTTTTTTCAATTTCTGTTGTTATTACACCTTTGGATTGACCTTGCTTTTCATTTATCACTTACCTAGTGCATTTATGAGAATATTCCACATACACTGTGAACTGCACTGTATCCTACCTCAGATTTATGTATGTAACTTCAGCTGAAGTTCATGTCCTTAAGAAACATGTTCAATGTCTAGTGGATTTTGTTAGTCAGCTGTAGAGGAAGACATTTAATCTAAATCAGTCTTGAAGTTTTCCAGAGGAAGTTTTTATTTCAAGAATTACATAACAAAGGAATATTTTGAGGGAAGAGATCCATTTTTCACATAGACATGAAAAAATAAAGTTCCTTTTTTCTTTTTTTCTTTTTTGATCACAAATGAAGTCTAACAAGAGTCAAAATTTCAGAATTTCTGCTAACGAATTTCAACCTTCACCTTAAAACACCAAGAAATACAGAGTAAGGAACCATGCCTAATTCTATTAAAGAAATATTCAATTATGTAATTTGTTTATTTTTTTAATTAACAGAAAGCATTGAAATACCAGAGAGTCAAAATGTTTTCATTTCAGTTTGTTGGATGGAAAACATCCCTCCTGCACTTCACGGTACTGTAAGGCACACTCTGGGCTGTGATTCAGAGCTGCCGTGTTCCCACTGCTCTCTGCTCTTCAGACTCTTCCTCTTTCCCCTCCAAATGTCATTTCCAACATGCCAGACAGGGACCCACCAAGAAGCTTTGCCTCTGAGCGAGATGAGCTTCTGGAGCCTGAGTGGTCAGCATAACTTTGAGACACAGATATTCTATCACAGGCAGATACAATGCTAACGCGAAAACAAAATCAGTTCAGTTTGCTCAATACATTGAAATGATAAAAAATTCATATTGTACTAATTCATAATAAATTCTTTCATATCAGCAGAATAATATTTCCTGATTAAATATTCAATATTTGTAAACAAAATTTTTATACTGAAAGTCGCTTAACAATCACTTTCCAAGTAAGTTCTTATTTTTATTGTTTTTACTTAGCTTTGCTTATTATTTTTAATTTGATAAAAGATTTTTCTGATATGCTTCATCATATTATTGTTGGAACTTAGTGACTTTGTAGTTGATATTTTCTGTTTTTCTCCTGAATTCTTTACTTTTCAAAGTGGATACTGCAATCTCCCATGACAAAATATCCAGAAAGGTTCAAGAGCATATCAGTATGACAGAAAAAGGCCACAACAGGAATGCTTTCACCATGTTTAAACTGGTTCAAGGAAGGAAAGGCATAAGATCTCCCTGAGGCTAATAGTGTGTAGTTTGGAAATTGTATAAAAAAGTGTGGATCTGTTTGGGTTTTTTCCTGAGAAATATGAAACCCAGTGGTAAAGTGGAAAGGTGGATGAAAGATATCTGAGGAAACTGTCAAGCAAAAAAATAAAGGAAAGTAAAATTATTCACTGCCAGTAAGCCTTTGGTTGTCATGTATACATAGGCCAGAATCTGGCCTGCGTCAAATTGCATTTTGAACTATATTTGATCAACCAATAAAAGGAATGTATTGATTCAGATCTATTGAGACATCTTGACACTTTCTCGACTGATAAGTGTTATAACAAGTTAAATTGTAATTGGATCACAATGTTTGCTCTGTGGCTACTACAGCTATACAATGTGTATAGAATTGTACAAGCAATTTTTCTTCATGGGAAACTTGTAAGAGCAATACGTCACCCTGGTTTTTGATATGCTAGTATCCACAACACATGAGAGGAAGGTGCCCTGACAGCAAGTCATCAGCTAATTTGATTTTACATCTGATATTTGCCAAGTCCACCACAAGTCCTCAGGTCTTGTGCCACTATCTGAAGGAAGCCCTTGCTGAAGCAGGAGAGCTGTGCAGCGTGGTTCAGTGCCATGCACTGCAACGCTCTGACTGACCTGAGGATCTGCAGGCAGTAGAGACAGGTCAGTGTTGCACTCCTCACGGACCAATTAGTACTAAAAAGGACATGAATTAATATTCTTCCCTGGAGCTGCACTGTTCAGCAGAAATGTAACAGCTCTGCCCAGTGGAGTGATGACTTTGCCAGGCTCTCCAAGTCTGCCCCGTCAGGCAGCACCACACCATAACACCTGTACCAAAGAGGCAGGAGCCAGACCCTCCCTCCTTAGGAGAGGGTTACTGGAACAAACAAACATGTACAGACAAGACTGATAGTGCTTGCATCAGTATCAAAATAGGAACAAATTGATGCAATACAGCTGAGAAATATGTCCTTTCTTAGTCAATTTTGATGGCCATTTAGATGTAAAAGTTATGTTTGAAAGATGGGCATAGCATACTGGTTGTAAGTGGGATATATTTTGTGCTGAGGAGAGAAAGTAAGATGAGGACAGAGATAATATTTTTGTAAGGTTTCTAGTTTTAGAAAACAATATTCTTTCTTTCCTCTTTACAGTATTATTTTACTGTAGAAAAACATTTAATATGATCTTTTTATCTTAAATGTGTTCCATAGATAGTGTTACTGTTTTCAAGAAGACCTCTCTAGGCTTTAGTCTTTTAGAAGAAGGCTTTAGTCACTTTTAAAAGTATAAGAAAGGAACAGGAAAATTCAGCACAACACAAATAGTCTATTTTGTTATTGTTAGAAAAGTAGAACTGAAGGCAAATCCACTAGAGATTATCTAAATAACTTCTGTCCTAACAGGAGGAAGTTTTAAATTATGTAAAATCTAATTTTTCACAATTTAAAGTATGGAAGGAAATGCAGATTTATTAATGTCTTGGTCTTCTTTCTCATAATTTTTTTTTTCTAGCTGAATGAACAGATCCATCCAGTAATGTGCCTGCATTTGGTGCAGTTCTTCACAACACATCCTGCTCCAGTGGAACTGTCAAAGGTGCTTGGCATACCTGGAGAATTAAGTGACTCTTTCATTCTTTGAGCATGACAATGCTGATTATCATCAGCAATCTTAAACTGCTTCAGCAGCCTGCACCCTGTCTATTTATGGGGAAGAAAGAATCTGTTCTCAGTCCTGTTTAGTCTTTGGCCTCTTTTCTTGGAACACCAGCCAGGACCCAGATTCTGACAATTCCTATGTGCTGAAGAGTAAAACTCAAGTTACAACCTGAGTGTTGTCCTGTACATTCCATCTCAATGCATTTTGAGAGATCGTGATTTTTAATTTGAATTCTGTGGCTCTACAGAATTACAGTTTAAATTAGTACAGCTTTTCATCTGTAAACTGCAAAGGCTTTCTGTCTCTTAAGAGAGATAAGCATGGGAGAGATACCTTAAGTATATGAGAGATACCTTTTTTTGCAAGGATCTCATATCTATATCTGGCTTTGAATCCATACTTGTTCAGTAACTATGCAACACATTTTTGCCATTGTCACCAAAGCTCTGGTGATAACTTGTCAAAATATATTTGTGGAGTAGGGTGTAAATACAGCAACCTCAGGCTCAGAAAATGCAGCAGTACCTCACATTGAGAAAAAGTCGCAGAATTAGACATGTGATGTCATTAATTTAAGTCTAACCAGTCAATTTAAGGAATACCAGAGATGTGGGACAGGTAGTTTCAGGGGACAGCTCAACTCAAAAGTAATATCTCAGCTACATTTTTTTTTTTAATGTGGGTATCACTAGTATTTTCTGATGAGGCTAGAATTGAGTGACACTTAAAAGAAATCAGTGATTGAAAAGGTTTGGGTCTCTCTTTAGAGTACTGGGATGTAATAAGATTCATGCCAGTCCTGCAAGTCGCATTTTTCTTTCTCTAGCTGGATGTGGGATTTATTCCAGGCAGAGGCCCAGGGAGTGATATGGCAATCCATCTTAGTATAATTATGTGAGCACTGCCACATAAGATCTGATGCCCTCAGGACAGAGCATGCTTCCAACTGCTTTGTAAAATTATCTTAAATACTTCATCAGGGCAGTTCACATACCAGTTCCATAAGTGCTTCTTTCTAAAGCTTCATGGGGATGTAGGTGAGGGAATTAGTCCACACCAAGCTCATTTTTGGCACACTGAAATACTTGTGTTGGTATGATACACCTCAGAGGATATATCATATGATGAGATAGGAGTGCAAAGTATAGAGTTCTGGAAGTGTCATAACTTTGCAGCAGATTAACCATTTCCTACTGTTCACATGGAAACATCTTTCCTTATTGAGTCCTACTGTATCCAGCACAGGCCTCCAATTTCCATTCCTTACTGCTTTTCATCTCTTAATCCTATTTACATTTTTCCTCTGAAGTCATATTAACTCTATGTCATGTTCTTACTTAAATAGCTGAATTGATCCTGCTTTTGCACTCACGTTTTGAATTTGAGTGCTGCTGTACCTGGCATGTACCTTTTCCAAAGATTTTTGCTTTTCAAATACCCAAACACACCATGAACACTGAAGGACTGTAGAGGAAGTGGCTTGTATGTGACCAATTTTGAGCCTTTTTTGTAAATTTCATTTCAGTCAACTGAGTGGTCACCAATTGAAAACTTACAGCCATAAGTTTTCACTTGGTGAAACACACACTCTCTGTTTTCATGATTTACACCGCTAAATATTCTACATGCTACATTTCCAAGTTTTTAAAAATACATTTTTATATTCTTTTTTACTAGAAGTCATTACAACTTTGAATGAAAATGTAGTATTAAGTATGCTTCCATGAGAATTTATTAAAAAAAAAAATCTTTGACACACAGAATATCTTCTGCTACACGTTGTAGTAATTCCCAGAAGGAAAGCTAATGGCAAGTCTCCCAGTTTAAGGAGTGATATACCAGGCTGATGGTGGTTAGACCCCTTTATTAGCATTGACATAAGTTCCTGTGTTAATATAATCAGAATGCATATTCCTCTTGACTATTTTCTCATTCCCAAACCGTCTTGACCATTATCTAAACTGCTGCAATTATACCAACAGTGGCTCCGATAGAAATTTGCTAATTTCTTCACTAGGTGGGAACCTAAAATCCTGCTCACTATTTCATAGCTACTTTCCTCCTAGGCTTGCACAGGAATTATGAGAGCATGTGATAACCCTTGCCTGGAATATGGTACTGGAGACAGAGAAAACCATAATCATCAGAGTCACTGTAATTAATTAATCAGCAAAAAGAAAAAGGAACGCAGACATTCATCAGAGCTTTGAAAAAGACTTGCTGATCCACCAAGGCAAACCTGTATTTAACAGAACATTAATGAGATTTAGCCAAATGCTACCACAATTACCTGAACAACTGCTCTCTGTCTGATAACCTGCCTGTCCCTGCATGGCTCAGCGTGGCGAATTCTCTTCTATTCTGCAGTGTCCTCACTGAAGTCTGGTAGATACTGTATTGAGCTTCTTTCATTATAGTCCCTATCACTCTGCTGTTTATATGCACTCATCTCCTCCAGCTGCCTCTTTGCTCAACTACCAAGCTGGTTTGCTAAGCTTCCCAAATTTGATGACACCTAAGCTGTGTTACTCTCACTGCAAACCGTAAGATACACCAAAGAAAATGCTATTATTTAGTAACTTGTCTCCAGTGATAAGCAACACCTTTGCTGATTCCCTGTTTTACAATTGTGCAACTGTTTTGCAACCTCTTCCAGCAGAAGAGATCCTGCAGCTGAGACAGCTTTCCCTGCCAGTAAGTTTGAGGTTTAGGACTATGAGAAGGCCGGATGTGCTGAGCTATTGTTTTATGCAAGATATGTAACCGTTGAAAGCTGTTAGATTACTTCATTGACTTGAAAGCAACAAAGCTTCATTGTATACTTCTCAGTCTTTCCCTGTAAGTTTTCCTTTCTGTCTTGACACCAATGCTTCTTCTAGTCCCTCCAGCCTCTTCCTTAGTTCACAGGCCACAGACATCCATAACCCTGCACTCCCTACCCTCTCCTTCTTGAGGGCCTTTGTTCAAAAGTGAAACGTGATGAAAAAAACAATACCAGTGAAGGGTTCCTCTCTTTGCATTTTAAAGCATCATTTCTCCTGACTTTTATTTAAATGATTTTTTTAAAAGTAAGAATTTAAGGAAGAGAGAGGATGGGTTTGTTTTGAGTCCTCTGAAATGGTAATATTTCTGAATTTTATGTTCTTTAATAAATTTATGCTTCAATTCCTTGTCTGGCTACAAAAGTTGGGAAGAGATCAGGATTTAAGGAATAAACACACTCAAGCACTGTCAAGAATCTCATCATTATCCTGAAATAGGGTTTTACAGTAAATAAAAAGACAAAAGAAATAACCTACCCTCATTTCCCTCTCTTTATAAGTCAGTTTTCTAAATATTAATGTTACCTTTATTAAAGCTAGAATTTTCATACTAATCTCAAATATGTACTTCATCTCTTTTTAGAATATAATACTTTGTGGTAGCTGCTTATGATTTCCCCTGCAAACACCTCTGGAAATGCCATGTCTATAATGACAGCATATAATGACCAATAAAAACTCTGATTCTGATGAGTAAATAACCAACGAAAGTGAGGTATTTATCTTGATAATAATTTGTGTGAAGAATCATTTACTTTAATTGTAAATTTATGAGAATTGTCACTTTATTCTTTCTTCCATATGAAATCAAGAAACCCCTTGTGATTCGTTTTGTACTGCCACTGGATAAACCTCATAATTATGCCCTAGAAGGAGAAAAAAAAAATCTCTGACTTGTTTTAGCAAACAGGCATAAAGTAGTCAAGTCTATCCAACAAACCCTTTTTGAAACATGGGGTCATCTATGTGTCTTCTTTGCAATACAAATCCAAGCTAGCATAATTCCTTTTCTAGTCTAAGTGGCCTAGATAGTAATGCATGTGATTAAAGTTCTTGTTATTTTAATAAGAAAAATAATTCATTTACTATATAAGTCATAAGCCAGAAAGTTGCATGTTCATATTCCCACAGTGTGAGTTCATATTACTCAATATACTTACTGTCAGGAATGAAGACAAGATAATTATGGTTTTAAGGAAGCATAAATCCACCCTTTCTGGAGCACAAATGAGTAATTAAAGAACTTGTAATTGGTTGTTCTATGAAGAGATTTTACAATCATGACATTTACCAGCCAGTTCATGTGCCTCTTTCAGAATACAGATGCACTTTTTAAAGAAAAGTTCATTCAGTCACTGGAAAACACCTCAGTGAAATTTTCTGCTTTTGCCACTCTACACATCTCTAAAAGCTTTCAAAATTTTGTTTAAGCATTAAATGGATTGCCTTCTTATAAAGCATTGTACATGCTAAAGTTGACAACCCCAGAAAGTGAGGTTTGAAGAACATATTTAAAATTACCCAAAAAGGATAAATATTACAATACTCAATACAGGCATTTTTATAAAATACAGAGCTGAATTATGATACTGCTAGATTAAAAATTAAAGTGATTGAACCCTGTGAAATTTAAGAATATTCCTTTTTTAATGGATGGGGAGGAAAACTTGGTGTATGGTCTCTCTCCCATGCATGTAGGGGAAAAAAAACATTAAATGATTATGCCCAGGCTTTTTGATAACAAGACATTGCATGTAAAAAAGACCAAAAAATTTCATAACATATCAAAAATCAAATAACATTTTTTACTGAGACACCAAGTCAAGAAGAGGGGAGTAATATCAAGGAATTTCTTTCAGTCAAATATATACTTTGACTAAAACAACAGCAAATATTTGGAGATACTTTGGCACATTTGAAATACTGTAATTTAATCTAATCTCATCAAAACATCATATGAAATAGTTATATTTAAAAATACTTTTAAAAATCTGAAATATTATCAAAATTAGTGTATCTAGGAAAAGAAAAAAACCAAATACCTATATAAGTCATATATACCTATAGAAGTGCACCATTTAAACCTATATAATAGGATGGTCATTTTAGCTTTACCTGCCTTGCTATTTTTTTGTGTACATCCATCTAATGCAGAATATAGGTTATCATCCTCCATTACTATGCAGTTTTATTACTTTTCATCAAAATCAGAGCAAAATGGGCAAAAAAACAAACACCCCCCCCCCCTCCCCCAACAAAACTAACTAGAATTTTTATTCCTGCCACAAAGGGGAGTTTACTCTCCAGAATTATCAGGTCATATAAGTAATCCAAGAGCCTTGTCCATAGAGAAAAATTTACTTCCTCACCTCATTTCTCTCTGCCTGCATTTATTTGTAGTGTGTTTGCAGTGAGGAACTGGTCTTGGCTGCCTTGGCTACAGCACCATGTTAGTAGAGGAATTGGTGCTTACCACAATATATTTTGTATAAATGTATCCTGTTCAAAGAGATTTCATTTACAATATCAAAGCAGTGTATCTGCCTGGTGACTGCTTAGACAATCGCTCCCTGGTCCTCAAAGGTGTCCAATGAACTGTGAAGTCTGCTGG
Source organism: Leptocoma aspasia (assembly GCA_013399835.1). Lineage (NCBI taxonomy): Eukaryota > Metazoa > Chordata > Aves > Passeriformes > Nectariniidae > Leptocoma > Leptocoma aspasia. The sequence continues at coordinate 536,102 of VXAX01008043.1, forward strand.
ATCTGCTGTGTACTTAGGATAAAATGTATGTGATTTGCTGCTATTTCATTTTTTTGCACTAAAATAAAAATATTAAGATTAAGGTTAGGAAATGTCAAGATGCTGCAGTCCAACAAACTGTGTAGTCCATTCTTGCTTTAGAATACAATGGAGATGGTGTAGAGATTTTGGGTTGCCTAGGAAATGAAAGCCCAGTGAAGTATTCCAAGAGATGCAATGAGCTCTTCAGGTATCCAGATGCAATATTTGTATAAATTCAATGTACTTGAAACTTACTGAGAGGTATTTATATTTTCTAAACAAACTGTTCTAACAGGTTTAGGGATCTAATGTTGTACATAGATTTTCAAACAGTAAAAGCTGTGAGAAGAAAGGAAGGTATTTTTTCATTCACGAAATTACCTCAAGGTTAGAATATAAAGCAAAAAATTGAAAGAGTACCCTACAGCTGAGGCATGTTTAAAGAGGAAGCAACGCATTGGTAGCAGTATAAATTGCCAATTGAAGAGGGGAATGCAATCAGTGAATATGTTGCTGTGTCCATACTAAGATGCTTTTGTATGTTATTTACAGAAAAGTGATGAACCTGCAAGTTCTTCAACTACATTTTGATCCCCCGAGCTTGCACACCAAAATCTTCTTATTTGCTGTAAAACAAAATCTCTAGAAGAGATTAGAAATGAGAATCTCACAGCCAGAACATGGCATTGTTTCTTCACACAGTCTTTCCCCATGAGCCTGCGGCCAGGCCAGGCCAGGCATTTTTTTTTGGGTGGCAAGGTGACCACAACAGTGCAGCGCTTAGTGACCACTTTTGGCTTGCATGCCCTGCAGTTGGTGGTTGAGTCCTTGAGCCAGCACGGCAGCTGCACTGGAATTGCTCAGATGATGAAGCTGGCCAGTGCTGGTGCATAGCAATGGGGTAACCCAGAAAACACACTGTGCACCAGCTCAAATACTACATCAGTGCTGCTGCATTCCCTGCAGACAGTCACTTGTCTGGCAAAGAAACAAGGTTACAGATATAGAGAAGGCTCTCTAAGTGCTTAAGCTCCAGTTTATGTTATGAACAGCAGCACCACGTAATTCAGAACTGTCCCTGACTATGTCAAAATGTCACTAGTTTCCTAGCATATGAGGCCACAGTGCTGGCATTAGAAATAACATGTTTTTCTTTTGGCCTGAGGGGGAACTGAAATGCCTCTCTAAATAGACCTCACTTCTTGCCATAAACGCTATAGGACACGAGGATTAAAGGTTTTGACTGAAGGCAGCATTCTTTGTGGAATTAAAAAAGAGGAATAAGAAAAAAAAAAGAAAAAGAACAGCACTGATATGTAACAGCAGAATTGTGTTCTGTGTTATCCATTGCAGAGTGTATAACAGTTGTGCAGGTTCACCAGCACAGCAAAAAGCAATGAAGAAAAGAACTCCAAATTATATAAGTCTTTAAAAATATGAATATGAAATGTGTATCTATATCTATAATATGTATATACACACACATGTATATATACTTGTATATATACTTCCATGTACTTGGCAAAAATAGTGTGCATGTATATGTACACACACATTTTAGCCATCATCCTGAACCTATTTTCTTGCTCATGAGTAAACTTATTATAAAGTTTAGATATTTAAACCAAAGATTAATTGCAAAGTATGTCTTATTTTAGATATCTTTAGAGATTCTTTGATTTAATCCAAAGGCAGAGGTGAATTGAAAACAAAACCTCTTTTAAAAATCAAGAGATTTTTTGTTATTACACACAGGGTACAAAATGCTGTTCTTCAGAGAATTAGTGAGCCAAGATTGAAATACTTATCCAGTCTGCATAAGCCAATAAACCAACTTAATTTTTGAAATATTTTGTGCTTTTGCACTTGTAAGTACAAAATATTGGGCTACATGATACATTTATGAAAAGTTTATTTACCCATATTAGGAATATACCTTCCATATAATGATCTATTAAACTTCCTTAGAGAACCACCCTTGGCAATTCTACATGGACATCCTAGAGAGCTGCTTAGAAGTCTTCCTATGTTGGAAGTGTGCAAAAGGTTGACCATTTACCTATTCTGTTCTCAGCCTGTGAAAAGACTAACTATTTCAAGAAGAAGTAATAATTCCAATGCCTGCTTCCCTGTTCTAATTGCAGAAGAAATCTGTGAACATTTTAAGTCATTCTTCCATTAGTACAGCAAACAGCAATGCTGTTTGCTAAATACTCATTTTTCCTTTAGAAATACCAGTAAGGATGCCCAGTGGGCTCCCTGTGAGCCCAGAGCCAGGACTGCTGGGAGCTTTTTTATATCAGGGCAGAGCTCATCCCACTGCCTCGGCCAGGAGCAGGGCAGCAGAGGGAGCACTGAAGCAGACTCTGCCCCAGCCTCCAGCCATTTCCCTGGGAAAAAGAGTTCCATGACTGCCAGGATTTGCAGAGTTTGAAAACCTTTACTTGCACTTTGCTGGGGACTTCTTTTTCCCAGTAGGGTTGAAGCCACATCTACAATAATATAATTATAAAATTAATTTTACTTTGTTGAACTTAACCTGATTGAGGGTTAAACAATAGTTTAGATAGATTCCAGTAACTTTTGGTTTGATGCCATAATTTTTCATTAATGAAAGCAATATCAAACACATTCCTTGTAGTTTACATCTACCCATTTGTTGGACAACATGACAACAGGAGCTCTGTAACCATCAGTTTACTTAAAGGCCGTCTTGCCATTAAAGTAGAAAGGTAAATTCTTCAGCTGCAGAAAAACACTGTCCATTGCCCCCCAAACCCATGACAACAATTCAAATGAATGCAGTAAGAAAAAAAAGAAAAATGCCATGGCACTTGGACATGAGTGTCAAGATAGAGTCAAGTATTTGTGAAGTTGATACTCAAAGCAAGGGGCATGAAGAGTGTAATTCATGGCCTCTAAATCACTGATTTATCTCTCCCTGAGGCAAGGCAAGGCATTTGGGAAAAAAAAAAAAGTAAAAACAAGTTCTGAAAGTTACGTATCCAAATTTATCACTTACCTGTATGAACGCCATAATTTCCAAAGTTCTGGGTATTCTCATGTCCCACTGACTTCCTTATCAATATGGACAGGTCAGAACCTTTGAAAAAAGGCAGATCATATATTTAAGAACGAAGGAGTGATTGAAACATATAGTTGCAGACATTCATGATTAAAACTTCTTTCTTTAAGCATTGTTCTTCAGATCCTGTATCTTTTTAATAGAGATGATAGCACAAAGAGACAGTTGTGAGAGCTTGTTAAACTGTGCAAATATAAAGTATTAGGCATAAAAATGCTACTCATTATCAGGGGAAAAAATGAGAAAAACAGTGGGGTTTGGAATTTGGAAACTGCAATAATAGTCACTCTCCTATGCTTAATACTACATTAATCACAAACTTAATAAAAATAGAAATATACAGTTCCTTTTAGAAAGCTAACAAATATTTCCTGATGTGAACACACTATGAGTCTTGTTAATCACATCCTGATCCACTGCATGCTGTTACATATAGCAACTGGATTATGCAAGTGGGAAAAAAAAGACAAAGTAAAAAATCCGATATGACCCACTCTATCTTTCTACTTTTTTCTCTTTTTTTTTTTTTCCCTGTTATAGTGAAACAAGCAATAAGCAGCCGCAGGTCATCTAGTTGACACAAACTTTTACAACATTGTTCATTGTTCTGGTTTAAGTGCTTATGTTTATTGTTATTAAAATCGAAGCAGCTCCTTTGTAACAGTTTGTTTTGCTTGTGCATCCAGTAAAAGAGGCCAAAACTGTGGCAACTTCTTTTGCATGCACTTTACTGACTCTTTTTCTGAAATCACATGAGGTATGATCAGTCCAAATTAAAGTGAATGGAAAATCTGCTCTAATTACTGACTCCAAAATAGAATCAAAATCCTTAGCAGTGCCACAGAAGGTCTCCTGTGTTTATAGTCTTTTAGTCCCTTGCTCCAGTTAGAGAATAGCTGAGCAGCAAAGCTTGTTGCCGTGCCATTATTTCTTGCCCATGGATTGCACATGAGAGGCTTCTAATGGGCACAACAATGCACTTACAGGTAATTAACTTACGTGAGATAAGAGTAACTAATTAATAAAAATAGCCAAGATTTCTTCAAAATCAATAATAAATCCACTACATTTGTTTAGGAAGTAAAATATAACATAAATAGCAGTATATTCTTTAGCTCCCTCTTTATGCCTAAATACAGCTCTTATTTTCATGTTTAACATTAAAAAAAATATATAATTCCTTAAAAGCAAATCAATCTATAGTACAACAGATTTCCTATAAGCAGATAGCATTTTGTAGAGCACATCCCAGTGCAAATCCTCACCCTCACTCACGACTTCAAGGCCACCAAGCAGCACCATCCTCAGTGTGAGTCAACGCTCTCACTTCTCAGCTGTTGAGTCCTGCTGCTGCCAGCACAGCTGGCTGTGAGGAAGACTGGGCTGTGAACGCTGCTTTAGGTTCTCTGCACCAAACCAAGGTGAGGCATTCACTTTGTGTTTTGTGAAATCTAGACTTCCTTGATCTGGACAATTTAGCAAGGAGAAGAATGAGCATTCTTTTGGATCTCTGGATCTCCCACATCCTTGTGGCATTTGAAATGTACCCCTCAAATGTATGCCTTAAATGTACACTTTTTTTGTGCTATAGTGAAGGCAGATCAAAGCTTTGAATTCCTAGAACCAAATTAGCAGCTTTTCAACACTTTTTATAAAATAAATGCAACTTTTTTTTTAATTAATTTAGCGAACAAAATAATACAATGATTGAGAAAGAAAAAGCAGAATACCCTCATCAGAAGGGGTTCCAATCCATCTCCATTCACTGCTGTGCTTCTATTATCTTCCATAGAAAAATAGGTACCATGCCCTGGAAAGCAACAATCCTGACCTACAGCAAAGACTTGTAGTATAGATGTCACTCAATGTGGTCTTCAGTGTGTTGCTGGGAAAAAAAGGGTTAATGTTGTTATAGGCCATGTGAACAGGTGAAGAGCAAGCAGCACAAGAAATTGTTTGCATCTGACACTGCTTAAACTTCCTATTAAAATCCTGCATACCACACACAAATGGCAATTTTTAGAAGAGTGTTGAAATTCAAGATGATTCAGAAAAGATTTGCAAAAATAATTTTATTGCTAATGAAAGAGAAGGTTGAAAGGTGACTTGATTACGATGTATCATTCATGAAGAGAAACAAGGAATTGGTACAAATGAGCTCTTTAATCTGGTGGTGAAAGGCATAACAAAAATCAATGGCCTGACATGGAAGCCAGACAAACTCTTGGTCATTGCAGGTCTTTGGGTCACTATGGAATGTCCTTTCACAAAACAACAAGAGCTATTGGTCTTGGCAGGGATTAGAGGCTGCACTCAAATGGTTGTTACAGGATTAAGCTAATCACTTCCCTCTCCTGAGAACTTAAGCATATCAGGCAAAGGCCTCTCTTACCATTTGGTCATCTCACTGACTCAGACACAAGACAAGCAAGTTATTTGTGAGATGTTTTGTGGGTAGGTAGTCCATAAAATCAAACCATCTGCCAGCAGAAGAGGATGTGTATGTGTGACTATCCCTGTCAGAACCTCTGCTTGTTGAACAAAAGGATGTTGAGAGAGAATAGCTTCATACAGGCACCATGATCACAACATTCTTGTGCTTACAGAACTGCACTCTTCTTCAATAAGTTTGTTACAACTATAAGCCTTCACTGAAGTTTTACAAGGTAGAGATTTCCGTACCTTGAAAGTACATTTTTACTACAAATTTTCTTTCCTTCTTTTTTATTCCCCTGATTTCCTGCTCTCACACACATGTGGAGCGACCCTCCAGCTCTCATGGCAAATAGAATATTTCAGGAAACCAAGTGAGATTCATGTTCTCTCTCTGGAATGATGTGGTGGTCATATATGACCCTCATTCTCTTACCAGCTTCCTTCAGATTAACCACAAATGGGATAATTCTCCAAATAACACAGTGAGACAGAGATGTCCAAAAATGCAGGTTTCTCTAACCTCTTCTCTGAAAAACATCTATAGGAAATTTTTATTCAGTTTGGAACTCATGGCTCCTGGATGTTATTTCTCCTTTCGGTCATGGATTTTGCTTAGTTGTCTATTGCTTATTGAATTACTTGCCTCCTTGCAGGTGGGGAAATGTGGGCAACGTGGCAGTTGTGAAGATTTGCTTTAGAATGTCTGTGCAGTTCTAGGAATGGAGTTGCCTCCAAAGGACTGAAGTGAGTGATTGGTGAATAAAGAATGCTTTGCGGAATCTGGTGCTAGTGAAGGGAGCAGGTTGCAGGATGTTGGAGTACAGATTTGTGAGAACTTTGTGAAAACAGAATCACAGAATTGAGGAATTAAGTTGGAAGAGACCTCTGGAGGCCATCAAGTCCAACCTCCTGCTCCAAGGCAGAGTCAAGGTAAGATTGCTCAGGTGTTCACATGAAAGGTCTAACTGTGCGTGTAAACCTCCTTTTTAAAATGAGAATAAGAGCTAGAGACCTTTTTCTTTCTGACTCTTTTGTTATTGCTCTGAATCTCTGTGGACATAATTCTTCAACTGTTAACTGAAAAGATCAAATTTGTCTTCAAGCTTTTAGAGCTCAGAAGTTTGCTGAATAGTTGTTATTGGCACTAAAATGACAATGACTTCCTGATTTATAATAAGTCCTTGATGTTTGAATCCAGGCTGGAAACTCCCAGTGAATTTTCTCATGATATGTCTTAGATTTAAATACCCAAATGAGACTGGAAGGCACTTCTGGATGTCAGAACACGGGCTTCCTTCACCCAGGTGAGAAGGCTTTTTGCTGGCAGGACATGAATGAGCTCTCATAAGAGAGTGTAAGAACATGAGACTGGCAGCACCATGGGTACAGATATTACAGTATTCTTTCTGCAAATGGTGGAGTGGTGGAAAGGAACTGGACATCCTTCTCTTGCTATCCTCTATATGACCCTGTAATCAGATGGGCAAAGACTTTCTGAATCAGAAGTCTCTCCCAGACTCTTAATTGGCACAGAGAATCTATCATCTATGAATTTGTGTCCTTGAACTAATTTTCACTTCAAGATTTGAGATACAGTTTAACTACAATGAGTGTGCAAAATCAATTCTTCACCATCTGTGGGATATTGTTTTTCAGATGTTCTGTGGGTTCTGCATTGAAAAATAGTCCTTCTTATCTATTTTTCAGTCTTTATGGGTGTGAAGCATCACAGCGCAGTCAGTCTGTCAGATTTTAGAAGCTGCTTCATATCATGATCATTCCTTTTTCCCCACACTTTTACTTTTGCTAGCAGCCCCAGACTATGCTATTTCATCAGTTTGGACGTGGCCTATAATGCTGAAATTTTGCCTAGCATTGATGGAAAAAATTTGCAGATAAATCTCTGGCATAATGATGTCTACTATTACTCAGAACTGATCTACTTCCCTCAGTTGGCTTCCCACCTTACTGTGGAGGAATCATGAGCATGTGTAAAGCAATTAGACAGACAGGCAGGAACTCCCTTTCCTATGCTATATATGTGCTCCTGCCAGTAAGACCAGGGCTTCCTATCATTCCTTCCTATAGTGTTCTGGTGTCATTAGCTTCAAGAGTAGGCAGGATGTCCATGAGCCATGCTGCTTTCTAGTCTCTCTTAATGGGGAGAGAGGATTGCCTTGACTGCTGGCAAGCAGGGAGCAAGATGTGCATGAAGCAAAGGGTATTTACTGTTGGACTTTTGTGGAGGGGAACAGTACAGCTGTAGGAGATTTATGAGACTGGAAAACAGATTCATTAGAAGGAAGCAGAGACAAAGAATAGTGTTGGTTATCCACCTCAAGCAAGGATTGAATGATCCCCCCAAATGCTAGAGGGAATCAAATGTGATGGGTCTCCCTAGAAAATGTTCCTGACTGAATAAAGAAAAGCCCTGCTGGGATGTCAGGAAAAGTGTCCAGACTGCAGCTAGGGAAGCAGATTGGCTTCCATATACCCCACTGAGCGCTTTCACTGAGTGAAAGTGCTACTAGGAGAGTCATAACCTGTTTCCAGCTAGTCCTTCCTCATTCTTTGATTTCCATGTGCTGACTCAGCCCATAGGATCTTCCTGCTCCATTCTTTTCAATATTGAGGCTGATAATAAATAGTTGCTGACAAGGATCATGCCAGCTATTCTACTCTCAAGCAGCTCATTGTTATGGGATGCCAGGAATGCCAAAAAGCATTAATAGGTTCAAAAAAGACAAATCCAGAGAAAAAAAACCAAAGAAAACCAACCAAGCAACCAACCAAAAGCAATACCCTCCAAAAAAAGAACCCAAAAAAATAAAAAAAGCATGAGAAGAATGAGTGAGAAAAATATTACTTCTGTTTTATTTCTTACATTTTTAACTCCTAAGGGTGTACTACTGTCTGGCATCAGACTCCAAATGGCTTAAGGAGAAACACTTGCTATAATCCACTATAGATTTTATTATATGAAACGTATTTATTATAATGAGCAGACAATAGTGAATAAGACCTTAAAATACAAAGATGATCCTAGGGGAAAAGAAGGAGAGCTCATTTTTAAATACTTGGAATAAATAAAACAACCTTAATTTTATAATGATGGTGCTTTGAAAATTTAGGGATGAAAATCTTTGGTAAAGAAATAAAAAAATATTGAATATTTTTTATAAGTAATAGAGCAGTAATACAGGTACTGAAAAAATAAAAGGTTAATCTAATTTTAATAGTTATCATTTCTACTGCCTTTTTTAAAAGAAACAATTCACAAAGTCTTCCTTTAAATTCCTGAAATTCTTCAGGGTAATGCTTTTGCTCAGAAGGATCTGTAGACATTACACAGTTAAAACTGAATACCTGATCGGAGAAATAAATTGCTTTAGAATTACGTGAAGAAAGGTCAAAAATGGGAGGAAATTATTTATAATCAGAAAGAAATAGAATGGAGTTCTACAAGCTAAAACTAGAATGTAAGCATGTCACTATGTCACTATACTTTGTGTCACAATGTATAAAAATAAAAAGTGGATTTTTTTTCTTTTTCCTTGGAAACCACTTTTGGTGTTTTCTGTTATGTCTAAAATTCTTTGACTTAGTGTGTCTACCTTTTTTGGTTTTTTTTGTCTTGTTCCAGTGTATCTGTTGAGCAGGCTCTAGGAGACATCAGTCAAACACCTAGCTAGCCTTTTGCATGGTGGTTAGTTAATTAACTTGAAAGAAAATTCTAAAACATAAACAAAACAGACTGAAAGATTTCAGGCCATTTTAAGAGTGAATGACAAGATTTTGTTTCCAGATGAAATTTCTTCACAAGTACTGTATACTCTATGTGCTAGCTTTCTCAGGCATTGCTGAGAATTATTAATTTCACATCAGCTGTTCCAACCATGATTTTCACAGATATTTTGCCAGTTAACTGCTGCCTCATAATCCTCCCCTTTCCAGACGGAAATAAAGTAATTGCTGGCTAAGTTTCCCTCAGTGGGCTGCCAACACGAAACTCCCAATAAGTGTTCAGTGCTAACAGGAAAATTGCCCCCTTAGTGCTGTGAATAATTTTAACTTTAATATTCCTTCTTTATTTATCATAATATTTGCTCATATTTTTAAAGTAAGCTTGAAGATTTGATTCCATCTTTTCTTTTCTGAATAACAACAGAGCCCTTAGAAAAACAACTCTATATCATAAGAAAAAGGTTCAGTAAGAGCTCACAAGGACTCCATTTTCAGGAGACACTTGCAAAAGCCATTTGTGTGAGGTGGAAACTTCAATGAGTTTTGCCACCTGAGAATTGTGGGTTACTGTGCATACACTCGGAGTGTTTTCACTACTTTTATAAAAATAGCTGGTTTTATGATTTTGAATGGGAACAACCAAAAAAAGAGAGCATTCTTGTGTAAAAGAAAATTTTATTGAGCATGAAAACCACTGAAAATAAAACTAACTCGGTATGGTTAACCACTGGCTTGCCAGTGCATCTGGTAAAACTAGTTGTAAAGGCACATATCTCACACCTGAATGATGACAGGGAATTCAGATTAGGTTTTCTGGCTCCACTGCTACCCCTAGCTACTGTTTTGTCAGTAAAGTTCCTCTGACAAACTAAATCAGACCAGGGCATGGGGTTGAGCACTGACATGCCATCATCTTCAGTGTTTACCTTTGAGCTTGCCCCGGCATGAGTTGGACCAGGTCAGCTGATACTCTTCCAGATAATCTCCAAGGCACAGTTTTGGGAGCAGCATATGCTGAGGAGATATTCCAGTAAGAATCTGGGATGCAAGAATCTCTCTGATGGAGGGAGGGAGGTGTTGTGCACAGCTCTGTGGTGGGAAGCTGGCCGTGCCTCCTAGTCTCAGGGCCTGAGGAGGCGGCCACAGGCTCTGGAGCTGGTCTCCCTCACAACAGTCAGTGCCAAAGTCTGCTCCTTCAAAGAGTCACACGCCACTTTTTTTTTTTTTTTTTAAGTCTCCTGAGATGGCAGTTATCATTTCTATAACACTTTGTTGTTTTACTCATTGGTACTTACCTGGAATGTGTGAGATTTGGGTTCAATAACCTCATCAGCTCAGCCTCAGGGTATCCAAAACCAATAACTCTTTAATATAAAAATACAGAAGCTGTTCTTGAAGCGAGAAGTGGAATCTAGGTCTGCCCACTCCCAGATGAGTGCTGTAGGCACTAGGCCACAGAGTCATGTTCCCTCTTGCACTCCCTCTTACATCTTCCTTGGATATATTGCATTCTTTCCTCTGCTGACATAGGGTTTCAACAGGAGCAGCCCCCTCCTTTCCCAGCTGTGTGGCTTGTGGTTAATGCAGTCTCCTGGGAGAGGAGAGCTGTGCCTCTTTATCTTTTCAGATGGAGGATACTGACTGAGTCTCAAATACTTCAGCCTCTGAGGAATATCCAGAAAGGAAGGTGATGGTACAGGCACTACTCTTCTTTAGAAGGCGGGCATGTGCTGCCATGGAGTGGGACCCAGCAAAGTCCCTGCAGACTTGTGTGGTGGCACAGAGCAGCTGCTGCTCTCTGGGTCTCTGTCACACCATGGCTGCACACACACACCTCCTTCTCAGATGGGGCAATGTCTGGGTGCTCCTCCCAGGGAACTTTCCAGTCAGGCACAGAAACAGCCAGTTAACATCACTGACGGCTGGAAGGTGAACATGGATTTCTGAGGCTGAGGTTTGGATCTGTGCCACATCTGCCCAAGCTCTGCCAGGAGACTGATGACTTGCTGGGGGATTATAGCCCCTCCTCTATAGGAGGTGGAGAAACATCTTCCAATCCTGGCAAGTTGTTCTTGTAGCAGTTGCTCACATTTTTTATAAATTTGCCGATTCCCTTTTGGTTTTGGTTTTCTTTGGGGTTTTTTGTTGATTTTTTTGTGGGTTTTTTTTTCCTTATGTTGTGCTCTTATGTGGGCACCATTTAACCAAAGAACCTTCTAATATCAGATATCTTCTCCTTGTACAGATGCTTGCAGCCAAGGATTAGTTCTGTTCTTAAGTCTGGTCTACTTAAACAGATTTTGATCTGTGAGTATCTCACTGCAAGTCTTATTTCAAGGCCTGTGAATCCATCCCACACTGATTTCAACATGTTCAGCTGAGATTAGGTGGTTTAGATTGTGATTTCTTCTCAGACTTCCAGATTTATTTTATATAGTAAGGAGATGGGAATATTATAGTAAGAAATAACAGCTAAGCCTGTTTTTATTTTATATTATTCATTCTGTGAAACAGAGTCTTTATTGCTTTCAGATTGAAATTAACAGAATTCTGCTATCTGATGGGTTTTCAGGGCTTAACATGAAATTAGTAAGTAACAATTCAGTAGCTGGAAGGGGTTCCTGTAAAAAAAAAATTCTCACAGAAAATATAATTTAATTGGTCACAGTTAGCTAAGTGCCTCGGCATAGAATGGGAACTGAAAATGAATTGACCTCTTGCCCAATCAATTTTCCCTCTGGAGAATGACTTAAAGACAATGTTGATGAGGTGCAGAAAGATTACACTTATGTTATTTCTGACAATGAGGTCTTTCAGTGCAAAATGTAAGAATATAATAGCAGTAGAAACCTATATATTCTCAATAAAACCTAAAATTTGTATACTTCATTGTATGTGCTGAAGTATGTCACTTAATACCTAACACATGCATTTTTAAATGCACATGGAGTATGTGTAATACATCCTGAGTGTATATTTTATTTGATTTTCCCACTTAAAAGCTGGCATAAATACTGCCAGTTAATATACTTGAAAATTAGAAATATTTTACATTACTTTGTTTGTTTTATTTAGGAACCATGCATACATAGACACATATATTTCTGTCCTGAATTTCTGTATGCTTTTTATGGTCACAGCACCCATCAGCTTATAATGATGATTTTGAGCACGCTTATTGGACTGCCAAACCTCCTTCGGGTAAGAGGCAGGAACATGACACTATTTTCTGCTTTGGAAAACCTCACTCGGAACATAGAATCTGTGGTCACAAATACATGATGCTGAAACATTTGTTTCCCCTTACTATGGATTTCTCTTAAATGTCCTGTGAAGAAAATATCCTGATCTTCTGTGCCAATGATTCAGGACCCTTCTTCACTGTATTTTAAGACATGATGCTTTGACTTAACAACAAAGTACAAAATGTTTACTCCTGCTTTGCAATAATTTCATGCCCTCTTAGTTCCATCCCCTTCACATGATTTTTAATTCGTAAAAACTCTGTGATGGACCACATGAAATCATTCAGTATGGAAAAGAATGGCCCATCACAAATGGCAAATTGTTGAAGAGAATATCTTACCATGAAAACTTAGAACCTGGAAGAATGTTTGGCAAATAGCACCAAAATAGTAACTCCTTAGTATTCACACCATTTTTGCTGAGTGAAATTTATTTCTGAGTTACACTGAAGTTTATCTTTGTTTATTCACGTGTTCATATTCTTTATATGAGAGTTTTGTGAATCTTCCTGACTGAAATCTTTTTACCAGATCAAGTATACAGTCCTCAAGGAGACAGATTCAAAATAAAATACTGGTGTTAAAATATATTTTAATTCAGGTCCAGTGAAATTGAAACAAAGTAAGCTGTTTGTATACTCTTTAAAGGAAACTTGGAAACAATGTTGGGACAAGAGTGAATACTGTCTTAGTGTTCCATCTAAATGTGTTTTATTGTAAAACTTCCAATTACCTCCAAAAAAGATAACTATAGCAAGAGTGGTGTCAGAATTAAATTTCTGTGTACTTATAGATCATTAGGATGTTATCAACTTTCTTGGGCAGACACCTTAATTTAACCTATCTGCTTTCTTTTATTATGTGTTTAACATATCTTGAAAATGAGTGTCCTGGTTTGTTTTGTTTTGTTTTGTTTGTTTTGTTTTGGGTTTGTTTTGGGGTTTTGTTTGTTTGTTTGTTTATTTTTTGAAAACTAGTAAAGAAGAAATCCAAACTCAGGCTTTGAGAGATGGTGTAATCACATTAAAGTTGATAACACTACTGGATTTTCTTTTCCTTTAGCTTTCTCTGGTTTGCTCCGGCTAACTATTCTCTATCTTGCATTCAAGAGAACATTTGGAGTAGCAATATTGTTTGCTTAAAATGTCAGACATAGGATCAAATTCCTTGCTAAAACAATTTGGTTTTCAGTCCTTACTGTGTGCTACTGAGAATCCTACCATGGAAATAACTGGAATGCATGATATAGTTGCCATACTTCATCTTCCCCAGGTAATTCAGCTTTATTAAATATATCACACTCGGGATGAGGTTTTAAAGAGACATCAATCCAGCCTTGAATCTTCATCTGTACTCTTAGATAAGTCACAAAACTCATTTGTGAACACAATCTGTGTAAGCAGCACATGCAAACCTGGTAGGTAGATACCTAACTTTTTAGTTGGTTGCAAAAACCTGTTCATCTTGACAGGTCTAAATTCATATGTACACTTACTAAAGAGAACCATTTAAAAGCTTATTTTAAGAGCACGTGCCTATAAGTGACAGCATATTTTTTATGACTATCATGGAGCTAAAGCATGATTATTTTTCTACAGTTGAAATTAATGAATGTAAACAATAGTAGAAACATTTATTTCAACTGTAAAAATTGACTTTAGTATTGGCCAAGGCCTGTCAATCAAATTGACTTATTATGCACTTAAAACTCATTAGCAGTAGAATACTGTAATTGTACATTTCAAATGACTGATGACTAGAACCGTGTGAAATTGCTGCTGAATTTGTCAATTACTGTGTGAAATGTTCATTGTAAAGATAGATTTTCACTCAAAAATCATGGCTTTAAAATAATCTCTAACAGTCCAAGGTTACCTCTTGTGATTATGGTATGCCCCTCTTTTGCCCTTTCTCTTTTTTTTTGCTCCTTATCCTCTGAAGTCCCAATGGGACTTCTTTGTGTAGCAAGACGAAGGAATAAATTGATTTGCTGGGGACACTGTGGGACAGCAAAAATCAACTGCTTTTATATTTGGGGTGCTTGGAGAGCTAACTGGACCAGTGGATCAATCCTGGTGCACATTTTACTGATAAATGACCTTATGTACTCGAAATCAGAACTGTGAATTTCACTAATGCAGAAGGGCAGCTGCAAAAGAGCTTGTACCTTTGTTCTGCAAGAGCCTTCTGATCCTTTCTGGTCAGTATGAGTGGAGCAGGATTTGAACTTTTTACTGAGCTAATGATTAATACAAATTCCAGTGTTTGCCATATTGCCCACTTCACAATTAATTAAATTCCCTTGGAGACAAATTGGAGAAGCATTGTACATCTTGGCCACAGACAGTTTGGCGTGGCCAAAACAGTAACAGTTCCTGTAATTTGTCTATGATATAATGAAATTAAGTGATTTAAATAAATTAAAAATGGACCGGATTCAGCTTTCAGTAATTACAAGTCACTGAAGGACTGATACAGCAGAAAATAGCCTATGTGGCTGCTAGCCCAAGCAAGCTCCATGGGACTCTTACTTTTGTCTAGCAGGGATGAGCTCTGGCAGCTGGGGAAGCTATATTCCATCTAGTAGGTGTAACACTCTAGGAACTGGGGACATGGTGGTTATCTTCTGAAAAAAAATACATGTTCAGTGGATAACACATAAAGGATGTAGCAGCGTATTCTTGGGAAATTTTCTCAATAGATTTCCATCTTTACGTATAGCCAGTTATTTCTTTCCTTACACTGAGATGCACAATTTTGGAAACAGCTGTAGAAATCATTGCTGAAGGCATCTGTTGCCAGACAGTAGCCAAAAGAAGAATGGTCTCACTCCTTAAAAATAATCTTCCAGTATGAAGAAGAGATGGAAGTTGAATGTACCAGAAGTTTTTCAACGTGTTGAATCCTCC
>VXAX01008044.1:0-17616 GCA_013399835.1 Leptocoma aspasia
ACAGGCAAGAACTTACTGCTTTTAGATATACATTTATTAATATATTACCTATGAAATAGTTCCCATTTTCTAGGAATGTAAAGTATTCCTGCTGGAACTAGTAGCATGGGCATCAGGATTGTGTGGGCTGAGGTGAGTCCAGGGAAGTCCTGCTGTCCTGTGAAGAGGCACTGTCAGCCATGGGAGCGATGGATTGAGGTGAGTGGTCTTCGCCTAAGTACTTGTACCGCTGGGTGAGCTCTGCTGCAAAGATTAGAGAAGACTCCTCACAGGTATGTATGTAGAGCACAGTTGAGGGATTTCACTGCAGTTGTTTCCACAGAGCACTGCTGGGACCTGCCTTGGCACTCCAGCACTGTGTAAATAGTTTATTGCCCACAGAAGGAATAAGAAATTCAAGGGAAAGCCAGCTCACGTGTGTCTGCTCAGCCAATGTGACATGACTATGACACCAATACGTATGCCAAGCAGCAGCACAACCAAGGTTGCTGCAGTTCCTAGAGTATAGTTATTGCTCAGTTCACAGTGTCCTGCAGTGTTGACTTTCTGCCCAGGAGCTGACCCTGGCAGGGGAAAAGACAATGCAAGAGACAATGTTTGTGCTCTGCACTAGGGATAATCCCAGTGTGCTTCAGATGCTGTGAAATACCAGCTCGGAATCAGTATTGGAATCTGCTTGAGGAGCTGCAGGACAACCCCCTCTGTCCTGAGCTACCACCAAACACCCACAAGAAGTTACCATCACATGCACTGCCCTCATGGTCACACCTCAAGGCCTGGATGTGGAAGGTGCTGACAGGGCATGCACAGGCAGGTCTGTATGCTCACAGCTGCAGGGGGTCTGGCTGCCAGAGAGTCTGGTCTCTCTCCATGGTGCACTCTGAAGCAGTTGTGGCCCTGCTTCACACCTCCCCTGATGTGTTTGCCCCACTGCCCACACCATGGTTTCTTCCTGGCTCAGCCAGCCCTAGCTGTGGCCTCACTGCCACCAGCCAGGGCTGTGTGCTGGCTCCTGCCTGCCTACCTGCTCCCTGCACAGGTATTGGAGCACTCTGGGCGTTCTGGGCTTGCAGTGTCAGGAGAAAGAGGAGAAGGAGGTAGTGGATCGGGACCATGACCCCCCTGCTCGCAATATTCTGCTGCTCCTGTCGCTGCTGCTTCAGGTGCTGCAGTGCTGTCCAGAGCAAACACTGAAGATCACAGTGAGGCTCTGTAACCTCACATCAAACAGGGCTCTATGATCTCATGACAAAGTGGCGTCTTTGAACTCAGCTCACCATCAGGTCCTTACTCCTCTCCCAGTGCTCCCCAATGTACGCACATTTTGCCTGTGAAGTCTGGACTTTCCCTCTGTTCAATTTCCTCATTCTGCACAGGCCTAGAAGGAGCATAATAGAGAAGGGTGGGTGTATTCTGTGATGCAGAGCTGTTAATAGGAATGCAGAGGGACTCCAATCTCGCTCCCCAGGAATCCCTATCAAAAGCCCTGTATGAAGGGTGCATTAAAAAACCCAACTGCAAGTGCCTTTGTTTGGTACTATTTTTGTCTGCCAGCATTCTGGCAAAGTGTTGCATTCCACTGAGGGAAATTATGAAGCGTTCTTTTAGAATTAGATGGTCAGGAATGAAATTAAGCCAAACAAGGGGAATGTTGTATTTGAGAACCGTTTATTGGTAATGAAAAAATGAAAAGAAAAAGGAGTTACCCAAACTCCAAAAGGAGGGCTGGAAAAGACAGAAAGGGGGAATGAAAATGGAAAAGGAATGGGGGGCAGGAGAGAGGTGGGGGGGTGGGGTCAGAGAGGGGACACAGAGAGGAAAAAAGGGCATTATCACCAGTGAATCAGGGTGTGCTTTCGTCATCCACACAACTGGGTGGGGGTTGATGGGCTGCTTACTGAATGAGCCTGTACAGCTCTTGGAGAGGTGTGGCTTCATAGGTGTGGCTTCATAGGCATGGCTCCCACCTCAACGGTCAAAGGGGCCTGCAGTGCGTGGGCACTCAGACCAGAGTTCCAGGACCATGGAGAGGGTCATGGCAAGGATTGCAGCAATGGGCTGGATCAGGGCCACAGGGCAGGCTGGATCAGCAGACAGGGATGTGGGGGCAAAGCAGAAGTGCTGCCTTACATATTCAATGCTCTCAGTCAATGTTACAACTATGGCATTCATTTTCCCAACAACATGGTGAATTAAATGGATTAAACATAGAACAATGCAGAGTAAAAACATTAACATAGCCAGACTCCCCAGTCCTGGTCTTCACTGTTGCATTCTGCTGCAGTGAGGGGCGCAACAACTCCCCTGGGCCTGGAGTCTCGGACCTCAGGCAGACACTAATGACCAACAGGAAAAGATGACAACAGGGCAGGTCTTGGTTTAGCAAAATCTGGGATCCTTTATTGAGCCAGGGTCCAACACAAGAACAAGGGTAGAGTCATGGGTTTTATATGCCAGGGTAGGGGTGGAGTTCAGGGTCAGAGTTCAATTGTGAGAGGAGCAGGGGACCACAAAGGGGTGGATTGAGGAGGACAACCAATGGAAAGAACTAAGGTGGGAACACTGCAGTAGAATTTAAACCAGTGAAGGTGCAGGAAAAGAAGAACATTCTGGGGCCTTCCTGACAAAACGGGGTGGAGTGTCTTTTCCTGAGCTTGTGGGGGCACGCCCCACAGGGTGGAGGGGTGGAATCTGCTTTAAGTCACGCCCATGGCCTGATGCTGTCTGTCTAGGTAGAATCCCCACCTCGTGGGGTGGGGGCACTCCATACTTCACCCTGCAACACAAATATTGCTCCTGAAAAGGTGTCTATTGGCACACATAAACATTTGAATTCCCCAAGGAGTGCATAGTGGGTTACATCAGTTTGCCAAATTTATAAACTGTGAAGCCCTTTAGGATTTACTCCTGCCCCAATAGTTGGTAAAGAATACTTTTGGCAGTCAGGGCATGTAGTAACAATTGGTTTGGCTTGATCTTTTGTGATGATGCGTTAAACATGTGATGTAAAGCAGGAGCATTCTGATGGAAGAATGAATGGCTAAGCTTTGCTTGTTCAAAAATGTTTGGCACTGTTACCTGTGTTGTCACAGCAAGTGTATCAGCTTGTTTGTTACTGTCTGTCAAGGATGTGGTTAATGAGGTATAGGAAGGTATATGCATAACAAAGTAAGGGTGCTGCCTTTGGGAAACAGTAAAAATTAGATTTTTAAGCAACATCTATAACTGATCCATAGCAATAGCTTTTAAAAATGAATTTTCAGCTCTCTGAACAAGCAAAACCAGTAACAATTAAGAGGACATGTAAATCTTGAAAAGGCTCTAATAATAGCCACTACCTCAGCTATTTGGGAAGAAACTTCTACTATTTCAATGTCTGACTCCCAAGTATATGTTACGGGGTTCTGCCACATTATAATTGATTTATGGGACTTCCTAGTCTGTGAAGACAGTAAGCGCATCTAAAGGTGTATCACGAGTAGTGGTTTGGGAATTTAATTAAAATCAGAGTGCAACAACCTATGCTTAGGGTAGTGGATAGAAATTTGACCTGAATAATTTTCAAATGCAATTTGTAGGGGTCTGGACTGTTGGAGCAACAAATCTAAATGCATAGTTGTTAGGGGCAAAAATACAGTAGGAAAATCTTTTTCTGAAAGGGAAATCAGGCGGGATCAGGCTTGCATGATAAGCTGAGCCCTCATTTCTGATTGAGTACCAATGGTCTTCCACCGCTGATGCAGTAGAAGAACCCATTCTGAAATTAGCAAAGGGTCAGGTAACTTAAGATGCCACTGAAAAATCAAAGCATAAGGTTTGGGTCCCTTCCCTAAAACGGCTAACAGAAAGGGTAACACAGGATCTATTCTGTGTGCTTGATTTTGAATGGCTATGGACACTTTATCTAAAGCTTTTGTTGCTTCTGCAGTTAACTGTCTGTGTGAATTCAGCACTGAGTCTCCCCTTAATAAAATAAACAAAGGAGCCAAATCTTTGTTGGTAATCCCCAATAAAGGTCTGACCCAATTAGTGGTTCCCAGCAATTTTTGCAGGTTGTGAAGTGTTTGTGGGTCTTCTTTCATCTGCAGTAGTTGTGGCTGTAGAATCTGAGAGAAGATCTTGAGCCCCAGATACTTCCATGGAGGCACTCTCTGTGTCTTTTCCTTGGCGATGGTAAGGCCAGCTGTTTCGATGGCTGCAGTGGTGGCTGTCAGGGCCTCATTTAGAAGTAGATAATTTTTGGCTGCGATGAGTATGTTGTCCATATAGTCATAGATGGTCACCCGTGGATGTTTTTCCCTAGCTGCATTCAACACCTTGGCCACATAACATTGACAGAGAGTGGGACTGTTTTTCATCCCCTGTAGCAACACTGTCCAGTGGTACCGCCATAAGGGAGCCTGACAGTTGATGTTCAGGATGAAGAAAGCAAATCTAGGAGCGTCACCAGGATGTAAGGGTATGTTGAAAAAAACAGTCCTTCAGGTCTCTTACTGTCAGTTTCCAGTTCCTGGGAATCATTACAGGAGATGGGAGGCCTGGTTGTAGAGCGTCCATGTCCTCTAGGACCTCACCGATTTTCCTTAGGTCATAGAGGAGGCACTATTTACTGTTTCCTCATTTCAAGATGACAAAGATAGGGGTATTTCAGGGACTCGTAGTTGGCACAATATGTGTTTTCTCTAGCTGCTCTTGTACTAAGAAATTGAGCACAACAAGCTTTTCTTCTGGAAGGGGCCATTGGTTTACCCCAACAAGGTGTTTCGGTCTTCCATGTTAGTTTTGGGGTGTCACACTGTCTAATGGCCCCAACTAAAAATTTGTCTCAGTACACATTCCCTCTTGATACAAAATGTCTCTTCCCTGCAAAACTATGGGAGCTTTTACTATGAATGGTGTGGTGATGGCAACACCACCTTCCAGTCCCTTGAATTTTATCAATTCTGTGCTCCCGAGGCTGCTGCTGTTGCCTCTGATTCCCAGTAATGTTCCCTGAACCGGGGTGAGAGTCCATTCCATGGGCCACCTGGAATGTGAGATGATTTGTCACATCCGCACCGGTACCTACCAGTCCTGTTAACACAATCTTTTTGTTGTTAAATTCTAAAGCACAAGTTAATTGGGGTCTGCTTTGGCCTATTAGCTGAGTCCACATTACTAGGGTCTCTTGTGTTGTCAGCACCTTGGTCTGGAAGCAAAATTGCCTGAGCAATTGTCAGCCCTTGAGGAATGAAGCAGGGTGGATTGGGACACATAGCTAGTACTTTAATTTCTTGCTGTGATGTCACTGATAATACTGAAGGTAATACAAAGAATCCGTCAGTCTTTGATCAACAATTCCCCAAAATAACAAATCACAGGGCTGATTTTCAGGCCTGAATTGTCCCGTGGAGATGGTATGTGCGGAGAAATCGATAATGGTTACTTACTGTAATTGGTACTTGCCCAGTCCAGTATGGCAGCTGGAGGCAGGGTTGCTGGAAGCCCTGTGAGGAGATGTTGTAGTTCTGGGCCATTTGTCCTTCAGTGATGGTGGACATGATAAGCTGGAACATTTGTGTCCTCGTGTGGGGCCATCCCATGCTCCTCTGGAAGTTTCCTGGCGGCGGCCTGGTACAACCTGCATGTTCTGGGCAAAATTGGTTAGCATGTTGGCCATCTCTTTTGCACCCACAGGTCCTAGGAGTGAGTTTTGCTCCTCACTGGGGGCAGTCCTTTACAAAATGTCCTTTTTTGCCGCATCCAAAGCAAGGTCTCGGGCCCTGTTGTTGTTGCTCTTGGGGAATTATCTGCATAGCAGCTAAAGCTTCTGCAACCGCAGAAGCCTGCACTTGCAGGGCACTGGAGTGCTCTGGTGTCCCAAGGCGGTTACAGGCCTTGATCATCTGAGTAGAAGTTGGTTCTGGCTCAGGTGGGAAAGTGTGAAACACCTTTCTGCACTCAGGATTTGCATTTGACACAGGCAAGTTTTTCAGTAATTCCTCTTTGGCTCTCTCTTGAACTACCTATCTTTCCAGGGCTTGTTTACGATGGTCTGTGAATTTCATATAATGTTCATTAGCTGTCATGATGCCGGTGCTAATATGGATAGCTCACAGCCTGCTAACACCTCGACAGGTGTGGAACACACCACAGGAGGAGTATGACCCAGATGTGGCTTTAGAGCCAATGCTGTACGGCAGATGATGGATTTAGGCAACAACAGCAGAGATAAAAGGCAAAGGGGAGACTCTCTCCATGGATCCAGGGGAAGGGTTTGTTAGCGTAGGAAGGGTCCAGGCAGAAAGAGCAGAAAACAAAAGTTACACAGGCTTAAATACTAAAGGGGGTGTTACACACTTCAACCAATAGGGAGACTTTGTGGGAGGAGTGGAAGGTGGGACAACACATCACAGGAACCAATCAAAGGAACAAGGGGTGGGGAAGGGTACAAATTGTCCAGTAGGACATTAACGTTGTCACAACTGGCATGGAATATTGTGGAACAACAGACGGGGACTCAAGTGACAAGCAGGAAAGGAGGGCAAGGTTTACAATAACTGATGGGGAAAGGACTAGTACAAAGGGAGGGAATTACATTAAAGGGAAGGTAATATGGGAGGAGACAACAACAGGATTTAACCATGTGTGGGGGAGAACGAACTAGGGGCAAACCAACATCGAAACATTACAACACACTGCAACATCTATGTAGCATCACACTTTTGTGTTTTTCCTTCTTAAGTCATGTATTGTAGAAGTTGTTCAAATTTACCCCCATGTTTATTTCCAATTGGTTTGTCCCATGATTGTACTTTCCCTCGTGCTTTCCCTATTTGGTGATTCCCCTCCCCTTGTCCCTTCCGTGCCAATCCTTGTAGCCCTACCCAGTTCTACCTGTCAGTTTATGTAAACCCCACCTTTCCTCCTAGAAGCTTCTGTGTCAATTATGTTCCTCCTGAGATTCTGTTGGATGTTCTCCTCCCTTCTTGCCCCTTACTGGTTGTAATATTATGTCTCTCTGTCTTTAGTTCCTCCCTTGATTTCTCCTCATTGGTTGGAAATGTATCATCCTGAAGTTACCACCCCCATATATAAGTAGTTGTATTGCCTTTGTTTCTGAGAACCACACAAAGGACCTCTCCTTATTCCTTGCTCCTGGCCTCGGTGCGTGTGTTCCATCTTCTGCAGTAGAGCCTTAGGGGCTCTACAGCCGCACTCTGGGCAGACTACATTACACTATCTCGTGGCTGCCTGGGGGCAGTGCGCACTTGGTGCAGCCCCACTGCCGGTGGGCTAGCTGGAGTGCGAGTGTGTGTACTGTACAACTGTACACCATCCCAAGAGCTCATTAGTGTGGAGGCAAACCATCTTTGTAACGGTCGGGCCCGACAGCAGAAAACTAAAATCCATCTACTGACACCTGGATTTCAGCCCGAATGCCCATAGCTACGACATTCATTAATTTTGTTTGACTTGCTTGGGTATTAAGTTATGGAAATATTTATTTTATTATATTGCTTGAGTTTGAAAGTTCTTCTTTGTTCCTGTTCATTTATTTCCATTGTAGGTTATACTTTGTTAAAATTTATATTCCTTTTACCTTTTGTCCTCCATGATTTGTTAAGCTTGTAAATTGTAGGTTAGAGGTAGGTAGACAGCAAAAACAGATGAAATAACAACATAAATGAGAGGCGCTGCAACAGCGGGAAGAGTTGTTGAAAGGATGATTAAGAGCACCAGTCAAGACTAAAGAAGAAAGCTCTTTCTATTAAAGAACTGTTGTGGTTTAAGTTTTAATTTGTTGTTGCTGGGTTGGAGAGGTTCTAACATCTGGAGTTGTGTTTTCGAGAAATTCCGTTATTATTATTCTTTATGTATTCCCACCTTAGTTATCCTTCCTATTCGTTCTTTGTATTCTGTCTCCTTTTAGTTTCATTTCCCAGTTTATAATTTACTACCTTCCCTTAAACTTTCTTAAAGCCTGCCATAATGCTGCCATTACCAGTGGCTGGTCATGTGTCCCCGCTGCACAAAGTGACCCCACTGGCAGCCATCTACCTCAAAATTATGGAATACAGCAATTAGATAGAAACAACCATGATTGGATACCTAAAATTAGTAGATTGCCTTGTTTGGCCTTTATGATTTGTTTTGCTAAAAATAAGTTTTACCTATCACTTTAGTTGCTTTATTCTTTGTTGACTTTTACATCCTGTCATGGTATTTGTCAAAAATAATAGGTACATCTCTCGTCTTTTTAACAAATAAAAACAGGGGATATGTAGCATTGCACTTTTGAGTTTTTGGTTCTTAAGTCATGTATTGTAGAAGTTGTTCAAATTTACCCCCATGTTTATTCCCAATTGGTTTGTCCAATGATTGTACCTTCCCCTCATGCTTTCCCTATTTGGTGATTCCCCTCCCCTTGTTCCAGTCCCTTCCATGATAATCCTTGTAGCCCTACCCAGTTCTACCTGTCAGTTTATGTAAACCCCACCTTTCCTCCTAGAAGCTTCTATGTCAGTTAGGTTCCTCCTGAGATTCTGTTGGATGTTCTCATCCCTTCTTGCCCCTTACTGGTTGTAATATTATGTATCCCTGCCTTTGGTTCCTCCCTTGGTTTCTCCTCATTGGTTGGAAATGTATCATCCTGAAATTACTACCCCCATATATAAGTAGTTGTATTGCCCTTGTCTGCGTTCTTTGCCCCTGACCCTTCCAGAGAACAAACTATCCTGAAATCACACAAAGGACCTCTCCCCATTCCTTGCTCCTGGCCTAAGTGTGTGTGTTCCACCTCTCACAGTAGAGCCTTCAGTGCTCTACAGCCGCACTCTGGGTGGACTGCATTACACCATCTCGTGGCTGCCTGGGGGTGGCCCACACTTGGTGCAGCCCCACTGCCAGTGGGCTAGCTGGAGCTCAAGTGTGTGCGGCGCAGTGGGACGCATCACAACTATGCCCCTGTTTAATATCTACAAAGTCGACTGTTGGTGTGCGACCACTAGACACTTGTACAAGAGTGGATCTAGGTGCATCTTTGATGTCCTCTAAAATGGGCCTGGGGAGGTTTGCAGCCTGATCCTCTGGTTGACTACGTGTTCCTTCACCCACAAGATGGTCTAATGTTAGTGCTGCCCTTGCTTAATAGTTAGCACAATCCTGAAGCAAGAGATTTTATAATCTTTTCCACCTGCCTTCCCATAGGATGTATTCCATCGGGGATACCAGCGTTGTCTTGATATATTTTAGATCATAGGATGTTAACACATATGCAGTGTAGGTAGCCTGTACTAGGTTGTTGAAATAAGGTGATTCCCTCCCATTGTCCTTAGCTGCTTTCCACAATTCTTTTCCCTCCCTGTATGTTACTGGCTCCCATCTATGATTTGTGCCTCCCCTTCTATGCCACACTGGAGCAACAGTAAATTTAGAAACCATTTCCCATCTCTCATGGGTGTTTGGAGTCAGTGCATCCAGAAGTGCTCAGATCTTCTTCCGAGGAGGAAGAGTGACACGGCTCACTGGACCCAGGCTAGCTCAGCTGTGCGCACACACTGACACCGGCAAGCCATGCCAGGTGTGGAGAACAGCAGGGGTTGGGGTTGACACCCACTGCTGAACCTTTAGGGCAGCAGCCCTACAGCGAGGCTGACATACATGTCAGGGATTGGGTAAGGAACGAGAGGGAGTCTCTTCCCTGGTTAAGGTTCGGCAGGTTCGGGTTTATTGGGAGCGATGAACAGGGAGGCAGAACAGTAACTGGAGAGCAGGGGAAGGGACGTGGAAAGAAGCAAGCAGGAAAGAGCTCCCAGCACCTCTGTGCTCAGGATTTGATACTGTAACTAATGATGGGGTGGATACATAACATCTTCCAATAACAACTCAACAGGGAGGAGTGACTGGGATTACATAGCAGGTGTGGGGCCCATAGGAATAAGTGGGTGGAATGGGGAGACCACATAGACATATGCGGTGTCAAGGGTAAGGTGATTGACACAGGGGAGGATTCGTCAGGGATTGATCTAGGTTGGGATTGACAACATTTGGGAAAGGGAGGCAGGGTTTACGTGAGTAACAAGGGTTGAGGGCAGGCTTACAATGAGTGACAAGGAAAGAACTGGAAAGAGAGGAGGGGAATCACCTTATAGAGAAAGAACAGGGGAGGATACAGCTTAGGGGCAGACCAGCTGGGGAAGGAACACAGGGATAAACAGGGACAAACTATTTAACAATTTGAATGAATTAACGACAAAATAATCTAGCACCACAACATCTCTCCCTTTGTTTTTTAGAAAGAGGTATCAGGGCAGTGCTCTGAACGGGGGTACAAATCAAAAAAACTATTTCCCAGGGATTTGGGTGGAGGTATCCCTTGGGGTGGAAGAGGAGGTGAGTTCTGTAACAGGAGTTAAACAACATTTCTTCAAAACAGAAGACATAACTAAAACAGTAATGATAACAGAAACAGTCCAAAGGAGGGTTTGGAAAACAGAACTGAGCCATCCCATGAGTCCCCATCCTTGAAAGATGTTATTCAGCCAGTCCTCGGATCCCTCCTTGATGTCATTGATGAGGTCTTTCATCTTTCGGAGGGATGCATGGATGTCCACGCTTTGAAATGATAAACTCATGCAGCAGAGACCCTCAAATTCCAAGCATTCATGATTGTGGAGCAGCAGCAGGAAGTCAACTGCAGTTCGGTTCTGTAAAGTCGCCCACCTAGTTGTTTCTTCATCTGCTAGGAGGTTGCTTATGGCAGTCAATGTCAAATTGGCTTGTTTAGTCACCCAACACTCCAGGTGGTCCAGGAACTCCTGTAGGCCTTGGAAGCATAGGCTGGACCATTGTTGAGTTTCAGCTCTTTAGGGACCCCCAGCACAGAGAAGGCCTGCAGTAGATGTTTGATGACGTGCTCGGCCTTCTCTCCTGCGTGGGCAGAGGCATAGACCGCTCCAGAGAAGGTGTCGATGCTTACATGAACATACTTTAGGCGGCCAAATTCGGGGACATGTGTGACATCAGTCTGTCACACTTCACAGCTCTCTGGACCTCTAGGGTTCACTCCAGCGCCCAGCAATGGCACTGCTGAGTGGTGGCAGTGGGGACATGTGGCTACAATTGCCCTGGCCTGGTCATGCCTTAGGTGGAACTGCTTGACCAGACCAGGGATATTCTGATGGAATATTTGATGGTTCAGCTTAGCTTGGTGGAAAAGGTCAGGAAGCCTAGATAACTCGACAGCAGAGGCAGCTGCAAGGGAATCCGCTCAGCGGTTCCCCTCAGCAATCGGGCCAGGCAGATCATCTGTAATCTCACATGCATCACAAAATACTGCTGCTCTCAGTGGGAGACAGCATGGATCAATTTCAAGGGCAGGTTGAAAAGTACTTATGTTTGAGATCTCCTTGAACACTGCATGCTCAGCTCTAGAGACCACCCCTGCAGTATGTGCCGAACCTGTTACCAAACTGAATGGCCCAGAGAACCGCTCAAAAGCCCTGACCACTGCAGCCAACTCACCAACTTAAGGTGAACCCTCAACACATTCTACATCGGTTTCCCACTGCTGAGTCGTGGGGTCCTTCCAGGTCATTACTGACCTTCGGGACGCATCAGTGAAAATGGTCAGAGCCTTGAGTGGCACTCGGCTCCTTTTTTCTTTTGGCACCAATTGGAATTTAGTCACTAAAATTTTGTGGCCAGGGGTGTGGACAGAAATTCATTCAATGTAACTGTCTAAAGCCATCTGCAGAGTCTTCTTGTTTCTCAGGAGATGCTCAAACATCTCCTTTGTTAACCTTTCGGGAGATGTTCCATCCCTGGAGAGGTCAACCGGCAAGTGAATACATGTGAAATGACAACCAGCCAGTTCCTGAAGCCTCGCCCTGGCTTTCCTGACCAGCTGGGCCATCAGTTCCTGTGGCTTAGTGATGTTCTTGGACCAGTGGTGGCTGATGAAGACCCACTCTATAATAAAGAGAGGGTCCCTCTGGTCCTTGTCCCACTAGAAAATCAAGCCGTGGTAGTGCAGCAGTTTCCCCAGTACAGTAAATTTGAAACCCAATTCTAATTTGCATCGATGGGCCTGATGCTCTTCCAAGGCCCTTTCCACCTTCTGCAGAGTGGGCCTTCCCTCTGGGGTCAAGGACCTAGGGGAACTCAGTTCCTCTCAGTCCTTCTCCCCCTTCCAGTAAATTGAAAAGTGGGGCTAGGTCATCTGACGCGCTGCCTCAGTTTACCCGCAACTCGTGTCCACCAACTAGCTATCAGCCCCAGAGGCAGTGGTCTGCTTGGCCTCTCCCCAATCTGCGTGCTCAGCAGCAGCAGGGGTAGAGGTTCCACCTGCACGCCCTCTTCAGGGCTGCGGGGCAGCGATATCTCTCTGGGTGTCAAAGAGCCAAAGGAGCGCAGGGAGGAGCGAGGGAGAGTCCAGTCGGGGATGACCGTGAAGGCAGGTAACGGTTTATTGGGTAGGAGCAGGAACGGCAA
Source organism: Leptocoma aspasia (assembly GCA_013399835.1). Lineage (NCBI taxonomy): Eukaryota > Metazoa > Chordata > Aves > Passeriformes > Nectariniidae > Leptocoma > Leptocoma aspasia. The sequence goes on from VXAX01008044.1 coordinate 12,475, forward strand.
GTAGGGCGAGGGTATCCAACAGGCAGGGTAAGGACATCCACCGAGTGGCGAGGAGGGGTGGGGGGTACAGAGGTTTTATAGGGGTGTAAGTCAGGGGAGGGGAAACGCATTACCCAATCGGGGTCGTTCAGGGGAGGAGAACAAGGAGGGATTTTGGGGTACAAAACCAAATGGGGTGAGGGGAGAGGAGTGGCTGGGCCACAACAGCCACTGAGGATACGGGGAAGGGATAATTGACATGGAAGGTTCTGGAGGGAGAGGCAGGGTTCAAGGGAGATTGACAGCGACAGGTGTTGGGCTAAACTTAGACAAACAACTCTAAATAGGGTAAGGGTAACTCCCTATGGGAGGGGGTCGGGAGATTGACATAAAACTGTGAGGGGAAAGGTGGGAAAATCGGGGGACAAACAAGTAACAACCATTATAGAAAATAGGGGCAAAAATAGGACAAACCATTCTTAAGGGTAATTAGGACAACTGTCAAATAACTATAAAAACACTGTAAAAGAACTGCAAATAATAAGACACCGCAACAGTCATTGATGGTAATGCCTAGCTAGGGCCTGACCCAATTCAAAGTCCCACTCACGGAGTGCAGGTCCACCAAAGTCTCTGGGTTGTTATTTATTGCCAATCTCTGAGGAACAATGGTCTTCTTGGTGATTTCCAAGCCTAGATACTTCCAAGGTGGCATGCTTTAGACTTTCTCTTCCTGCACAGTAAAACACACAGATGTTAAAATGGAAACCACCTGGTCAAGAGATAACTAAAGTACAGTGTCATCGGAAGCACACACTAGCATGTCATCCATGCAATGAAGGATGACAGCTTCCCCCATCTCGGCACAGACAAGGGACAGCAATGTGGAGACGTACCACTGGCAGATGGTAGGGGAATTTTTCATCCTTTGGGGAAGAACACACCAGTGGAATCTCCTCATTGAGGCTTCTTGGTTGGTGGTAGGCACCAAGAAGGCAAATCGCGGTGCATCGACTGGGTCCAGGGGAATTTTAAAGAACCAATCTTTTATATCGATAACTGGCAATTGCCAATTTGAGGGAGCATTGTGGGGGAAGGCATCCCTGGTTGGAGAGGACCCATGTCTACAATGACCTTACTGATTTCATGGAGGTAATGGAGGAGCCGTCATAACAAAGACAAGAGAATTCCAAGGGCTGAAAGTTGGCTTGATGTTACCTTGAGCCAACTGCTCCTCCACAAGCTCATTGAGTGCCTTCAACTTTTCTTTACTCAGCAGCCACTGGTCTACCCATACTGGCTCATCAGACGTTCAATCGAGCTTCTGGACAGGGCACTCCACATCCTGGAGGATAGTCAGGATCTCAGTCTTCAACCCCCATTGAGACATGGTGTCCCTCCCCAACAAGGGTATCTCATAGTTGGTAACATGGGCGTACACTTGCCAATCTGGCCCCTTAATTTGTATGACACTCTTGGATATTTGAGCCAATTGTGCACCCCCTATACCCTGGATCTTACTACCTATGGGTTGCAATTCCCAACGTGACGGCCACCTCCTTTTGGGGATGACAGTCACATCTGCCCCTGTGTCCAACAAGCCTTCAAATTCATGGTCTCAGANTGGCTTGATGTTACCTTGAGCCAACTGCTCCTCCACAAGCTCATTGAGTGCCTTCAACTTTTCTTTACTCAGCAGCCACTGGTCTACCCATACTGGCTCATCAGACGTTCAATCGAGCTTCTGGACAGGGCACTCCACATCCTGGAGGATAGTCAGGATCTCAGTCTTCAACCCCCATTGAGACATGGTGTCCCTCCCCAACAAGGGTATCTCATAGTTGGTAACATGGGCGTACACTTGCCAATCTGGCCCCTTAATTTGTATGACACTCTTGGATATTTGAGCCAATTGTGCACCCCCTATACCCTGGATCTTACTACCTATGGGTTGCAATTCCCAACGTGACGGCCACCTCCTTTTGGGGATGACAGTCACATCTGCCCCTGTGTCCAACAAGCCTTCAAATTCATGGTCTCAGAACCATGGTAGATGTTGCATGTGATGAAGAGCTTGTTTTCACTCACCACCTCAGCCCAGTAGACTTCTGGTGCACAAACGTCTACCAGGACTCCCAATGGAATGGGGAGGGCTTGGGCAATGCCCTGGCCCTTGCCCAGGTGGAATGGTGGATGAATGCATCCTGCCAGGTGTCCTGGCTTGTAAGATAAGCATGTATTCTATTTGCCATATGCTGGAGGTGGGGCAGGTATCTTCTGTTAGTTGGGCAGTTTTCTTATCTCTTCCAAGAACAATCTCTGCCTCAGGGGAGATATCTTCTGTTAATGGACCATTGAATGACTCACTGCATGACTGATAAAATTACATCATCCCATTGTGAGATGCTCCGCCCAGAGGGAGGAGCCAAGCATTCCTACCTTCATAAAATCAGCATTTTTTGGGATATCAGAACAGCTTCTTCTCTGCTGGATTCCCAGAGGAGCAGCCTCTTCTCTGCTGGATTCCCAGAGGTGCAGCTTCTTCTCTGCTGGATTCCTAGAGGAAGACCAGGCCCACCTACTCTATCACCAGACCTTCACAGAAAACTACACCCGTCTACAGGATCACCGCTTCAGGAACATTTCATCTGCCACTCCAGGAGGAACAGCCACCATTTAACTGGACTGTTACCAACACCCTGACTCCTCAGGGTGTCAGGTTTCTGACTCTCAGTAGTTTTGTTTGTACTAATTACATTTGTATTTTTTTTTTTTAGTTTTTCCTAGGAAAGAACTGTTATTCCTATTCCCATATCTTTGCCTGAGAGCTTTTTTATTTTGAAATTGTGGTAATTCGAAGGAAGGGGGTTTAACAGACTCCTGTCTTTTCAAACCAAGACACCAGGAGAACGAGTCCCTCCACATTGGATGGTAAAGTCATTGGAGAGATTTCAATCTCCAGGGGTATGTATTTTGTGTCCACAATAACAAAGTACTTACAGCCAGGTTCCTGTGTCACCAATCTTCCACCCAGTGCATCCACAGCAATCACAGTCCAATGCCGGGACCTGAAAAACTGATCCTTCAATGATGTTAGCAAAAGAGGCGATTGAGGGGACCATACCCTGCCACTGTGGAAGTGTTTGTCATCCCTTTGATGGAATTTGTCACAAGTCAGAGATATGTCACATCTGGTCATGTCATGTCCAATCTGGAGGATATCCCCAATCTCTCCCCTCCCCACAAAACCTGTCCCAGTTTTGTTTTTGTGCGGGGCAGGCTTGCGCTTCCCCATTAGTTTCTTTTATCAGGGACCCCTCCTCCCCTAGCGTTCTCCTGCACTGGTCTAGCTGGAAGCGACACGGTGCAGTAGCATGCAATGTGCCCCAGTTGACCACAGCAAAGACATACCACTGACAGTGAGCTGGAAATGGTGCTGTTGGTGCTGCAGCAGCAACAGCTGTTGAGCTCAGTTGCTGTTGGTCTTTTTGTTCATTTCCTAACTTGATTTTAGAACAGACTTCAATGATAGATGTCATGGTCAGGGAAGGATCCAGACACAAGCTCATGATCACCCTGCGGCAGGCCTCATTCACATTGGCCTTGGCCACATGCAGAAGCATTGCTTCATGGAGTGCTGGATCCTCTACCTGCTTTTCAACGTGAGCTTTTGAATGATTAACAAAACTTATAAATTATTCTTGGGGCTTCTGTTTGATGGTAATTACATCCACTTGGGACTCTTCTGGGGGTAGGGAGTTAAATGTTCACACGGCAGCTCTCGTTGTATTCCTTAAAACTTTGATGGTTTAGAATACAGGCCTGGTCCGTTGCCTCAGCCCAATTCCCCTTGCTGCTCAGGTGGTCCACTGTAATGATGTTACCAAGCGCTTCAACCATGCTATCAGTGCTCTGCAAGAGCTTGTAACAGATTCCCCTCAAGGACCTCTTCCAAGCCCCCTCCCACAGTATATATTCAGCTGAGAAGAGAATACCACTGAAAAGATCCTTGGTATCATAGGGGGCCAGGAGACTGGACGAAGAAGTAATCTTTAACACGCCCTTGAAATACTCACTTTCTCATCCAAACTCCTTTTGAGCCTTGCAGAGCTCCTTTTTATGCTGAGAGAATGGCTCCCACTCTGGGGGCACAGTCCCCCGCCCACTGATGATAATGGGAGCGACGGAGGGAATGGGCACACTTTCCACATCAGGGTCAATTCTGGCTCCAATGGCATGGGAACCAGAAGGGAGGGTGTGGGAACTGGATGTAGAAAGAGGGCGAGAGCTGCCGCAGGAAGGGGAGGGGTCAACGGAGCAGTCATATCAATTTTTAGGGGTGGAGACTTTCATGGAGATATCTGAGGGCAGAGCAATGGTGGAGGAGGAGTCCTACGGGTAAGGAAGGGGAGGATACAAGGGAAGGAGACGGTTGCGAGGAGGAAAAGGAAGAGGTGGACGATAAGGGAGAAAAGGATTCTCAGGAGGAGAAGCACAAGGGAGGGGCCTGACCATGCAGTCCCTGCCATCTTGTGCTCTCTGGGAGCCATTTTGGGGAAAGGAAGGAGAGGCACAAGGGAAGGGCTCGACCATGCGGTTCCCGCCATCTTGTGCCACTCGGGGGCCATTTCAACAGGTGGCACTGAGGTGGAAGGATGAGAGGAGGACCAAGATAAGGAAGGGGTATTAGGACAGCTTGGTATGGGAGTTGTGGTAGGAGTAGGATAAGGAGCAGGGGGATGGGGAGAACCTCGGAGAACCTCAAGCCTGACTAACTTGGGAGTTTTAACTGGGGTAGTGGGTCTTGGGGAAGGATCCCTGGCAGCAGGGCCCTTGCTGCCAGGCCTAGGGGGCCAAGAGAATTGCAGAGAGCCAGGGAGACTAAGGCATTCCGCCTGGCTACCCTGCAAGTCATGGGCTGCTCTGTGCAACTCTCCCAGAGTGGGACATGATTTTTAGGAAGATGGGGAAGGGGCAACTGGGGAAGAACTTGGTGGATTTTCTCTCACTTCCCCCTTTTCAACAAGGGCACACCGAATCAAGATTGAGCAACTTGGAGGCTTTGGTGTCCCCTCAGTTCCATAATTCAGTTAACTTTGCACCAACTCCATCCCACAATGGGATGGAGGGGACATCAGAAGGGAACACCTGGGGGAAGTGAAA
>VXAX01008045.1:16801-27773 GCA_013399835.1 Leptocoma aspasia
ATGAATCAGCATTTATTTATTTATTTATTTATTTATTTATTTATTTATTTATTTATTTATTTATTTATTTATGCTGAGTTCACTGCTGACCTGCAAAAGAGATATCCAAGGAAACGCCAACACCATGCAGAGCTCCTCCAGTGAGAAGCACACAGGGACAGGGGCAGTGCCAGGTGCAGAGGCACCCCCGAGGTCAGGGGCTCCTCTGTGCAGGTTTTACAGCCAGCTGGGAAACCAACCCCAGCAAACGCTGGCATTTTCCATGTCCTCAAAGATTGCCTTTGCAAATCTCATTCTTATCAAATCTGATTCTCCCCATTAATGGCTTTGCTTGGCAGTTTCAGAGGACTAATGAGCTCACTAACAATGTTCTCTTGCCATCTTTTAGCTCAGAATGTTAAAACGATCTGGCTGTAAAACCCACGGTCATTACCAAGTACTCATGATTATCACTACTTTTTCTAAGCACATTGTCAAGGTTCCTGAGCCTGTGTGCCTTCAAGGTGACCACAAACTCACAGTTATTTTGGCTTACTCTTCAAAAGTCTAACTACAACAGTGCTACATGCAGTAAATCACCCCTTGAAATGTATTTACATAGCAGACTACACGTGTACAAATACTTCTCCCCACCAGCAGCACAGCCTGGTGCATGTCCTCCCAGACAGGTCACCTTGGCCAGCACCTGCCTTTCAAACCCCAGCTGGGTGCACTGTGGTAGGACTGGCTCCAGAACAAGGAGAAAAGTAATAGATTTTGCTTCAGATTCTCCCAGAAACTAATTTCTGTTATTTAATAAGCAAAAGCTTCCAAGAACTGGAAATATATCCCCTTGCCAGAAGAAAAATGAAGATGTCTCTCAAATGGCAGCATCTCAGATTGGACACATGCCCCTCCTGTAAAGCAGTGCACAACCTGGCTCTGCAGAAGGCACTGCTCCGAGGTGCTCTGAGCAACCTGCAGGACGGGTCCTGCTCATTGCAGAGGGGCTGGAGCAGATGACCTTTAAAAGTCCCTTTCAACACAAACCATCCTGTAATTCCATGGTCACTGTGAGCCCAGACAACAAAGCAAGAATCAATGATTCCCACAGGGTGCCTGCTCAGACTAAACTTTCTGTTTTCCCCAGTTCCCAGTGACCTGCACCCAGCCCGAAGGCAGCCGTCCCCCTCAGCGTGAGCACACACTGAGCTCATCTCTGGGGCTTCTTTCACTGACCACAGAGACCTGACTGGCAAAAGAATACCAGCTGTCCGTGCCAGAGGAACCCTGGCCACCGCTTGTGATGTCATTTCTGCCATTTCTGATCGGCTCCTTGCCACAGCTCAGCTCTGCATTCCCAGCCCTGAGCAGCCACCCTCTGACCGTAGTGGTGTCACAGCCAGCAATCAGAGCTCACAAATATTCCAGGCACTAAAAAAAATGGACTTCAATTCGTGTCTCTTCTATGCTACTCAAATGCCAAACAATTCCCCCGATGTCAGGAGCTGCCCCAGCTCACTTCCAGCACGGTGCTGATCCACAGTCAGCTGGTCATTAATTTATTTAGCCTAATTGGATGTTAGTGTGTGTGTGTGTGTGTGTGCGCTTCCTTATAGAGATTTATCTGTGTCTGCCAAAACACAGANTCTGCACCTTGCTGCTGTTCATGGCCCAGCTCCCCTACACCCACACCAAACCATCTGCACCTTGCTGCTGTTCATGGCTCGGTGCTCCTCACGCCACCTCTTCTTCCAGGCTCCTTACAAAGGGTTTCTGCAGTCCTTGATCCCCACAGAGAGGACCCAGCACAGCTCGGGCAAGACCCACCCCAGGCTGACTTGCAGTGGAGGAGGGAGCCCTCCACACCTCAACCACAGTCTGTAAAAGTGAAGAATCAAGTGACAGAAGGAACAGGAAAAATTCTATCACACCCAGCCAATAGGGGTCCAGGGAAATTCAGAGAATAAGGTTCATAAAAACAGGATGGAAAATAAATAGTGGAAGGAAAGAGAGTAATGAATCAGCATTTATTTATTTATTTATTTATTTATTTATTTATTTATTTATTTATTTATTTATTTATTTATTTATTTATTCATTTATTTATGCTGANAAGCTTAGTTTTGGACTTAGTTATCAAAATAGGACAGTAGAGTTCTCAAACATGCTGTATGTTCTTGGAAAACATTGCAGAAAGACAAATATTTCACTTGGACTGAAAGGAGATATAAATCTCAGATAGAATGCCTGTCAGCAAATTTAGCTAATATGCTAATTGTCCGAGGAGTGGACTGATGGGATATCCTATCTTAAGACCTTAATGTGGAAAAATCCACATCTGTCTTATACTGTGAATGTCATGTTAGCAAGATTCATATACCCACTGAAATGTTTGTCTAATCACAGAAATAGTTTTGGTATTTATTTATTTATTTATTTATTTATTTATGCTGAGTTCACTGCTGACCTGCAAAAGAGATATCCAAGGAAACGCCAACACCATGCAGAGCTCCTCCAGTGAGAAGCACACAGGGACAGGGGCAGTGCCAGGTGCAGAGGCACCCCCGAGGTCAGGGGCTCCTCTGTGCAGGTTTTACAGCCAGCTGGGAAACCAACCCCAGCAAACGCTGGCATTTTCCATGTCCTCAAAGATTGCCTTTGCAAATCTCATTCTTATCAAATCTGATTCTCCCCATTAATGGCTTTGCTTGGCAGTTTCAGAGGACTAATGAGCTCACTAACAATGTTCTCTTGCCATCTTTTAGCTCAGAATGTTAAAACGATCTGGCTGTAAAACCCACGGTCATTACCAAGTACTCATGATTATCACTACTTTTTCTAAGCACATTGTCAAGGTTCCTGAGCCTGTGTGCCTTCAAGGTGACCACAAACTCACAGTTATTTTGGCTTACTCTTCAAAAGTCTAACTACAACAGTGCTACATGCAGTAAATCACCCCTTGAAATGTATTTACATAGCAGACTACACGTGTACAAATACTTCTCCCCACCAGCAGCACAGCCTGGTGCATGTCCTCCCAGACAGGTCACCTTGGCCAGCACCTGCCTTTCAAACCCCAGCTGGGTGCACTGTGGTAGGACTGGCTCCAGAACAAGGAGAAAAGTAATAGATTTTGCTTCAGATTCTCCCAGAAACTAATTTCTGTTATTTAATAAGCAAAAGCTTCCAAGAACTGGAAATATATCCCCTTGCCAGAAGAAAAATGAAGATGTCTCTCAAATGGCAGCATCTCAGATTGGACACATGCCCCTCCTGTAAAGCAGTGCACAACCTGGCTCTGCAGAAGGCACTGCTCCGAGGTGCTCTGAGCAACCTGCAGGACGGGTCCTGCTCATTGCAGAGGGGCTGGAGCAGATGACCTTTAAAAGTCCCTTTCAACACAAACCATCCTGTAATTCCATGGTCACTGTGAGCCCAGACAACAAAGCAAGAATCAATGATTCCCACAGGGTGCCTGCTCAGACTAAACTTTCTGTTTTCCCCAGTTCCCAGTGACCTGCACCCAGCCCGAAGGCAGCCGTCCCCCTCAGCGTGAGCACACACTGAGCTCATCTCTGGGGCTTCTTTCACTGACCACAGAGACCTGACTGGCAAAAGAATACCAGCTGTCCGTGCCAGAGGAACCCTGGCCACCGCTTGTGATGTCATTTCTGCCATTTCTGATCGGCTCCTTGCCACAGCTCAGCTCTGCATTCCCAGCCCTGAGCAGCCACCCTCTGACCGTAGTGGTGTCACAGCCAGCAATCAGAGCTCACAAATATTCCAGGCACTAAAAAAAATGGACTTCAATTCGTGTCTCTTCTATGCTACTCAAATGCCAAACAATTCCCCCGATGTCAGGAGCTGCCCCAGCTCACTTCCAGCACGGTGCTGATCCACAGTCAGCTGGTCATTAATTTATTTAGCCTAATTGGATGTTAGTGTGTGTGTGTGTGTGTGTGCGCTTCCTTATAGAGATTTATCTGTGTCTGCCAAAACACAGAACATGTTTAGTACAAGGTAGACACTGACAACATTTGAAACTGAACAGCTAAAATTTGTCATAAATATAACAAATTCAAAGAGAGGAGTTACAGCGATTTGTTGACTTCAGCAATGGGAACTACTGGTTGTACGTACACGAGAACTGGATTTGAAAGAAAATATTTTGCTGAGTTTTGACCTTACTCTGGGAAAAGATCTGGCTAGAGGCTATTAACAAGGATCAGCACCTAATTCCCCCATGAGGACTGATATCCCCATGAGGACTAATCTGCTGCGAGCCAGGGCAGGACAAACTTGTGAGAACTCGGGGCGTTTTTAGGTGGCTTTTTCTCCCAGAAGACACAACCTACACACGTGGCTGCAAGCCTGAGGAATGCAAACAACTGAAGTCCCGGTGTGCTGGCTTTGCTTTGAGCCAGTAACTAAATAATTAATTGTTAATACATGAATGATATCTGATGCTTTTTCATGTCTAGGCACAGCTGCTCGTAAGAACAGAGGTTATGTTTAAATTTAAAGGAAGCACCATTCAGCTTGCTGTGGTTAGGAAGAGATGGTACCTGGGGGCAATTGCTTCAAGACTTAGCACCAATTTTGTTTTCCCATCCTGCTTCGAGGATAAAGACTGACTCTCATTTGTACGTTCCACAAAGGCATGAAGTCTAAGGCTGAAGTCCTTTCTGTGTTTTGCTATGGACCATTAGAATAAAAGTAGAATATACATCTGCAATTGCAACAAACCAGCCCAAACACGTCTTACTGTTCTATGCCTTTTGAAATTACATTCAATTTTTGGAATATGAACAATAAAAAGGACAGAACAATGGGGAAATGGAAGGGAATATGCTTACAGTGTGATGCCTTTAGTATTCCAGGGTTCGACAGCAGCAAACAGAGAGTTTACCATGTGCCCTTTCATTTGAAAGGCCACCTGCCAACCCATTCCCATTTTCCCTTTGCTGTGTTATCAGATGCATTTAAATGAAAGCATTCCTGGGATGTGGCAGAGTGCTCATCCCTGGTGAGAGCAGGAGCCCCTTGGTGGATGGGCCTGGCTGTGGGGGCTGCTCTGAGACCTGCCCAGCACAGACCTGCTCTCCCTGGCTGGCTGTGAGCTCTAGATTCAACAGCCCCTGAATTAAAAACCTCTCTCTCTTCTGATTAAGCCCAGTCCAGAGGCCTCAGCAGCCTTTCCTACAGTCCTGAGTCTGGCTCCTGAGCCCCCCCAGCAGCCAGCACAGCTCCCCTCCTCTGCCGGGTGCGGAGTGAGGCACACCAGGAGAAGGCTTTGCCCTGCTCAGTGCCAGCACACACGGGCTGCAGCCTTGGCCTCCCACCCTGCCAGGCAGGGCAAAGGGAGACAGAGGGGCAGCCTCCCACCCAGACTGTCGCTGGAGAATTTGCAGAAAAGCCTTTTGCTCCCTGTCACACCACAAAGAGCCAGAAGCTGGGTTTTTAATCATTGGCTGTTCAGCTCAGAGCAGGCAGTGGATGTGTCCTGGCACAGCAATGCTGAAGGGAAACCCTACAGCAGCCCCTGAGCTCCCCCAGCACACACTTGCACACACACACTTGCACACACACACGTGCACACACACACATGTGCACACACACACGTGCACACACACATGTGCACACACACATGACCTGCACACCCTCACCATGCCCATCCCTTGATTCAGAAAGGCTTTAGCCAAGTCCCCAGCAGAATGCACCACCCATCTGTCCCTGCCTTCCTGACCATTTTGGGAAGGAGACCCAAGAGGTGCATTCCTGTTCTTGACACTTGGGAGAATATCCTCCTTACACCCCCAGGTTCATCTTTGCAATCTACGTGCTTCATCCTGCAAGATAGTACTGCAAATCTTCAGGAGATATTTGAGGAGGAAAAACTAGAGGTAAAGCGTCTTTCTTTGTATAATGATTATGTTTTATTTTGTGTGCTTGTCCTTCTTACTCCTGTTGTTTCCTCTTGCTCTCCATCTCTTCACTTCCTCAGTAAACAAGTGATTAATTGCGTTTGGCAACTGCTGACCCTATCACAAGTGGTACTGAAATGTGGGCTCTATTAAACATAGTTTTAATGTTACCAGACTCACTTAGCACTGTCCAGTGATGGATGATTTCACACAGAACACGAAATGGATCATTTATAATTGTTGACTCAGCCGCTCTCCACACAAAAGGCATGAAGCCTCATCCCAGGAAGCTGCAATTCCAATGGGCTGGCACTGAAAACTGGCCACAAAAGCCCATCAAAATGGACAAACTATTGCAAAGGGCACTAGATCTTTTTCATGCAGATGTCCCCAAAACTCATCAAATTTTCCTGAAGTTTATTTGCCTTAAATTCCACTTAAAAGAAATTTTAAAAGCTTTGTACTTTACCTTGTTAGATTCACAGTGTATCCCCAGTGGAAGGAAGTACCACAGACACAGAAATGCTAAATGGATTCTTGTATCAGCACCATCACAGTGATTACCAAATAAATTTATAATTATGATACACTTGAAGTATTAGGAGGAATAAAAGATCAAACACACCTCTTTATCAGGGAATAGGAACTGAAACTACAGACCATAACATGCTGTGCTGAGAGATAAAGATCATGTTACCACTGAATTTTTTATATCCTCCAAAGGTCAAAATCACTTCACCATAAAATTTTCAGTGTCACAAAACTCAGAAGTAGTAAATGTGTTTTTGTTCTAGTCTAGTCATGCACACAAATTATTGGAACCCTTAAATTGTTAGAACATCAAATAAAAAAATCAGGACGTGAAAGTTCTCATCTTGACATTAGAGTGAATATTTCTGAAAATCTAATCCATTGGAGATGGTCATAATTACTGTAAAATTGCTTCTGAAACTAATTTGTTCATGCACACACAAATGAAACAGAATTACATTTCCTTTTTCTCTTTTTCCTTTTTTTTTTTTGGTACAAAGTAAAGACAAGACACCGGCCTCCTTTGAATATCAGGGTCCTTAGGTTTTGATCTTCTTTGAAATTTTCTCATCAAGGGCCTTGTTAAGGCAGTAGAGTCCAAGCCTGACACCTTACAGAGCTGCAACCCAGACACTGGATTCAGCTGCAGGTCCAGAGCCACCTGCAGATGTGCCCTGGGCTCACACCTGCCCTGGGCTCACACCTGCCCTGGGCTCGCACCTGCCCTGGGCTCAATTTCTTGCTTTTGGAAACGTCCTCATTTCCAGCCACCCGCTAATGTGCAAGGATGGCATTTCTGCCACCTTGGAAGAGAAAATAAACCCAGAAAATCTCACTGTCTAGGGATTTGTGTACTGCCACTCATTTCCCCTGGCCTTTCCCAGGAGCTAGCCCCTGGTTACCAAGTCTCTTTGGCCATCCCAGGTTGTTTAAGACTTTCTGGTTTGATGTTTTAGGCCATGGCTTTACTCCAGCTGTTTGCCACAGGACAAGAAGGACACTCAGTGTCTCAGCCTCAGGTGCAATTTAAAAGCAAATCTGAAGCATGTAATGAGTCACTGTACAGGGGTAAATGTTGTTTTCTCTCAGAAGCAGGGGTTTGTGCTCCTATATCTCAAATATTTATCCCGTGTTTATTTGATATACTCTCAACTTCACAAACTGCAGATAAGGGAGTTGACTCTATTGCAGTTTTGTTCTATAATCATGACAAATGTTACTTCTTTTCTAAGAACATTATCATTCCCTTGTCTTATTATTTCAACATCTTATTTCTCTGCTGCTGATAAATGAAACTTAATTGAATTTAATGCTGAAAACCATAGGCACAAGCCCATTACCCAGCCTGAGCTACTTGAGTTGAACTCCTCTGTGTAGTCACTAAGCAGACAACAGAGTTTACACTCAGCTGCTGACTCAGCAGACAGAGGCTGAGATCACCTGGGGTTTTTTATCAGCTCCAGACCCGGAAGGTGAAGGCTTCAGCTCTGGCACGTTATCCGTGGCATTAATGAAGCCCTGTCACTGCCACAGAAGATGGACACTCCTGGGACTCAAGACATCTTCTGCTTCATGCTGTCAAGCCCAAAGGTAGCTCAACGCTCCTGTGGACTAAGGAACAGGTAATGAGGCAAAAGGCAGGAGTTTGGATTTTCTTCCATTGCTGGGACTTAAAACTTCCATTCCAGGTGCACAATACCTTCACATGGAGTACCAGCTTTTCCAGAGAGGAGAGATGTTTCCAAGACTTCCCCACAGTGCCTGTAGCCTGCAATACTCTTGTTGTCTCCACTAAAAAGATGAAGCAGATGCAACACAGAAATTTGCTAGGTTTTGTTTTTAGGCTGGGATTATCTTTCAAATTATCTTGAAAGGAACCAGCTCATGCTTGAAACCCAGACTGGTGACTCCTTCCCCTGCCTGTGGGTGGCTGGGGAGTGGTTAGTACCTGGAGGGTACTCAGAGTAAAACCCTGCAGAAAGAACACTGTTTCTTGCAAGTCATGCTCCATCTCAATGAGAATATCATCGGGCAGAGTGTTTGGATTGGAAATCTCAAGGGTGAAAAAAGGGTGTTAAAATACTGAGCTGGAGTGTGTTCAGTCTTCCAGCATAAATTACACAGCTGTTTAATATTATTTACTAGTGTAAAAATGTGCTTAGAACATTCAGGCAAATCCAGAGAACATCCAAATGCACATACTTGATAGATCTCTGAAAGAAAACAAGGTATGTACCAGTATCCATGACAACAAAGCCACCGCCATCCGTGGGTATGTGAGCAAGACACTGCTTAGCATTATGGAAATTTTAAAATGCCTGCTGCTGTTGAGGGCAGAGCTTTTCATGCATATTTTCATGCATATTAAGTTTATTACCTATTCCCAATTAGGTGCCTTGATGTCTGTTGAGGTTTGGAGTTTGGTGGGAGGAAGGAGCCCCCCGGCTCGCTGCAGAGGGGCAGCCCAGGAGCGTGGGTGGCAACCAGCAGCCAGCTGAGGGTAGCCCTGGCTCTGCACCCCCCTGGCACCCCCAGCAGGGGAGAGAGGAGTGGAGGTGGTGGCTGCATCGCTGCCATCGGGCTGGCCAGCCAGCCAGGGAGGAAACATACGGGGCTGACCAGCAGCTGAAGTCAGGTCTGGTCCCAAATGTCCTGCCTGTCCTGCCGTGTCCCCGGCTGTGTCCTGCGCGTGGGTGCACCAGCAGCTCCCGTGGCTGTGTGTCCCCTGTCCCTGTCCCAGCCCCATGCAGGGGCGGCGCTGGCTCAAGCACAGCTCAGGTGCCAGAGACAGAGCCCAGGAGAACAGGGCACAGGGCCTTCTCCATGCACAGCTAGGCTGCCACGGGGATCTTCTGGGGGGAAATAAACCCTCTGATGTGCTACGAGGGGAATGGTGTCAAGGAAAAACCAAACTCCTCTTAGCCCTGTTCTCCTGTCTTGCTTCCAGTGTCATCTTTCTGATCATGGAAATCTGCCACAACAATGACCCCCAGTTCAGAACTGCCACAAACTGATGCCAAAGGAAAAATAAACTGGAAAAATCAGGGGAGTCCCCCACAAGACCCACTGTTCTGCAAGCAGCACAGAAAGGAGGGAGGTTCCTGTGCAGTCGTTGTAGGCTGGTCCTGGGAGAGAGAGCTGGCTCCCCCTCAATGGTTCTCTCCAAACTCAGCTCTTCCCCATCCCATCGGTGCTTGCCAAAAACATAATTAGTTAGTCACCCCTGGATTAATGCAGCCAGGGCAGCAAACCTTCAAGTTTAGATCCTGTAAGTCCAAAATCTCACCTGGAGCTATGCTGCAGGAACCAGAGAGAGAAACAAAGACACCAGAAACATGGCCCCATGCTGCTTTCCTGGGGTTTGCACTGTGGCTCCACTGACCTTTCCCACTTCCAAGGTGCTCATACTCACAAGAGATAAGGGACCTCTTCAGGAGTAACCATGATGATACAAACCTTTGCATGACACTGGAAGTTATCATTCCTCCAGGAAAGTCTCCCCTTTCAGATTGCTATTCACACGAGAAACTTTGCATCCTGTAATTTATTTTTAGAGTAAATACTTCATTCCATTGCCTCAGTTTCATGACTCTGTATTTCTGACATAGGAGATTCTGAAGAGCAAAAGTGAGTAACTTTGTGACTTTGGAACAGAAATGGTGATGCTCTTTGAAACAAGGGTCACTGGATAATGCAGGAGTCCAGTTTCTCTCTCAAATGTTTTCTGGGTTTTGGTGGGGTTATTTTCCGACAAATAGCTTTTTTATTTCCCGAGAAAAAGGCTGTATGAACCCAGAGTGCCCGTTGGAAAATCTGTTGTTGTGTTTATGAACTATTCGATGGGCTGGAGATTGTGACATGAATAGCAATTTAGCAAAGGGACAGAAACAAACCATCTGTGCCTGGGTGGAACCACGTCTGCACAGTGTCAGCTCAGGGCAACTTTTACACAGAAAATAGAGTAATTATAACTGAGAACACGTTCATAATGGAGTCGTTAGCACGACCTTAAGCACAGTGATAGGAAGAAGCCATTAGGTGTTCACTAGGTGGGTTTAAGGAACAGAAGTCTCAGTGCTGGCTCTCCAGAGCCAGAGACAGGACACTCCTGCCCGCTGCCTGCCAGCATCCAGAGGGTGCGTGGGGACCCCTCCAGGGGGGCAGGCTGGGCTGGGACCCCCAGAGCCCCACCCGGCAGGGGAGCAGCCCCACACCGCGGCCCCAGAGCGAGAGAGCTCCCGCGGGGCAGGGGGGCCGCAGGGACAGGCTGGGCAGGGACAGGGCTATGTACCCAGAGCATGGGCAGCGACACGGCTGTCTGCTCTGGCAATGGACGCACACGGCTGCTAGCCCGGGCCATGGGCGGAGAGCGGTAGCTCAGCTCTCCTCCTCCTCCTCCNGGCCGCAGGGACAGGCTGGGCAGGGACAGGCTGGGCTGGGACACGGCTGGGCAGGGACACGGCTGGGCAGGGACAGGCTGGGCTGGGACAGGCTGAGCTGGGACACGGGAGGGCAGGGACAGGCTGGGCAGGGAC
>VXAX01008045.1:29332-43461 GCA_013399835.1 Leptocoma aspasia
AAAAAAAAAAAGGGTATTTTTCACGTATAAAACCAAAGTAACAGAGCAGAGGCTCAGCCCACCTGGATCCACCACCCTTTCCCCACACAGGGTATGGCTATTTCAGCCGAGAGGAAAAGCTTACAGGTGCTGAGCCAGGTGAGGTGAGCACTGGCGCAAATGAAAAGCAAGCGTAACAGAAGACTTTAAATGTTAGCGTTCCTTTAAGTGCAATTTTTCTTATAATATGGTAACGATTTATATAAAAGCATGCCAGATGTGTTTTTCCAGGTGTTTTTGCTGAGGTGTGCTGCACATTCCCAAGAGAACACTGAGAGCAGTGCACGGGNTCCTCCGGGCCTGCTCCTCCGGGCCTGCTCCTCAGGGCCTGCTCCTCAGGCCTGCTCCTCGGGGCCTGCTCCTCCGGGCCTGCTCCTTGGGCCTGCTCCTCAGGGCCTGCTCCTCAGGCCTGCTCCTCAGGCCTGCTCCTCGGGGCCTGCTCCTCGGGCCTGCTCCTTGGGGCCTGCTCCTTGGGGCCTGCTCCTCTGGGCCTGCTCCTCAGGGCTTGCTCCTCAGGCCTGCTCCTCAGGGCCTGCAGCAGCATTTCCTGGGCCTCACCTCCCTGCACAAGGGAAACCCAGAGCTAATGTCAGATCCCAAATTCCTAGCTGGAAGTGGGCTGGCTTGAGTGATTTTTTTACTGACTGCAGCCAGTACTTTGTGGTGTCTGAGGTCCCAAGTGCTGCACATTCGGCTGTACCCACTGAAGCTGAGCTCCCTCACACCCTGCAGGGAGGACTTGGCCCTTCACATTAATTCTGATTTGGTCATTCCCAGCTGAGCCCAATGGACCACCAAGTCCTCCTGAAAGGAAGGACTTCACAGTGATGTAAGACCCCAGACCTTGGGAGCAGGAGTCTCACCATCAGAGCTGCAGGAAACCTGTCCAAACCCTTGCTTACCTCACAGCTAAAATAATGCACATTTTGACTGGTTCTCCAATTTTATGTCTCCTCTGGGGTTTATTTGAATTTCAAGCAATGACCAGAATTAACCACTGAATCAAACTGTAGGACATTTAACACAGGGTAGTTTTAATGTCACCCATCAGAATAAACTTAATTTCTCAAAATCCAGAGTTGCAGAATTGCCAAGGAGCAGCAGGGCTCAGCAGAGGCTGTGGCTGCTCTGGCCACTCCCCTGACAGGTGCCTTTGGGAGGGGACAGCCGATGCCCTGCTCGCAGGTCCCCTCCCCAGGGAAGGGGCACACAGAGCCCAATGTCCGTGTGCCAGGAGCAGGGGCTCCCCCACCAGCCCTGGGCCTGCTGGCCTGCCTCACGTGCCAAGGTATAATCCCTGGACAACCAAGACTTCTACAGTTTAGAGCCTTAAAGTGCTGCCACAACAAAGCATCCATCTTTTCCCAGCCCAGTCACTTCTAAGGACAAAGAAAAATGAAATTACAGAGTGGCAGTAATCCTACTTCAGTTAATGATCTCATCTAACGGCTTGTTTGTGACAAAGCTCGTCTCTTCCTCCTGAACACTGCTCAGCTGTGGAATCAGGATCAATTTCAGGAATAGGAAAGAACATGTTCCTGTTTGTTTCATTTGAATTTCTCTTTTAATGTGTTGGTAATATCTGCAGTGCCCACTGCTGATGTAATATAGATCTAATTCTCAGCTCATTTAGCTGCTGCCTCAATAGGAACACAATGCCTTGTGGGAGTGATGATTAGAGAGCAACAGCAGAGATATAAAGCAGAGATAAATGAAATAAATTCCCGAAAAGTTACTAACAACATAATCTGTGGCCACATCAGTCAGCTGCTGCTCTGGTGCACTAAATGGCTGCTTCATTTTGTTGGGTTTTTAATGATAGCCACATTATATAGCAGCGAGGAGGAGGGAAGCAAGCAAGAATGCATAACCCACCCTCTCCTCCCGACCCCAATGTCATGGGAGTATCAAGTGTGGAGGAGATGGAGCCATAAAAGTGAATGGCACGGCACATGCCTCTCAAGCTGTTATCTGTTATCTATAAAGAATTAAAATGAGCTCGTTATTTCATATGTGCCAGAAAAATGGGTTCATCAGTATTGTGCTGAAATGCATTATGTCTTACTGATTCCTGATCTCATGGCTGTTATACTTATTTGAAAACATATTTATAAGCTTTATGTCAACTGCCAGCCATTGAATTTTTATTGTATATTACAGAGAGAAGTCTTATGTCTCAATTTGCATCTCTCTTAGAAACATGGAACCACAGAATACATAATTCTGTTCTTGTGTGACTTACTTGGGAAATACCCGATCACAGGCTCTGAGAACATCCCTCCCTAACACCCCCAGGTGACTTCTGTTAGTTCCTGTCCCACTGCCTGGCTGTGCAGGCTGACAGAGCTCCAGCCTCTGGCAAAAGCTACACACTGAACAAACAGAGACAGAGCCAGGCTGCAGCTGAAGGGACCAAAATACATCTCCAGCCACCCAGTGCCACCCCTGCCATGGCAGGGACACCTCCCACTGTCCCAGGCTGCTCCCAGCCCCAGTGTCCAGCCTGGCCTTGGGCACTGCCAGGGATCCAGGGGCAGCCACAGCTGCTCTGGGCACCCTGTGCCAGGGCCTGCCCACCCTGCCAGGGAACAATTCCTGATTCCCAATGTCCCATCCATCCCTGCCCTCTGGCAGTGGGAGCCATTCCCTGTGCCCTATCATTCCAGGCCCTAGTCCAAAACCTGGGCTACCCCGAGGGATGCTCTCCTGCTTGCAGTGAGCAAGAAGCTGAGGAGGGGTGACGTTGTTGGGGCCTATTCCCCAGGGAGGATCAGGACAACCTGTCCACAGTGGTGTCAGAAGCCACCCCGTGCCACCCTGGTCTGTCCCTTCAGTGCTCATGCTGGTTTCCTTTGTCTCACTATTGCTGGCTGAACACGTGCCCATGTTCCATTACTGTAATTCTGGAAATCTGTGAAGGCTGTGAACCAAAATCTCTGCAAATATTTGCGTTAATGTTTAATGAATTTGCTTCAGCTGTGTTTACCCTGCTTTGTATTCCCATCCTCCAAACACTCAGCCATGAAAGCCTTGCAAATATGGCTCAAGGCTAAAGCAGTGTTCAAAACGAGGATTTCCCCCCCAGTTTCACGCAGAGCAGTGTCCCAGCAGTGTTCAAGCTCTGTCCCAGCACTGCTGACTCCTCCAGTCAAATAAAGGATTCACTGTTCAGACTTCAGAGGAGTGACCAAGGTCAAGGCCAGGCTGGATGGGACTTGGAGCAACCTGGTCTAGTAAAAGGTGTCCCTGCCCAAGGTAAGGGATGGAATGAGATGGGCTTTAAGGTTTAGGATTAGTCCAGCACACCACAGCGAACTTGGGCAGGAGCACCATGACATCTCCCAGTTCGTGTCTTCCTGAGGGGCTGCAGGAATAATTGACGTTTGCAGAGCACTTTGGAAAAGGTAAATTCCTTTGCACTGTTGGCATCTTCTGCTGGATGAAAGCAGGCAGACGTGGGAGACGTCGCCTCCCCCCCAGGCCGGGCTCCTCTGCTTGTTTGTTCCCCTCATTAAGGGTCACAGCGTCTTCCCAACACGGGCTAACCCATGAGGGCACTTAATTATATAGATAACATAGTTTGTGTCACAACTAATCAGACTCGGTGCTACAGAAGAATCTCTTCTGAAGTGAGAGGTTAACACGTCGTTGGTGTGAATGACAATGTGTGCAGCCATGGAGAGAAAAATCACCAGGAGTGGGTGTTGGACCCACTCCAGAAATCTGGTTTTCAAGGAGAGAATTAAACTGAACCAGTGACATTCTCAACTGCAGAAACACAAAAATACATGTAATTTTTTTGTGGATTTGAAGTAAGAAGAAAATAAATCCATTGCAGTTCCATTTATTCACAAGTGGTTAAAATCTGTATCACATCACGATTTTTCCAGCAAGAGGCAATTGGAATCCTGCTCTTGTGTTCAAGAGCAATGGGGGTACGCTGCATATTCCTTTTAGTCACACTGAGTAGCACCTTACCCCCTGTAATCAATGTTAATATTTGGATCAATAGGACTATTTATGTGCCTTAAGTTGGGTTCATGCATGAAGGTCATCCATGAATCAGGTTCTAACAGTGCAATGAAAGTCCAAAAATCACATAAATGTTAAACCATAACCACCTGACCTAAACCTGCTTCTGAAGGCAAACAATCCCCATTCTCTATAATAAATACAGTGAAATTAAATAGAAAGGCTCTCCACAATGGGGTGTTTGTTCCCATTTACTGTGCAGCTGGATCAGGATAAAATACTTGCTGGATGCTGTAGCCCAGAGGAACACCTGCCCAGCATCCCACCACCCTTTAGTTCTTTGTACTCTGTGGGAGACTAAAAAGTTTGATCCATGCTTTCCTATAGTGTTCATACACATTTTTCTTTAATAGAGGAACTAAAACATGAGTGGGTTGTGTGTCTTAAGACAGATTCATTGCCAAGTTAACATTAGATGTTATTTTAAAAACTCATAAAATTGACAAGTGGTGTGGCTGGCTAAGTTGCGATAAAGACATTGTGTTTGCTCTGAGTGCCAGGCAGAACTGATGGTTATGTTTTCAGCCTTACAACAGCAAATGGGTTTGTGCGTCTCGTCATTTGTGTAAAGAGGTGGGGAGCAGCAGTTTGTGCTGAGCCCAGCAGAAATGGGTGGGAATGAGCCCCAGCTCAGCTCTGGGGGTGTCAGGAAGGATCCTTGGGAACGGGTGTCAGAGAAAAATAGCAAAACATAAAACTCTCCTGGGACAACTGGCTGATGGTGAATAAAAACAAAAAATACAATCAGGAGCACAAAGGTACCTGGGAAAGCTCTCTGCTGCCAGGCTCCAAGCGTGTCAGTGCTGTGTTTAACCCAAAAAAAGCAAGCAGTGGAAACATTAAAGAGTCATGTTGCCTGTGACTGCATTCACCTGGGCTGTCCAGGTGAAATGTCATAATTTCCAGAAACTGTCTTTTTTCTCCAGCTGCATCTCAAGACCAGGGGATTTGCCTTATGGCAGTTTGTGAACCACAGGGAGAGAAGAGCCCTCGAGGTCGGAGCACCAGCACTCTCTGACTCGCTGCCCTTCCAAGAGCTTCATCTGCCAGAGCCCTGTGTCCCAGGCTCCCAGCCAGTCCAGGACTGCTCTGGGCAGTGTCTGGGGCCTTCCTCCCACGGGCTCCTCACGGAGATGCTGCTGGTGCAGACCCTGCTGCTTCCCGAGTCCTTGTGCTTCCCCAGAGACGTCCCAGTGCCTCCAATCCAACCCTGCCAGGATCGTGGGCAGGATTTCAAACATCTGAAGGTTCAGATTCACTGCTAACGCTCAGGAAATTGCTGTTTTGTGAAAGCAGAGGGGTGAGGGAGCAATGCTGACACAGCAGTCATCGAGGCTGTGGCAAGAAACATCCATTTCAAAATATTTGCATTTCTATTCGCACGAGGACCACACACAACTGGTGCTTTGTGATGGACATGATCTCAGGTTTTGGTGCTCTTGGGGACAAGTTCAGAGCAAGACAAGTGGGGCAGAACACATTTTCATCAGACATTTTCCTTTGTGTGAAGAACCCCCTGACAGCACAGCTCGGTCAATGCTAGGCTTGTGTCACAGGCTTTCCTGCCTGTTTGGGGGAAAAGAAAGGACTTATCTCTGAGTTACCAGTGCCAGTAAAAGCCTGTTCCCAAACAGGACTCTGCAGGCTCAGAGCAGAAGCTCCTGGCTAAATGTGACCTTCTGACTCACAGTTGTCCTGTTCCCATACAAGGAGAATATTTTCCAAAATACACATTAAATTTGTCCTTCTGTAGCTGTAAAAACAGGAGTTACGGTAACTCTGTAGCTCAGCCTGCTTCTGCAGGACAAACCTTCCAGGTGTGAATAGGAGGGGCATTGATCACAGAGCCTGATGTCAGGTAAGCTGGGGCACAGGGGAGCTCAGCCCAGCTCTCTGACCATGCTGGCTGAGCCTCGCTCAGGGCACGTGTGGCAGGAGCTCTGCAGCCCCCAGCCAGCACAGAGCCCACCTGGCCCCTTGCCCAAGCTCCTATTGGAGAAGAGGGCTCTGTGTCCCAGCCAGGCACCAGGGTCCTGCAGGACCCAGAGCCACAGACCAGGTCTGAGTCTGCTTTCCAGCAAAACACACCCCAGTCCTCCTCTTCATCTTATCTCCAATATAATTGTGCAAAACCATGTTGCTAACCTCATATTTTTCAGATTAATTTCAGCAGCATCAGCATATTGGCAATTCACTTAACTAATTATTGAATGTGTTTGTTTTCTTTTCAAATATCCCCAGTAATAATTGTTGGCTCTCTTATTATAAAAGATGCCAGAATCTATTTCAATTATTATTACTTTTAGAGTACAAATGACATTTTTAATATCCTCCTGGATGCTTATTACCGCAGGAAATTGCTACGGGAGTCCAGTATCATCCTTTCTGTAACTGATATTCGTATTCTTCTCATTTCTCCCCTGGCCTCACCAAGCACTCCCAGAGCAGCAATCACACCTGACCAGGGAAATCATCCTGTCCTGTTTTACTGAGCTCCAAGGCAATGACAAGAGCAAGACTTCTCTGTAGGACAAAATTTCTGACCAACAGTAAAAAGTATTAGAAATAATCTTTAAGGTCACTTCCAACCCTAGAAACCATCCTAGGATTCTATGATTCAGTGATTCTTTGCACAGATCTGCTGTGCCAAGAACATGACGCTCATCCCCCGTGTCCATCAGGAGGGTCCCAGCTGCTCTACAGAGTCCCCAGTGGCCAGGGGTTTTCCATGAATGCTGAGCTGGAGAAATAACTATTGAAAGGAAAAAAGGAACTTGGGCCCTGCTGTCACAAGGGTCTTTCATAAAGTTGCTCTGACAAATCTCTGTTGCTCCACTGGCTTCTCCCAGCAAACACAGGGCTGGGTAAGTAGAGTAGAAAGTGCCCCCCCATCTGAATCACATTAAAATTTGAGTCTAACAGGTGTTGGTACAGCCAGAGCATCATCTCAGAACAGCAACTAAAATCAGAATCCACAACGAAATTAAGAATCACTACACAAAAATAACACACTAGAGAAATGCATGGAAAAGATCCATTTTCAAATGCACCTTTTGGTACCTGCCTCCACCTCAGCAGTGCACAGGAGGCCGTCTGCTCTCACTTGGACTGGAATTCTGTCTGGGAACTGAAGTGAAAAGAGTGGAGCTCGATGCTCGTGTTACTGATATGCTGGTCATCCCAAATTTCTCACCTCGCTGCCCAAATTGCTTTCTAAGGACCCAATCCAAAGCCTGTTGAAATAAACAGGAGATTTTCTATTATGTGCAGTGGACTTTGGATGGAGCCTGGCCTCTTGCAGGGCCAGTCGCTGAAAGGCATCCGTGCATAGGAACTGAGTCATGATTTTATAAACTGGATATTTTACGAATAATGTTCTCAGGCTGAGCCCCTAAAGCGCAGAAGAGATTGGTTTTATGCAGTTTTAATCATAAAGCCCAGTGTCTATCCTCAGGGAAATGCATTCTCCTTCCCCCACACGGGGAAGGTCAGACATCCAGCACGTTCCAGCCGCTGTTTCCCTGACTCGTTCCTGATTTATTGCTCCTCTGCTGCCCAGGTTACATTCACAGTGGGCTGTCCACAGGCTGGGACAGACATCTGGGAGGATAAATAAATGCTGAGGGTCCCATATGTCTGCTCCATGTCCGGCCCTTCTGCAGAGGTGAGGGATGTTCCCTTCCCTCTGGCTGCTCCAGCCACCTCTGCAGCACACGGACCACAGGTGACACTGCACACAGCAGTGCTCTGATTCTCTGTGGAAATAACAGATGTTTTATCCATTTCCCACCAGTGTTTTCCTTAGCCTGACTCTCCAACACAGCCAAGCTTGCAGAGTCCAGGGCCAGCTGCTGCACTTCAGGAGGAGTCAAACCACCGTGAGTTGAGCTCAGTAATTAAACATCAGATGGCATTAAAAAGAAAGACTTTAAGAGAAGCTGGCACAAATTCAGCATCAGGATATGGATTTAAAGCACAAGACCAAACCCTGTGTCCCACATGGCCTTGCAGCTATCGAGAGACATCTCTGAGCTCCTGCCAAGGTGATCAGCCTCCTCTTAGGAGAGCTGCTTTGAACCTGGACATGTCTCTGACTGTAGCTCCCTGCAGCTGCACGTGTGCGAGCAGCAGTGGCACTGCCGGGCTGGGACAGGCTGGAGGAGCTGCAGCAGTGCTCACAAACAGCTCCTCTGCTCCCTGCGGGAGTCACATGCACCTGGCAGTCAAAATTAGTTGTGCAGATAAAAAGCTGCCAGGACTCTGTCCCTGGGATGGATTGGCAGACTTCTATCATGTGATCAGCTTTACAGACTGCAATCTGAGCTCCTCTCCCTTCTCTCCCTGCTTTCCTACTAAACCAAGCTCACACAGCCCTTGCTGGCAGTAACAAGAATCTGTCTGAATCCCAAAGTTATGCACACATGAAACCAAAGCCACTGCTCCCAGGTGAATTGCCCTCAATGGTGCTCTCTGTTGACATCACTAAGAATAAGACTGCACCTGCCTGAGCAATAGTTCAGTTGCTTCCCAAAGAGGAAAACTAACGCTGCAGCCCAGGGATGTGCTCTTACTGACCACACCAGGGACAGGGGAAGGAGCAGGAGGAACACTGCTGTGTTCCATTCCCTCCTTTCTTCAAACGCTTTCATTTTCTGATTTGTCCCCTCTTCTTCCCCCAGAGACCATTCATGGGTGTTTGTTTGCTGCCCTCTCCATTCCTGTAGCTATTCCCATCCCCATGGCAGAGAGGTGGCATTGTGCATCCTTCCCTAACTCTGGGGCTCAGAGCAGAGGCTTTTGCACACAGTGCCACTTCCAGAAAAACATGGCACTTGCTCAGCATCCCTGGGTCACATCCTTGCCTGCAGTACCCTCGGCAAACCTGAGCACTGTCAGTCCACAGCAAACAGCTCTTCCCTTCTGTGCCATCCTCCTGCAGAACACCCCACGTGCTCTCTCACCTTTTAATTACAGTTGCAATAGAATCCTTGAAGCATACAACCCTTAATGTTGGAAATTACCTCCAAGATCATCAGGTCCAACCAAAACATTTCCAGGTGAAATGGCTGTGGCTGCCTTTGGCTCATGTTGTCACTGCTTCATTTCTGCTCATTTCTGCTCCCCTCCCAGAGAGCAGGGAGGAGTCAAACACACCACCCACAGTGGGTAGTTCTGCTGTATTTATTTGGGCCATAACTGCTCCAGTTTATTCCTCAGGAATCTTCTTGTTGCCTGTCATCCCCTCAGACACAGCTCCAGGCACTGGAGCCACAGGTGAAAGCCACAGGTGCTGCCAATGCCAGGCCCAAGGATGGCAGGGGACGACCACCCAGCACCCAGACCCTGCACAAAACACTACTCCAGGGCCTCTCCCAGCGTTACAGTGCTTTGAAAGCTCCCAGGAAAGTACAGCCCTTCATCTCCGCCCTAAAACTGCAGCTCAGGAGTAAATGGCACCTGCCTCACATCCTGTGGCACAGCCTCCTCACAGGAGGCAGTGCTGGGGACAGAGCAGTGCCCGGGTGGTAAATGAATTGGAATGCCACAACTCCATCAGCTCAGTCTCCTGACAGCCCTCCCGGTCTCCTGCAAGAGCAGCCCATGCTCTGGGCTGGGCCTGGTGTGAGTGGGCAGCACACAGCTCAAGCCTGCTCCCAGTCCCTGCCTCCCTCTTACTGAGCAAGGCGTTTCTTTTCAGACTGACACATAACACCAGCTGAAGTAACCTGGTATGAAAACTGTTCATGATGAAACATGTTTCTAACTCAAAAACTTCCACAGCCTTGAAAAGTGTGAGAGCTAATTTGCAACCATGTCTGTGCAAGAGGTGACAAAACAGTTAAGTGAGGAAATAATAAAGATATTACTGTCCTCTCTCGAGGATCTTCTGTCTCTAATTTAATAGTTTCAAGCTTTTTAAAGCATTTGCCAGCACAGTTTTCTCACTTTAGCTGGGCACAGCTTGCGACCTCCATCTGAGTCGTGTCAAATCACAACGCTGGTGAGTGTGTGAATAAAAACCTGTTTTCTTTGTCTCAGTGCTCTGGACACCGTTGGTTAAAGCAGCCTCGGCACAGGGGCCAGCTGGGGCGGGGCAGGGCACGGAGGGACCCTGCAGCTGCTGCTGACCTGGCAGTGCAAGCCCAGCTGGGGTGGAATGGTGACTCCTGGGAACCACCGGGAATTGAAGAGCAAGAGCTGTCTTGGCCCAGGGGTGACCCCACACCCTGAGGGGTCACCAGGCACCCACAGCCCCGTGCCAGGCCCCCCGAGGGCTCCCCACGGGCTGGGGGCAGCTTCACACAGGATCTGCCAACAATCCTGGTGTGTAGGAGCAGCCTAGGCAGGATACAGCCCAGGGTGGTTTATCCATGGACACAGGGAAAAACTGTCTCCATGTGAAAAGGAAAGGATGGGATCAAGAAGGCAAGAAGGGAAATCTCACCCACAAAAAACCTAAGTAAATTACACGAGCATCAATAAATCCCAGATTATTCCTATTCAAATAGGACCTGGATCCCCACTGCCGGCTGATTGCACTGACTGAGATCAGAGACACAGACAAGGAAACAGAAAAGGGCTTTTTTACATCTCCACTTCTATTAGGCAAGAAAAATAGCTCCAGATGTTAGGTGTTCTTCCACAGGACTGCTGTGCTGATCCGTGACATTCTCCTCCTGTTGTTCTGCCTTGACTCAGCAGTTTGAATAATTCCAGTATTTTACCTTCCTGCAGGAGCCTGCTGAGAGAAGCACCACACTTCTTCTCTCACCTGAGGGAAACCTTACACGTGTCAAAGGAATGTGTTTGAAGGGGATTTCCCTACAAAAGCTGAAGAAGAGGGAACTTTGGAAGTGTGCACTTTGGATTCTCATTCCTTGGATAACCCTGTGGCAGCAGCATCCCGTTTCCAGGGCTATCACTAAACTCTGTGCAAGGAGCCAAACCTCAGCCCGCCCCACAGGAACCAGAGAGGTGAATTTGGGGAGCAGGATTCCAGCATCCTTCACACTTACGGTGTCTCCAGTTCTCCATTGTCCTGGCAGAGAGATTGGGACAGCCAAAATCCGTGACAAGCCCTTAGCTGTCCCTTTCCCTGGAAAACGGGTGTTCGTGTGCCGAGTCAGAGCTGCTGCCATTCCTCACCCCCTCTTCATGCTGCTAACTGTGAATAGGCAGCAACACTTTGATAAAGTTTGCAAAAGCATAATTAGCCCTACAGGCACAGTATTTTCCCATTTCAAATGCTGCTTCCCCAGCTGTACTTTGCAGATTTATGATTTCAAAAGCAGCTGATCGCAGCCTCTACTGCAGCTCAAGAATTGAGAGGCTTGGGCTTAAGGACATTCAAAACCTTATTAAAATACGAGCAGAGAGAGATGCAGTACATGATCCTTCATTTTCTTTGTTATGTGCATCTGTCACTATCTAAAGATGTGAGAAAAAAAGGAAAATCTAATACAAACACAGACTTTATCAGGAATTCTGCTGGGATTCCATAGCATGTAATCTTTTTTTCATGCAGTCTTTTATTTCTGTAATGAGCTAAAAACACACTCAAGTAAGCAAGTCCCTCTTTCAGCTGAGGAGGAGAGGAGAGGAGAGGAGAGGAGAGGAGAGGAGAAGGAGAGGAGAGGAGAGGGACACATCTGACTGCCCAGGTCCAGCTGCAGGGGGATGAGGAGAGCTCTCACCTGGTGCTCGCTGACATGGGGACACCGGTGCTGACAGAGTTCAGTGCCACGAGGATGGAAACTCCCTGGAAGCTGGAGCTTTTGTGGCTGTGAGGTCCCGTGATGTCAGTTATAATCAACCTCCTCTTGCAGAAACACACTGCCACAGTGGGCTCGTTTTCAAACTGATCCAATAGTTTGCTGCTTAGCTTGACTTTTAGGTTTATTTCCCAATTGACTTGCCTGTAACGGCTTCTCTCGTAGTCAGATTCCTGGGCTTCAGGAGCAAGGCCAGCTCTGCTCAGCCTGTGCTGAAACAGTGAGCAAGTTTTTATTTATTTTACTCCCTTAAAATGTCAAAATTTAATACAGCTTCAACCTTAGCTCAGCTGCTGCAGTGGAAGAGTTCCTGCTCTGTTTGGCAAAGCTGGATGTTCTGACAGCCCTGGCCTAAATCCACACACAGGGAGACAGCTCTTCCCCCAGCCAGAGGCAATTTTCCAGCACCAGTGTGGCTTCTCAGGGGTGCTGGTGACCCCTTGGGGTCCAAATCAGCTTCTTCCAGAGCTGAAAAGCAGCATTTTCCCAAGGATGGTAGGATGGAGTTGACTCTGGACCAATTTGTGATGTATATGACTGAAAGATCCTTAATTTTAATTTTACGTCAGATTTATAGTTTCTTATCTCAGTCGCGTCTGAGCAGACATTTCTGTGTACATTCACCAGCTTTTTTTAACACAGTTATTGCAGTCTGGGTTATAGTAATTCACTGTGTTTCACACTGGGAATTCTCTGCATATTCCCAGCTCCAAGTGCTGGGCTGGGCTGTGCCCGTTGGTTGTTTTGATTCGGATGGTGACCATTGCCCCTGGCTCATCCCTGGGCCTGGCAAGTTGCTGCTTCCCAGAGCAAACACTGGAATGTGTTCCTTGCCGTCCTGACCAGATTATCTCCTGTGCCAGCTGATGGAAGTAGCGATTTCCTTTGAAAACCAGATTTGCATTTGCATTTGCACCTACGGCTGTTTCTCTGTGCCAGCCGCAGGGCAGCGCAGCTGGACAGGGGGGATGCACATCTGCACGACAGACGGACAGACGGACTGGGAAAGCAGGCAAAGGTCGTGGTTAGGAAAGCGGTGACGAGCAGAGAGGGAAGAGACAGGGGAGAGGAGTGTTCAAACCAAGAGAAGTTTGGAGAAAGCAGAAACCTGGAGAGATATTACACTAAACCCATGCTCCCCTCCTCCAGTTCGCAGCCACCTTTTCTAAAAAATAAAATAAGACAACACTTTAAAATATAATAGATCTGGAATGTGGTGGTGCCGCACCACCTAATGCCTTTTTTTTTTTTTTTTCTTTTTTTTCTGCGACCTTCGGGATGGCCTGGGCGTCTAGGAGCACCTCTAACAGCCCCTGGATATGGAAATTCCTTCGGGGGAGCACCGAGAGGTGAAGATCTTTCCGCAGACAAAACAAAGGAATGGGCTTTCTCCGGGGCAATCGGAAAGCGATTTGGTGGCGATCAGGCAGAATCCTCCTCTGATCTGTTTGTTAAACTAAGATTCTAAACAGAAAGGAGTCCGCTGCTTCTTTCTGTAGATCAAACACTTCCAAAGCTAAAACAGCCGAAAAATAACCAAACACTCAAAAAAGGAAAATAACTAAACATTGTAAAAATGCGAAAACAACCAAGAGCAAAACCAACAAACAGTTCGCTCAGCAGAAGTACCTAAAGGTTTCCAGGGAGAGGGAGGTCTGGCAGCTGCCTTATCACCGCAGAGTAGCTGGACGTTAATTTTTATGAAGATGACTTTGTAAGTGGCAGCTTATTGAGATATTTATTGCCAGTAATTATTCAAATGAAGGAATAAATCCAATAAATTTGGTTCTTCAGGAAATTAGTGCTGATTTGCAGCATGAATAAACACAAATACCCTGTCTCCTCCTGCGCTCGGCAGCGACACAGGAACAAGGGTGCCCAGACGGGCAGGAGGGACCCGGGGCTCCCAGGAACCATTCCTGGGATGATTCCCACCTCAGCAATAAACCGCCTGTTAGGACCTGAACTCCCTCCTTTTGCAGGCACCTAACGAGCTTAGAGGAAATAAAAGTATATTATAGATATATGAATTATATAGAAGGAAATGCTAATGGATCTTTCCTCTGTTATGTTCTGCAGTGACTTTGATTCCTCTCCAAAGGCAAGAGGCTTAGCGGGGTCCCAGTAAATCACAACTGTTGTTTGCAAGGACCATCAAAGTGGGGCCAGGGCCGAGCCTCAGAAACCAAAGCCCAGCCTGGAGCTGGCTCCTCTGCCCTGGGCAGCCCCTGCCCACCTGCACCCCAGCACCCTGAACACAGCACCGTGAGCACCTCCTCACACACA
>VXAX01008045.1:50876-73438 GCA_013399835.1 Leptocoma aspasia
ATGTCACCCTGCCAGGCCTCCAAGCACCAAGTGTCCCTGCTCCCTTGGTGAGGTGTCTCCCCACAACAAGTGTCCCTGCTCTGTTGGTGAGATGTCACCCTGCCAGGCCTCCCCATGATAAGTGTCCCTGCTCCCTTGGTGAGGTGTCACCCCATGACAAGTGTCCCTGCTCCCTGCCACCTCCTGCAAGGGACGAGCACACACCCGTCCCCACTTGTTCTGACAGCTCTGTCAGCCAGAGCTGCCAGAAAAGGATTTAAAATTAAACTGGGACAACAAAAGTACATGTCGAAAGAACAATAAACTTTAACAGAACTTCTTCCCACCATACTTAATAACTCCTCCTCATTTGCATGAGCCAGCCACTACACCCTATACATACCACTGGTCAAACTCTTAATTTTCTTGTTCCTTTTGACCTAAACTAGAGGTTAACTGAGCTGGTTAACCCAGCCTGGCTCCAGAAGGGCTCCAAGTGCTGGCTCAGCTGCAGCACCTTCTCCTGTTGCTGCTGGAGTACTCACGGGTTTTAAGGCACCAATTTTTTCTCAGTTGCTTTCCATGCCAGAGCTCCTTTGCTAAGTATCAACTATGCTTTGTGACAGCAGTGCCTGCTCTTGACTTCTATTCCCCGGCACTTCATCTTCCAGCCATGCCAATCACATCCTCCTGATCACATTCAAGAGATTCCTGAGATACATGCACGTATCATTTTCTCTCCAAGAGTTCTGATGGCTTTGCCAGTTAATTAAAATAGAACTTCAAAGGGTTTTTGTAATAGATTATAATATCTTTGGTTTCATGACATCTGTTAAAATTTACAACTGAGGATGTCATTTTTGGTGAAAAACATGTTCTTTTACACCCAGCCCATTTATTTGTGTATTTATTTAGTGACAGAGCATCTCATTTATAAGAAACATGCAAAAGCAATCATTAATCATACTTTTGTCACAAAGCAGCTTCCCCAGCAGCTCATGAAAACCCACAGACAAGCTGCTCGGGTGTGGGTGTTCCGAGAACAGGCAAGGAGCCCTGCCAAGAGAGCTGATGGAGGCACGTCTCTGTTTCAATGTCTAGCAGGGAGGAAACAAAGAGGAAAACAAAGAACCGGCAGAGTAGACACTGGAGTTATCTGGAAAGGATGCGGTCCATGCATGGGAAAAAAAGTAAATCACAGGCAGCCAGTGAGACCAGGATTCTCAGTGTGCCAGAACCATTTGGGATAAATCCACCAGTGTTCTTCTATCACTACACAGCTCACAGGCTGTGTTACAGCAGCACCTCTATGCATTCCCCCTCAAGACAGAAACAAGAGATCCAGCCACAGCCAGCCTTGTCTGGGTGACCCTGTGCTCCAGGCCATGCTTATTTTAGTACACAGGTGTTGCCTGTCCCCTCCTGCCCCCAGTGCCCCTGCCTGGGCCCTGTGTGTGCCCAGGGTACAGCTGTGCAATCTGTACAAGATCAATTTCAGTACATGGAAATGCCAGAGCCCTCTCTGTGTGTATCAGTGCCTTAAAGAACAACATCCCCTCCCCTGGCTGGTGCAGAGCTCTCAGTGCTGGCTCACCCCATGGGCCCTGGCCCCTGCAGGGAGGGCAGGGCCACACTGGGCACAGAGGGACACACACGGCACTGGGGGCTCGCTCTGCCAGCACCGACCTGCTGGGCACTGCTGGCACCAACCCCACTGCCACAGCAACCTACTGCTGGTCCAGTTGTACATTTTGGGTTGTTCTCTGCACACCAATCCCATGCTCCATGGGTGCTGTTCCTCTGTGCCCACCTCCAGAGAGCACCTGTCTGCTTCTCACCTGGGCTGGGGACAAACACACTCTGGTGTCACCATGCAGGCAGCCATGGCCACCCCCTGCAAGAGACAGGCATGAAGGTCATTATACACCCAAGTGATTAATAGACTAATGTCTTCCCTGAGCATTCCTCCACGCTTTAAAGAATGTGCTTAGTGTTCAGCGTGAACCAGAGGGTTTGCAGCTCAGCTGACGAAACTCATCCTCAGAAATCAAAGAAAGAGCAAAAGCCCAGTGTCCACTGCCAGAAGGCTGAGATGCAGCAAGTCATCTTCACAGAAACAGGAGTATGAGCCCATAATGTGCCATCCTATATCTGCAGGCTGCTGTGTATGGAATGTTAGCCAACAGCTTTATGTCTGCAATGTGCTGCAAACTAGAAATTGTCCCCAACAGTCCTTGATTTAGAGATAAAAGAGCACAACTACATCCAAACCCTGCATTATTTTGATTTTTTTCTTAAATTCTGGCTCTGCATTTTAGAGACCATAGACTCTAAAACATAAAAACCATCTGCCTTACAGAGCCATGCAGAGGGTTGGGTGTCCAGGAGCAGAACACAGACTGGGTGGCAGCTTCACCAGATCCTGCTTCTAAAACATGTGGCCAACAGCAGCAAGTGCTTCCAGCACTGTTGGGACCTCTGGGACCCCAGAGTGGCAAGGAGCAATCCAAACCTTAGCAGTGGATGGCTATCTCAGGTGACAGCCTTTCTCTGTAGGTAGGGACCTCTTGGGGAACAATCCAGAGCAGGTTGAAAAAAAATATTATTCCTGGAGGGGTTTGTGGCAAACAGTGCAGCAGGATTGCCAGGGGAGCTGGTGCCAAAGGACAACAGCAAAGTCACCTGTGAGAGTTGTGGGCTGCAGTGAATCGTCACTGGGGCCTGGCAGACCTTGACCAAGGCTGTCTGAGCCTGGGTGGAAGAAGAGGAGCTCCAGCCATCCTCCTGCCCCAGGTCTAGCACTGCTTTCAGCCACGGAACACAGGTCACACTGTGTGCAGCTGCAATTGTCACCATTTCCCACAAAAAGCTAAAAATACCAGTGAACCTCCAAAAGGCAGTAAAGATTCATGCTAGTGCTGTAAACATGTCCCAAACCTCCCATTTAAATGAGCTGTTCAACCTCTCACACTTTGGCTTCTGAACTTTTGTGCTTTTTAATTATGTATCCATGAGAAAACAGCAAAGGCTATCCTAAAAAAGAAAAGTTTAAAACTGAAAATCGGTTGGATCTCTGCTATTCTGAAGTACAAATATAGACCGTGCCAGATTGCCTCAGCTACCTACACCACCTCCATGCATCACAAAGCTCAGATGGCCCCAAACTAGCCAGATCTAGTTGAAAAACATTATAAAAGCATAATTCTACTTTAGCTATTTTTCACCAAAGTGTCAGGGATATTCACAGCCTCAAACCCTTTGAGCTAATTGTAGATAAGGGACTCTGTGAGTGAGGACACGAATGATTTGATCAGGAACTTCCCCTGACTATCTCTCCATGCTCCTCCACACAATGCTGCAAATACCAGATATGCCCAGGAGCACAGAGCTGTAGCAGTGCTCTGGAGTCTCTCTAGTACTCTCCTGTGAAGTGAATTGCAACATCTTTTGAAGTAAAACCCTCTTGCAGGAATAAAGCAAGCTCCTAAAGAAGTAGGATGGGAGTACTGAGTTAGTTCAGTGGGGCATATCTTTATGTGACATCAGCATGGGCACAAAATCAATACCTCAGCATCTGGAAGCATGCTGGGAACAAACACTGCTGAGTGTGGCAGGGGATCACTGTCACACCACAGCACTAGCACAGTCATTGAGTCACAGTGACCCCAAACATGCCAGTGTTGTCACCAGGGTGCCTGAGTGTCCCAGCTCTCCACTGCCTCCATCACCCGTTAGTACAAGGATGACCAA
Organism: Leptocoma aspasia; assembly: GCA_013399835.1. NCBI lineage: Eukaryota > Metazoa > Chordata > Aves > Passeriformes > Nectariniidae > Leptocoma > Leptocoma aspasia. The sequence goes on from VXAX01008045.1 coordinate 54,606, forward strand.
ACAGCCCAACTTTTGTGCAATTCTTACAAAACTCGCTCTTGTTTGAACTGCCAAGTGGCACTTGGGGATATGGTCTAGGGGTGACGGTGGTGGTGGTGGGTTATGGTTGGATTGGATGCCCTCGAAGGTCGTTCCCAGCACTGAGGATTCTGTGATTTCACATGACACACCATGTGCAGAGGCCAGAAAAACAGCCATGGTCATGAACTACGACCAGCACCAGTGGCTTCAGTCTGATGTACATTGCATTCTTCACACGTAACTTCAGACATCCTGTGACCTCCACTCCTTACCACAGTAAGGATTTACTTCCTCCCTCATCTGTAGTGCACAGAGCCAGAGCCCTTCCCCACAGGACCTGCTTACAGCTGTCCCAGAGCACCTCTGCAGCAACCAAAACAACTCGAAGATCAATGAGAACCTCCTGGATGGGCATCGACTTTTCTTAGGCAGTGCTCGAGAGTGCTGGAATCACAAGAGCCTCTGCTGCTCACCCCGTTGTAGGTTACTGTTTTTGACAATTTGCCCTTAAACATCCATCCTGAAGAAAAATTGCTGCAAATTAAGGGTTTTCATTCAATCATCTTGTAGAATTTGCTTTTATCACACCTACTTAGGGCAGTTTGTGTGTCCATAAATGCAGAAATGGGTCATTGAGGTGAGATGCCTTGGTGCAAATTCAGTCATTAAACACAGGTAGCAGACCCAGTGACCCACAAATGTCACAGCACGAGGTTTGGGGGACACTCTTACCTTGCCCATCCCCGAGCACGGTGTCTCTGCAGGCTGGGAGCCACTCGTGCCAGGATGTTCTGCAGGATCAGATCAGCGTTTCGGCTGTCTAGGGCAAAATATATCCGAATCAAAGGGCATCTGAAGCAGCAATGTCAAATATGACGAAGCAGCAATGTCAAATATGACAAAGCAGGCAGGAGCCAGAGCTAACAGCTGAGGACTTCCTGACTTTTTAAGCTGTTCAATTGAACATTTAAAAGGTTTAGTCTCCTCTCAGGTCTCGAAAGCACCCCGGGGCAGGCTTAAGTAACTGCGCCATTAGGCAGAGAGCTGCAAATTGCCTATTAAGTCTGACTGAAACTGTAAAATTGCTTTTCACAATGCAAATTAATGTAAATAAGAACAATTGGTTACACATATCACAGACTATCAGATTGACGACAGATGATGCATACTGGTTTTTCCCCCTGAATTAGCATTGCTTTAAAGTTAAATTTAGTGCGTGTTTAAGAGGTCTGGATGTTCCTATGACAAATTCCACCAGTGCATTACAAATGCACATCGGGATGTATAGCCTCCATTACATGAAATATAAACCTCCTCTTAGGCCAGGCAGTGATACTTGCTTTCAAGCCTAATAGAAGCACCACAAAGCAAAGCCATTTGCTCAGCAGCACAGTCAGTCACATCTTAACCTCGCTCTGAAGAGCGAGACCATGAATTTGTTATGAAGCCTCTAGGATGGAGGGAGCAAATCTGTGCATTTCAGAACCATCCACAGATGATCAAGGCCCCATCTGGAGCCCCTGGGCCCCACTCAGTCACTGGTGGGAGCAGCTGTGTGCCACAGCTCTCACCATCATCGCCAGAAGCGCTGCCTGGGCATTGCCTTTTCAGATTTATTTCCCAAAGATGCAACAGAATGCAAATCAGAAAGGTAAATCAGAATGCAAATCAGAAAAGCCCCGTCTCTGCCTCCTTCCAGGCTAAACGGAGGCACCACACACAGGCACAGCCAACCAACCTGCTTGGGAAGAACAGGGTCTCTGCCAAGACAGACACTTTCAGTCTCTGTAGCCACTTCCACACCACAAATTCATCCTTCAGGGAAGCTCCTGACAGCGAGGGGCAGCAGCAGGCAGAACAGAGTTTTCTTCTCTGGTGGGGGGTGTTCTTATCAGAGGTTTTGCTTATCATTACTAACATATGTTATCTGAAAATTTACATTCCCATTAGCTACAGAAATAACTGTTGCCAGTTTATTACAGATTCTTGCATAAATCAGATATCCTGATAGCTCCCTGAGGATTACAGCTCACCTTGGGGAGGGATGGAGAGCAGTGACTGAGGCAGAGGCAGTCACAGCACTTGGTACCAGCCTGGCTGCCCTGGAGAACAGGACACGGGAACCTTGTGCTGGCATGATGGGTCTCCTTCAGCTACACACCTGCAGGCTTGGGCTCTCAGGGAGGGAACAGCAGATGTCATGAGACCTGAGGAGAATCAGCAAGGCTGGAAACTGGGCCCAGGTCTGCAGGGGCACAGCCGCAGGCCATGAACACCTCGATGAGCAGCTGTGATTCCAGGCCATGCTCATCTGCTTCCCACCTCGCTGTGCTGCTGTGCTTCCAGCAGCACTTCCTTCCCTGCCTCTAATGTTTTAATTGCTGTTTTAAAGAACGGTATTTGGAAAGAGAGTCTGGTACAAGGTGCACAGGTCAAATAAACTCCATGTTTGCTTATCTTCCAGGGGAAAAAAATAATTAGCCACAAGCTGGAGGTGTTTTCTTTCAGCCTCAGGGACCTTTCAGCAGCAGTCAGCTTTCTGCCTCTCCCTCTCATTTACATATAGACATATATAGATTAATTAGGCAAAAAGAACTTACACCAAATTGGAAACCATTGAGCTATATTTTTGTTGGCTGTCCTGGTGTCCTCAGGGTTTGTTCAGTCCTGCTGTGTTTGGCTGTGCTGAATGCATTAGAATCTTTCTGTATCACATTGCTCACTACCTGGACATAAAAGATCTTAATCCCTGGGTCAGTCAACCCACTCCTTGCAGGTCACCCTGTTCTTCCCCATGAAAAGTCAATAGCCCAGAAAGAAACAAATGCCTGAATCTGTAGGATTTCTGTAGCCCCAGGTCTCAGCTATGGACTCCTTCAGTCAGGCAATAATTCCATGGAAGCTGTTGCTGTGCTCTGCACCTGAGTATATTTCTTTGATGACGGTGCTCAGCACATGCACCTGCACTGAAAACCTGTATTACTCAACAGCAAGGTATAAAATGAACCCTGAAAAACACCAAATCTGAACGTCCAAAGGCTGCTCCCCAGGCATCACGGCATTCCTGTAAATCACTAGTGCAGGACTTTACAACACTGTTACTACAGACACAGGTATTTATTGGGGTTTGAGATGCTGGAAACAGGATCCCTGTGCACATAAAATCCTAGTGATTTATTTTAATGCATTTTGTAAGTAAATTCTTGACAGATGGATGAAGCACCAGAAGGGTGACACAAGGGAGTCAGCAGGTGGACAGAGAAGCCAAGAACGGACTGGCACTGATCAGATTATCCACTCCAAATACCTTGAGACAAGCACAATCTGCCCACACAACAGACTGGCACTGACCAGATAAACAGCAAAAATAGTCTGGAGCTGCAGCCCTCCCCAGCTCCAGCCCGTTCCAGGCGTGGCTCCTTCCCGGGCTGGGGCTGCACAGGACCCGTGGCAGGTCCCAGTGCCCAGGGCTGCACGTGGGACACAGGGCTGTGACCCCCAGGGCTGGCGTGGCCCCCTTGCCATGCCCTGCCAGGGGCACAGCCCTGCCCCTGTTCTCTGGCACCAGCCTGGGCACACACACGCCTGGTGGGAGGGCTCCATTGCTAACGTGTCCTCATGAAGGCCCCTGCCAGAGCAAACCCAAACAAAATCACCAGCTGCCATTCCATTGCTGCAAATAATCCTTGTCATTTTGCTCTAATGAAAAAATGGGGGGTTTCTTAGAACAATTAGAAAGCTAATGACCAGATATGCCTGTGTCTCTTCCTGCTTTCTGATGTTACCTGTCCTGGTCAGCCTTGTGCTGGCTCCTCCAACCACCATGCCAAAGGGTCCAGATGCCACTCAGAGGTGGGGCTCCATGTCAGTCCATACCTGCATCACCAGGTGAAGGTGCCCTCCCTCTGGTGTGAAGAGCTGGCCAGGACTCAGGCCTGCACCCCTGGAGGGTGTGAAGCATTTCTGACCTCCAGCCTTCCCTTAGAACCACCAGCTGGGGAATGTTTGGATCAGGTTATTCCAAGTACAGAGTACACCATGATTACTGTCAGGTCTCGTTCACCACTTTACTGCCTTGTCATCCCATTGCCCTCCTGAAAAAAATAACTTTCACCTTCCCTGTAACACTGTCCTTAAAAACTGAGGGAACCTGTGGCTCCAGACAAGCAGAGCCCTTGCCCACACTCTTGATGCACAGCCCTTGTCATGAATGCTGGACTTAGGGAGGGACTCAGCATGCAGAAGGCAGAGCAATGGCCTGACTGAGAGACAGAGAGAAAAAAAACTCAGAGTGTTAGCTGCTCAAAATAAAGAGACTCAAAACATGCAGAAGAAATCAATCTTTCTGGGTCTCTCTTCCGCTGTAACCATCGTAGGTGTTGATGTAACAATTACAAATAAAACTCCATTAAAAACCTGTGGCATGGATGTCAGTGGTGCCTTTTAACGAGCTCAGCCTGAGGGACAGCCTGTGTGTGCTGTTCCACTCGTTACCTCACGTCCTCACAGATGTCTCTTGACAGGCCCTTCCACAGCTGAGCAGATTGTTTATGATGTTCCAGAAGAAAAAGAGCTTCAACCGGTGAAACCAAAATCCTAACCATAACTGAAGGTTTGTTTTCTTTTTTTATCCTTGAAAACAATCATTTACACAAAACCCATTTGCAGAGATTATTATATCCACATTGCACATCTGCAAACACTCAAGGAGTTTTGCTCACCAACAGAGAGGTAAGAGCTTCACATATGAAAATGCAACTGAAACAAGGTTTGGCTATCAACATTTCCTGGATGAAGTCTTGCCTGCTCCCATGTTGTTCTGGAGGCAGTGGCACAGTTTAATAGCTCCTGGGAAGGGTCACTGTCACTCCCTGCTGGCATTGCCACTGCAGGGGCTGCTCTTGGTGCAGGACCCTGCAGCTTGGGCCACCACCAGGCTCTGCCAAAGACCTCCCCTGGCCACAGCACAGCCTTCCTGCCAAGCCTCCCAGGCAGAGAGAAGCTTGAGAACAGATCACCAGACTGAATTTTACCTGCACACTGGGATCACCAGGGCCTCATCTCACAGCCTGATCTGCAGACTGAGCACCTCCTCCCATTGGGGCTAAACTGCTCACCATCAACCTCCAGTGTGACAATCTGGACAGCCCACTTTGCCCTTCTGCTTTGGAATTTACTGCTTTCCTGTGGCTCCTTCTCCCAGACCTTCTTTCCTCTGTTTATTTTTCTCTTTTTAGCAAAAAGCCTGGCCTCATCTGCCTAAAATGCAATTTTAAGCCACAAATTGTTTATTACTTTCAATGTGACTGTGGCAACATTCTCTGAGTGACAACAGAAATAAATAAATAACAACTTTTCATGGTGCTGTAAAGACTGATTTTTGCCCTTGGCTGAGTTCTCTACATTCATTTATTGACTTAATTCTCAGTGATCAAAGCACACATTAGCTCCAGGACATGGCATTAAGATGTGTGAGCTGAGCAGAGCCAAACAGGGACAAAATATTGCTGGTCAAGATTTCCAGAAATGATTGGCTGTTTTGTGTAGCCAGCTTGCAACTTTTTTTAGCATGCAATTTCTCTGTTTGTTTTTAAATGGTGGCCCTCAAAATAATTATTTATTTTAAAAAAATCTTGGCTGCCCTCTTAGTGCAAGCAACATTCCCACTAAAGAGGAAACATGAAGTGTTTATGTTTAACATAAACCAAAGGACAGTCCCAGACATGGCAGAGCTGTGACACAGCAGGTCCTTCAGCATCCTCGGTGAAAGAGCCCCATGGGTGTGCCAGTCACTGCCACCAGTGCTGGTGTGGCAGTCCCAAAGGCAAGAGGGTGTATGAGAAGGCAGATATGCAGGGAGAAGTCATGGATTTCAGTCAGCCAAGGAACACTTGACTTCTGATAGAACTGGAAAAATACACACAGCTCCTAGCCGAGAACCAAGAAGAGAGCTGTAAATGTTATTTGCTGTCAGCACTTAGGGAAGAATTTGCCAGCCTGGCCTTTCCCAGGTGATGGAGTGGATCCCGTGAGCCTGCAGGTACCCAGGGCTCTGTCCCAGGGTCTGTGCCCTCAGGGGCTCCAAACCCACACTGGGGTGCAGGCAGGAACAAGGACAGTGCGAGCTCTGCAGCTGGTTAAATCACTCTCAGCAGCTGAAATGCAGCCCCAAGCCAGCATTTCACCTCACTGGCTTTTGAGCACTGCAGCACTTAGATTGAGTGTGCACTAAGAGTTTGGCTGGACCAGCCCTCCCCAGGCAGATCTCCCCATGGCTGCAAGCCCGTGGCCAGGTGACACACAGGTAGAACTGTCCCCTCAGCCTGGTGTCAGGGACAGCAGCAGAGAACAGCCTTCAGCTGGCGTGGGGCAGCCAGATGGCACCAGGGGAAGACTCCAGCAGCTGTGCAAGATAAGCTGCCAGGACAGGAGCTCATCCTGGCACCTGTGCACACAGGAGAGCAGGGAATGCCTGTGGGGCTGGAATAGGCACCTTGGAGATGACAACCTGTCACCCCTTCCAGCCTTGGAGACATCTCTGCTGGCAGAGATGCCATTCATCAATTAGAGTTAAACCTGTTCGTGGTGGACACCCCAAGGCACCATCCCCTACCAAAAAAAAAAAAAAAAAACCGCCCTGTACACACACAACTGCAATGTGTTTTAGCTTTTACACAATAACTAAATCCCAGCTCCCAGGATTCAGGATTCTGTATCAGCAATAATGACTAAAACTATTGAAAGTCATTAAAGAACTTGCTAATCAGTCTCTTAATTGAGGCTATCTGTTTTGCTTTACACAGAGACAAATTAAGCAGGTTAAAGCAGCTCCCAGCAAACATCTGTTGAAGCAATTCAAAATTAATGACAAATAAAACTGAGTTCCCTTTGTGGTTGATTTTTCTCCCAACTGTACCTATAAACATGCTGTCATGACTTGTCAATTCAAAACAACTTTGCAGCACATTCCCATCCCCTCACAACATCTGGGAATCACAAAATCATTTAGGTTGGAAAAGCCCTACCAGACCACCAAGTCCAGCCATCCCCCAGCAGTGCCAAGGCCACCACTAGCCCACATGCCCAAGTGCCACATCCACAGGGCTTTTAAATCCCTCCAGGGATGGGGACTCAGCCCTGCCCCAGGCAGCTGTGCCAAGGCTGGACAGCCCTGTCCAGGAAAGAATATTCCCAAAATCCCCCCTGAGCTCCCCTGGGCCAGCCTGAGGCCGTTCCCTCTCCTCCTGTCCCTGTTCCCTGGGAGCAGAGCCCGACCCCCCGGCTGTCCCCTCCTGGCAGGGACTTGTGCAGAGCCACAAGGTCCCCTGTCACAGGCCAGGGCTGCAGAGAGACATCAGGGGGTGGAGCCTTAACCCACAGCAGGTGGGGAGCTGTGTCCCAGTGCCACCAGTGCTGCACACCTGTGCCCTGCTGCACACCTGTACTGTGCTGCACACCTGTACTGTGCTGCACACCTGTGCCGTGCTGCACACCTGTGCCGTGCTGCACACCTCTCCAGCCCAGTGCTGCACACCTGTGCCGTGCTGCACACCTGTACTGTGCTGCACACCTGTGCCGTGCTGCACACCTGTGCCATGATGCACACCTGTACTGTGCTGCACACCTGTGCCGTGCTGCACACCTGTGCCTTGCTGCACACCTGTACCGTGATGCACACCTGTGCCGTGCTGCACACCTGTGCTGTGCTGCACACCTGTGCTGTGCTGCACACCTCTGCCATGCTGCACACCTGTGCCGTGCTGCACACCTGTGCCCTGCTGCACACCTCTCCAGCCCAGTGCTGCACACCTGTGCCGTGCTGCACACCTGTGCCCTGCTGCACACCTCTCCAGCCCAGTGCTGCACACCTGTGCCATGCTGCAGGTGGCTGCCAGCCCCAGGTGCTCCCTGCACAGGCAGCAGCAGCCAGGCAGGTGCTGCAGTTGGCACTTGCCAGCTGGAGAGCAGTAGCCAAAGAGTTTTTTGAAGGAAAAGCAGTAAAAGCTCAGCAGTAGGTGCGGTAAGAAAGCACAAGTGAGCACAGGCACTGCTCAGACACTAATTGTGGCCTCGGAGAGCTGGCTCAGCACGCCATCTGAGCAGGCCTTGGAGCGTTTTGGGCACGTTCAGCACCGCAGGTACCAGCCAGGGCTCCTGCCCGGCCCCACACAGCCCAGCCCGTGTGCTGGCTGCTCCCAGCAGCTCACACAGGCCTCAGCTGTCAGACAGGCTCCCTGGCACGGATGGACAAGTTGTCTCAGAGCTGTTCTTCTCCCTGAGGGAGCTGCAGAGAGCTCTGCCCACGGAGCTGTGACAAACTGCCCGGGGTGTTTATTTGCTTGCTCTCTGATTTCTTTGCTCACTGATACCTTTGCTCCCTGTACCTGCACTGCCCTGGCAGCACAGTACCGAGTCCCACACGCCCCAGGGCAGCAGCTCTTCTGACAGTAAGGAGCTCAGACGGGCACCAAGGTCAGAGACCTTCCCCAGCAGCTTCTCTGTCCAGCTGACAGCGACACCAACAATGTTTCCCAGCCCAGGAGGGAAATCTTCTCCAGCCCTCACCAGCCCTGGACTCGTGGCAGCTCTCCTTCCCCACCTGGCAGCCCTGCCTTGCTCCCAGCTCCAAACACAGCCTGGGCTGGGGGTGGTGGCTGAGCCTCCAGCCGGGGATGGACAATTCACCTGGGAGTCACTCTGCTGTCCAAAGCCTGGCTTTTCAGAGTGTTTGGGTAAAACCCTTGCCCACAACTGCCCATAACTCCTCAGATGGAGTTTCAAACTAGACAGATGCCCAGCTTAAACAGAAGTTTTAAGTTGATGAAAACTTTTATATTACTAAGAGTTAAATATATTTCCAGAAAAAGTAAGCTTTGGGAAAATCCCAGTGAGCACCTGACCTCTAGGAGCCCATCACCTTTTGCATCACGTCTGTCAGTGACAAAAACCGTCTGCCTTTCCTTATCCCCTGGTACAAAATCCCAGATAAAACTCCACAGCAGAGGGTGAGGGCAAGGATGCATTGCAAGCTGACTGGTTTTAGTGACCAGCAGCTGATGGAGCTGGAAGGTGGCCAACAGCACCTGGCTGCCAGCCCCCAGCGGGTGAGAGCAGCCCAGGCTCTGAGCAGGGGGTGACCCCAGGGGCAGCCAGAGCTCCCCTCTGCCAGAGGAGTGTCCACACCGTGCACAGCCTGGTAAACTGGGAGTCTTATGCTTGGTTATTGCTGAAACGAGGTCATTCAAATCTCCTAAATTAGAATTACGGAATTCTGGCATTTACATTTTAACAACAGTTTTCGCCTCCCTTCCATGTTTTACATGTGCAGATGGTTCTGACACATGCTACCCAATGATTTTTTGTGGATGTAGGTTTTTGGGTTGTTTTTTTTTTTTTCCTTTGCAAACCAGAATGCTGCTCTAGGAAACCTAATGGATTAATCGTCTGTTCTCCAACTTAATGAAGCTGGTGCCAAGTTTCCAAGCAAGAGCCATCAGGAAGCTTTCAACCATAATGCTCAAGACAGAGCTTTTACATATGAAGTGGAACAGAAATCTCAGTGCCGTCCCAGCGCAGCAGGGAGGGAAGGCTGTGGCACCGCTGGCAGCAGTGGCACAGCGTCCCCTCACTGCTCAGCAGGGCTGTGGCAAGCCTGAGCTGCAGCTGCGCAGCAGAACGGCAGCCAGGTGAGGAGAGCTGTGCTGGGTGCCCCCTCAGAGCTCCCCCTGAGTGCACATCCCTGGGTGAACCAGCAGCAGGGACACTGGGCACTGCAGCTGGCACAGCCCCATCCCAGGCTGCTGCTCAGACTGGGGCTTCTCACAGAGACCCCCCAACGGAGGGAACTGCTGCTGGCACCTCCAAACCAGAAAGCACTGCCTTCAGCCATTGTCCCACCTCCACAAACACAGCAGCTCAGAGGAGGAGGGCTCCCCACACCAGCCTCAGCTCCTCCCAGCCACACCAGGAAAGTCCCCAGCAGCCTCCCACAAGCACGCCCTGGAGCTCAAACCATGAGCTGGGCTCACCCTGACTTTTCCTGGGAGAAGAGAGGGTAACTCCTGGGAAATAGGGTTTTATCCCAGCTCTACCACTGCTCTGGGGGTTGGCTCAGAGCCTGTCACTGATATCTGGGTGATGGTGGAGGTGACACAGGTGATTAAGGTGTGGTTTCCTGCAGAGACAGGCAGAGCAAACCCTGGGGTTCTGCTGCAAAGTGCTCTGAGCACCAAACCTCGGGCTGAAAACCAGCCAGGAAGGGTGTTCTGGAGGCACCACTCACAGACAGGAGTCCAGGCAAGAAAGAGAAACCTTTTCCTCTTCTTTTGTTCTACCACCAGCAGAGTGCCAGACTGAGTTCATCCTGTGGTTGTGCCATCTCCTCCTCCTCCTCCCAGGTGTGAGCAGGTGATTTGCTGCCCTCAGACACATCTCAGCCACGTCCCAGCTGGACTGCACAGCTGACACACACCATTTGCTACAGCAGGAACCTGCCTGGGCATATCAAATAGGACTAAATAAGAAGACAAAACCACTTAGATAGTAGAAATTCCCCAGCTGGACTCTCTGCTGGGTCTTATTACAGCCTCCATGTCTGGAGAGTTTTGAATTATCATATTTTATAGAATATTGGATAAAGGTGACAACAGGAGAAACAGTGAGGAAAATTATAATAACCTCAGGAAAAAAAAACTTATCATTGATCATAAAACTGAGAGTTACAGATTTAAAATGAAAGTGTGGTTGAATTTCTTGTGTTCTCCAGTCTCACAGGTCCCAAACAGAGTCTCTGTTTGATTATTTGAAATATTTGATTGTTAGGTTTTCCAGAAAAAGATGAAAAGTCTTAGCGCCAAGTTTATCCAGGACATATTCTTTTACCTTCACCATGAAAGTGCACAAGATGGAAACAGCCTGGCTGAGCAGGCGCCAGCACAGCACAGCAATCACTCTGCCTCCCACAGAATGGTAAGAGGGCTTTTGCTCCATGAGCCATCCCATAGGATGGATGGGGCAGACATGATCTGCCTGTAAGCACTACTTTTGATGGCTAAAAAAAGTTAATTAGAACTTTTGAAACAATGAGACATCCAATTTTTCAAATATGATTCATCCTGCGTCTGCACAAGTCTCCTGAGGGTCATTTTCATAGTAAATTAATCTCTCTAATATCAGACTGAAGTTATCAGCAGTGACACCACGGCCACAGTGGTGGCAGCAGCAGTGGCCGTGCTGCAGAGGCGTGGGGGTGACGCTGATGATATTGAGTCTGACAACACAAAAAATTAGCTTAAAATTAAAATAGCTCAAATGGCACCAAGTGCAGCAGAGGCTTTTTCAGCCCCTGGCCATGTCTCTGGACACAAGCTCTGTTCCTTCATCCTTCCATCTGGAAGGGATGGGGATAACACCACTGGATGTCCTGCAGCACTCCAGAGGTGCTGCTGGAAACTGCTGGACACCAGGACAAAATCCTGATTCCTGCTGCTGCCAGCTGTGGAGACAGGAGCTGCAATGACTGTTCCCAGAACCTTCTGGGGCAGAGGGGATGAGGGGAACACGACTGGCCAGCACTGGACACAACAGTGGCCAGGCTGCCCTGCCTTCCCAGCGCTCAGCCACGGAGGAGACCGGCCCTGGTGCTGCTGAATTAAACCCCATTTCCTTCAGCTGCTTCCAGCACCGAGTGCTGCAGCTGCAGGTCCTGAGTGTGCTCAGCAGGGGATTTCAGCAGCCACAGCAGGCACTGGGAGCTGGGCAAATAAACTCTAGCAGTAGCTGTTCTAACCCCGAGCCTTTGCCTCGGAGACCACTGCTCTCTTTTATGGAGCTCTAAGCCATTCCCTGAATTCGCTCTGGAAGTAAATTTGTCTGCTGCCTACTTGCAAGCAAGTCAGATAATAGTTCATATTTTTCTTGGCAAGATGAACTTTATAACGGGGTTCTAGCAAATATACTCTGGGATTTATACCCTCATTTCATATGCCATCAAAATTCTACAATATTTGACCAAATTTTTCTTTTTTGGCAGGCACTCTTGCCAGGAAGTTCATTAGCCAAGATTTGCAAAACTGGAGGAAAAAATCAATGTTAGCACAGGCAGAGCAAATTCATTTTCTGATTAATTCAGGGATTGCTGGTATTTTCTTTAGCCCCAATTGTCACTGGCAATACACAGATGTGGCAACTGTTAAATCTCAAAGCCTTTAGTGTCACTCACAAACCAGGCTAAAACCGTGGCCAGGCTGGAATTTCATGAAGCACAGGGAGGCATTTTGCTGAAAAATCCAATATTAGCCCTCATTTTTAAAAAATGTAACAATCAAAAATAAGACCTGGCCTTTTTCGTCCTGCGTTGTCAGTGTTCATTGCTGGCAGCCTGGGCCCCCTCTGCCCAGCTCCTGCTGCTCCCTGCAGCCCCTGCTGGTCCATCCTGGCAGGGGGCTCCCTGGCAGCCCAGCACGCCCCTGAGCTCCTGTTTCTCTGTCACCTGTGTCCCCTGCACGGGCCCTGGGCTGGCACTGTGTCCCGGGGCACTGGGGATCCCTCCAGCCCAGCAGTCGGGGGCAGAGGAGGGGTTGGGGTGCAGCCAGGTCCCCTTGCAGGTGTTTGTGTCACCCGCTGGCAGCCACAGCAGAGCCTCTCCCCCGGCACCCACCCGGTCTGGAGAGTGGTGCCAGCAGGGAGGGAGCTCCAGCAGCGTGGCCATGCACTGCACTCACAGGACCCACAGGTGACGAAGGGGCAGACTGAAATCCTGCAGGTGACACCCGGACACACGATGGCAGTGCCAGTGTGTCACATTGCCCTGCCTTGGCAGCACTGGGCGCCGTGTCAGGAGCAAAATCCTGCCCCAGCCACACGGCTGGAACGGTCCCAGCTGCACTGACAACTTCAAAAACAGCTTAAATCCTTGAGGCTAAATGAGTTGTGCATTTGGGGTGCAGGGGTTCCAGATGAAGCAGCACAGAAGGAAGCACAATGACCAGTCCTCCTTCCAACCAGTGTCCAAGGCCAGGCTGGACAGGGCTTAGAGCAACTCAGCCTAATGGAAGGTGTCCCTGCCCATAGCAGGGGGGTGGAACGAGGTGAGATCTAATGTCCCTTCCAATCCAAACCTGTGATTCTATCATTCCATGAGCCAGAGACATCCAAGCAGTTGTGCCAACAGTCCTGCGAGGGTGACCAAGCACTCGGTGCCGTGTCAGAAGCATTCAGCATTCCCGAGACAGACACACACCCTCCAGAGCCCGAGAGCAGCCCCACCAACCACCACCACCACCCTCCTGTAATTACAAAACAAACTATGCAACAAAATAAATGAGGTTGGTAATTTGTTATCGTTCTGCTGCTCCAGCAGCATGCTGAGGGTTGTAAATTAGGTGCTGTATTAAAAATGACAGAATCACTGTGAGTCTGCACAGAGAGGGGGATTTCACTGAGGTGTTTGTGCATCTCAGCATTTGCACACAGCAACAGCATAGAGGGAAACAGCAACGCAGAAACACTGAGAGCCCACGATGCTGCTTAATAATGCACGAGAACAGAAATCAGAGGGGGAATTATTGTGTGGGTGCAGTGTGTGTTGGAGCAGGGTCCTGACAGTGGCAGCAAGGCAGGCAGATGAGGTGAGGTGGCACCAGGTCCCCCGGCAGTGGGCACTCAGCAGAGGGTAGCAGGCAGTGGGCATCCTGAAAAAGCCACATCCCCACAGGGATCTGTCCTGAGCTGCACTGCTGCTCCTGCAGGAGCAATTCTGAGCCGTGCTCAAACAGGTGCATCATCTGAGTGCCCTCTGTCACCCTGGCCCAGGGGCACAAGGAGCCCATAAACACGCAGAGGTAGCCAGAGCCATCACCTGTGCAGCAGCCTGGGGAGCAGAGCACCCAGCAAAAGGGAGCATGGGGACAAAATCCTGGCAGGTCAGGATGGTGCTGGGACTGCAGAGCAACGCAGCCAGAACAATCCAAAGAGCCTGGAAAGAGTAACTGAAGTGCTGCCTGTCTGAAACACACACACTGCTTGTTTGTGACCCTTTGTGCTTCCCAAAGGGCTTTAGTGGGGTGATCCCACACTCGGAGGCACGATTACCCTCCGTCCCTGCCTCCCTCTGTTCCACCGAGCACGCAGCCCTGCATGCATTATTGAGTTCCTCATCTGCCATGCACTCGGGGCAATGCAGCCTGTGTGCTGAGAGGACAACCTGCCGATTACTCAATTCCCATCTGCATTATTAACATGCCACATCGAGTACACACACATCAACAGCCCACGGAAAACCCTGTTTGCTTCAGACTCACACATTATGCAAAGCAAAGAAATTACTACAAAGAGGGCTTCCCCCCATTTGTTAGCAGGTTCAATTACTGGGCCACTTAACCTGTTTTAATGTTCATCTCCTTCTTGCTCCACATGAAAGCTTTATTGCCAGCACTACAATCATATAAATATGAGCTAAAGCCTGAGCCTGCTGAAGAGTTTTGGTTTCAGAGCTGCAGTAGAGGAGCACAGCAAGAGCTGCAGAATGGGAAGGAAGCGGGCGTGCACCGCGCTGTGTGTGGATACATCTCCCATGCCATTGCAGGAACCAATTAACTCCCGAGTTTAATTAAAGGCGAAAATTTTGGTATAGCACTCCTGATGCCAGCATGACACTGAGGCTTAGCGTGGCCCCTGTCCCCCAGCATGCAGAGACAGCTTGGCCATGGAGTCTGTCTTTGTATTTGCCTCTATCGGTCACACGTACTGAACGGCTGGTAGAAAATATGGCCACATCTCATTTCTTTCCAGGAATCAAACAGAGGCTTTCCCTCGGGCACTCTGTGCTGTTTCCTCAGCAAGAAGCAAGGCTGCACGGAAGGCACCTAGTGCCCCAGCCCCAGCACGGCTGACAAACACCTCTGGGTACCACCAGGCACCCCCGCCCGCCACCTCTGCTGGGGACACAGGGACAGCTCAGCCCGGGCTGGCTTCCTTAGCAGCTGTAGAAATTAAACACTCCACACTTCAGCAGCTCTTTGACCACGCTGTTTTGGAATGGCCACTAGAGCTTGGTCATACATAAAAGAAAGGTATGTGAAAACTTTAGTAAACTCATCAAAGTAGCACCACAATTTCAATCTGACTCTGTGACTTTCACGCTGTTCCTTGCTTCTCCTTTAGACTTCATTCTTCCAAAGATTTAAACAGGTGTTTAATAGAGTTTCCTCAAGGGAAGCAGTCAGTGGGAGCTGAGACACAGCTAACTTTGGCCGTGGAGGCACAGCTGGCACACAGGGGATTGCCCAGGTGTGTCCTGTCAGTCCTGCCAGGTCAGGCAGCACACCGTGGACCAGGGCTGCTCCCGAGGATGCTCTGGGCAGGAATGTGCTCCAGGAGCTGCCTCAGCCTAACAAGGTACCATGGGCTCAGCTGAAACACAGCCCTCTCAAAATACATGAAAACTTTTTCCTAAATTTGAAAGGGACATCTATTTAATGAGACACAGAGATGCCACCATGATTTAGTAGGACAATTCATATAAAATCAAGATTTTCAGCAGACTTACTCAATCACACTCTGTCTTTACATATGTAGAAGAGAAAGATGTACTTATTTATTCAACAGTTCACTTTTCAAAGAGTAACATACTAAGTGAATTGATACGTAGTGAAAGCATTAACTGTCATATAAAGATTGTTACTCTGGTGCTCGGTCATACAATTAAATTTAATGTTTGTTTCTCTGTCTCTCTGCAAGACGATAAGATTTCCCTTGTGAATATCTAAGCACTGACTGATAACATGAGGACAACTGCTCTAGCTGGCCAATGTAATTCATTACTAGCCATGCATGTCATTAAAACTAAATTTTGCAATTACCTTAAGTGACCTCTAATGCTAAGCAAGGAGGTAATATTTAGGTGTGATTACAATAAACATGCATAAAACTATCCCCAAACCAGGTCACCCATTAAAAAAAAAAAAAAAAAGAAAAATCAGAACTCATTTGAATAATACTGAGATGTAAAGCTGCATTCATTTTTTGTTGTGTGTTCTGTGATGGACTGTAATAAAGGTGTGATTACATCCAGAGATACGAATTTATAGTTCTCATTTCTGGTTAATACCGCCAGGAACACATTAATAACGACTGAGGATCAATTAAAACCAGAAATGCTTTCTGAAAAAGGGGTAATTGAGAAACAGAAAGCTAGACACCTACAACAAATGGTTCTTGAGAGAGAGACATTATTTCTGAAATATGTTGACTGTTATCTAATTAAAAAGAGGAAAACATGCCGGTGGCTGGACTCCCAGCCTGGCAGTTGTTGTTCAGAAGTGCTCATTAGCCAGAGGAGCCGTGGTGGGCCGAGCAGCTGTGACATTCCCGAGGAGCCCAGTGACTCAGTGACATTCACCCTTGGGAGACACTGAGCGCCTCTCAGAGGAGCAGAGTCTGGAGACCTCGGGGCTGCATCGCCAGCCAGACCCCTCAACACGGATGGTTTCTCTGGCTCACCTGGGGATGTCTGGAATTCTTCTCTCGGGTTGCTGCCCAGCCTCAGCGCTGCCTCCGGTGTCCGGATGGAACCGCCGGGCTCCAGGGATGACAGCAGTGACCACCCTGGCCCTGCTGCACCAGGCTGCTTCACCAGCCCACACAGAAACTCTGATAGCCCTGGCTGCAGCCGGGCTGATAAGAAATGAGGGAGGCCCTGACGATGGGAAGAGGCTGATGCAGCTCAGGTCAGCTCAGCTGTAATTCCCTGAGAATGACCGGGCTTGTCCTCCCAGCACAGTCGGGTTCTGCCACGCTGCCCCTCAGGGCTGCTCCCACATCCCGCAGGCACCAGCTCCTGGTGGAACACTATTCCTGTCTGGTTGCCCAGCCCAGCCTCTTCCTTTCCATTCATTTTCACCGCTGCATCCCTGTGTACCCAGGCCTCCCAGCAGCAAACCTCCATAGCAGAGACAGCTCAGCACTGCCACTCTTACTGAATCCATCAATGCTTCCTTGATCACCTGAACTGTTGGTGATCCAAACTCCTTTAATGTCCCCAGGAGATTCAGTTCATCAAGGTGGTACAATATGTGATCTACAGGATGTGACTGGTGCTGTTAAATTGACTACTAGATAATTAGATGCTAATGTCACCACTGTGTCAAGAATGTCACCCTCTACCACATCCATGTAATTTCTGAGTGACTGCAGTGTCACCTTGGAGGTTGTGTAAGGCACCCTGATGGCATGGTTGCAGGGCTGTCCCGTGCAGGGTGGGCTGTTCAGGTGTGAGCAGGCACCATCACCACTGCAGGATGGAACACTGTCTCACCTACCACAGCACAAAGCCTGTAGCCAAGGGTGAGGACATAAATTCTGGCCTCAAACATGTTAATTAATGTCCCCCTAAAGAATGGGGACACAACCTGAGATATTCTTCTACACTGCCTATTTAAACACCAAACACAAATGGAATTATAGAATCACTGGTTTGGGTTGAAAGGGGCCTTAAAGTTCATCCAGTGCCACCCCTGCCATGGCAGGGACACCTCCCACTGTCCCAGGCTGCTCCCAGCCCCAGTGTCCAGCCTGGCCTTGGGCACTGCCAGGGATCCAGGGGCAGCCACAGCTGCTCTTGGCAACTTGTGCTTTCAGAGCTCTGTCCCAGGCCAGACACCTGGATTTTTTCCAAGGTGGATTTGGGTGACAGCCGCCTCTGGGGAGCCCCATCTCCTCACAGCTGCAGGTGTCCCCCAGCTGCAGCCACAGGAGCCCAACACAGCCCCTGCCCAGACAGCATCAAACGCCTGGTGTGACAAGGAGAGGCTATGCACAAGGAATTCCACGCTGCCACAAGGACTGCACATGGATGATTCCATCCCTGACTCCTCCGTGAAGCAGCTGCAATAAAAGATTTCAATGGCCTTTGCAGCATCTGGACCAAGACCAGCTCCTGTCCCATGTGATCTAATGAGAGGGTAAATGAGAGTTCAGCACCCACCATGCATCCATACCTTCTGCTTTTATGGGGTCTGATATGTAGAAACTGTTCTCTTCTCTACTGCAAACCTGAAGTAATTTTAATCTCAGCTGGATCTTATCAGCCATGATGTACCCATCAGCTCTTTGACACAGAAATCAAAGAAAACACTCGAAATAAAAGTAGACAGGCATAATATGACAGAGGAATGGGTTATCAATAAAATATTATGAACTTTAAATGCACAAATACATTCCACAATCCCCTTCTTTTTTTTTTCTTTTTTTTTTTTCCAAATGAAGAGTTGTTACAGACAGATGTCCTGTTCAGAACAAAGATCATCAGGAGGAGTCCCACGGTCTACAACAAACCCATTCATACTTCCCCTAGCCTTGAATTGAATTGGGGAGTCAATACTGGCCTTGGTGTTTTAATTATGCCCTAAAAAGTTTCTTAATTAAGGACATGTAGAAGGGATATGGGCACTTAGAAGTGCAGATAATCTCTGTCTAATAAATCCATTTTCTTGTGGTTTGTGAGATCTGGGTGTGTGCATCACCTCCAGCCCCTNCCATTCATACTTCCCCTAGCCTTGAATTGAATTGGGGAGTCAATACTGGCCTTGGTGTTTTAATTATGCCCTAAAAAGTTTCTTAATTAAGGACATGTAGAAGGGATATGGGCACTTAGAAGTGCAGATAATCTCTGTCTAATAAATCCATTTTCTTGTGGTTTGTGAGATCTGGGTGTGTGCATCACCTCCAGCCCCTGCCCAACACCTCCAGCCCCTGTCCAACACCTCCAGCTCCTGTCCAACCCCTCCAGCCCCCGTCCAACATCTCCAGCTCCC
>VXAX01008045.1:74781-121595 GCA_013399835.1 Leptocoma aspasia
CCTCCAGCTCCTGTCCAACCCCTCCAGCCCCTGTCCAACACCTCCAGCTCCTGTCCAACCCCTCCAGCCCCTGTCCAACACCTCAGGCTCCCGGGATGTGCCCTGTGCCCACAAACACCATTTATCCACACATGTGACCAGTTAGGTACATAATTACCACTTTATATTCACTCTCAGCTGGAGCTTTTGAGTGCTGGGCATGTTCAGAGGCTTGACACTAAAACATGCAGAGCACTGCATTAAGGCATCAAAAAGGGTAACTTAAAAGTCATTGCCATGGCTACATGACAACTTATTTTGCAGTATAATATGTTTTATGAAATATGTATAATCCTATTCAATATATATCATTTGTTTTTAGCGTTTCATTTCTTATAATAGCCTTTTAATGATAATCATGGTCATTTAATGATTGTAATAATTAGACTCTTATAAATCAACAAGTTTTATATTAAATATGCTGAAATCCTTTAAAAACATTTGTTTTTCTCTGCACTTTAGAAAGTGCTTTGCTCTTTTGCAGTGTCTGGAACCTCTTTAGAGCCACATTAAAAAGTCTTCCAGGAGCCTCACTTCCTTCCCTGGCTGCCAAAGGTTCCTCATGTCTTTTTCTTCTTCCTTTAAGGATGTGATAAAGACAAAACAAATCAAGCATGCATTTTTTGCATCTAAAATGTAATTGGTAGCATTCCTCATCTTTTTACTAAGCAGAAACCATTTTGGGACTAAATCTTGGTGGTGAACTTGTAAACAAGGGTCTCAGAACAGCCACACAACACTGAAGTTGTTCCATACCCTTCAGCTCCTGGCACCACTGGCTCCTGGATGTCCACACAACCAACAATAGCTCTTTGCAGATTTTGCTTTTTTCCTTTCAGAGCCTGTATTAGGCAGCTTTGTAATCTATAACTTTCCCATTCTTCAAAAACCCACACCTTTCAGTCTTTCTTGGTAAAAAATACTGAGAGCTTTCACTAAGGTCATATATCCAGGAGGGAAGCTCATGGTTCATTCAATCTTGCAGCGCCCCAGATTACACAGGGAGGTTTAATTATATTGTTGGATTTTATTAAAGACAGGGATGGAAAAAGAGAGAATTATTTGTAATTATCTCTACTTTTTTCTACTTTTAAAGGGAAAGTGAAAGTGGAAGTGTTCCCACATGTCTGCCCACTGACACAGACCTGACCCATCTCCTCTGTTGGTCATGCAAGAGTCAAGATTAATTGTTTTTCAAATAAATGGGAAATACAGCAAAAAGTCTGAAATGAACAGCATTTTGCCTTGTGCCTGCCCTCCTGCCTGCACCCCTGGAGCCTGCCCCACACACTCCCCAGAAGGGGGGTGATGAACTTGTGACCAGGAGACAGAAGGCACATTTCAGCCTGGCCCAAAGCCAGCACATCTGGCCAATATATGTTCTAACATTTTCAATTACCAAAAACTCAGGTTAGGCAATAATTATAGCAGATCCCCTCTATGTAGTAGCAATGGAAGGAGAACATTGTCACAATTGCCAATGGCAACAACTTCAACAAAAATGGGTTAGAGGGGAAAAAACATAATTAGGATGAGACACACACGCCTGACTCTGGGAGAAAGAAAGACAGTTTGTGCCTAATGCATGGGGGAAATTGCTCCAGAAGAGCTCAGCAAGCCCTGGTTTATCTGTCCCACACACGACACAGGCTCCAGCAGAGCTGCCTCCCTGGGTGACCAGGAGCACTGGCCAGTCCCAAAAGCAGAGGAAAATCTCTCTTCTTTCCCTGTTTCCTTCCCTGCCTTTGAAGAAAAAAATTCCCAAAAGACATTTGTGCAACCCATAGACAATAATGTATTTATAACAAATAAGTGCAACAGAAACAAAAGCGATGTATTAAAGGAAAAAAGTGCAGTATTGAAAAGGGAAAGTGCTGGGAATGAACAAAAAATAAGAATAGTGATACTGCTGCCAGGAGCAGTACAAAATAATCATTCCTGTCTTCCTGCATCAGCATCACTGTTCAGGGAGCACACCTGGAGAATGCAAATCAGTTTTTGGTACTAAGCCCTCATTTCCATACGAGTACAAAGCTGCAAGGTCAGACCTGGGTGGGTGCCAGGGGTCAGCCCTGCTCAGGGTCCCCCCAGGCTGGGCCAGGGTCAGTCCTGGGGCTGAGCCAGTGCCCAGCTGAGCCACAGCATGAGGCCACCACCCTCACCATGGCAACCCAAGGGGAGACCCTCAGGTGGCTTAGATAGCAAAGAACAATCCCAAACATTTAAAAACAAACAAGGAGAAAAAACCCCACCAAAATAAAAAAAACCTAAACATTTCTCAGGTACATTTGCTATCAGGGAACTTGTATCCAATCCTATCAATCCTTCTAAAAGTATCA
This sequence comes from Leptocoma aspasia, assembly GCA_013399835.1. NCBI lineage: Eukaryota > Metazoa > Chordata > Aves > Passeriformes > Nectariniidae > Leptocoma > Leptocoma aspasia. The sequence goes on from VXAX01008045.1 coordinate 77,160, forward strand.
TCACTTTTAGTGTAAAGCCTGGGTTACAGGACCTCATGTTCCCATAGGAACAAACCAGCCCCACTCCCTGTCTTGCTCTCATGTCTCAGGCCCAAAAAACACACTACAGTCAGAAACAGACACTTTCTCCCACTCACTGAATACTCCACTGGAGCCTTTCTACGGAACTCCTCCACTGTGCTTCTCACCAGACATTTCTCAAAGACTGATCTACACCAGGAGTAATAGTTACCAAATATTTGGTGATTATATCAAAAATAGAAACTTGTACACAACGTTGTAAGGATAATACATTGGACTTCTGCAAGCATTTCCTTCACGCTTTTTGAAGATTTTACTATGGTTGGGGTTGGGTTGGTTTTTTTAAAAGAAGACTGAATGTATGGTGCCATCTCCTGGACAGTATAACCTAATCCACCAACAGTTAAGTGTTTTTCTCAAAAAAACCTTGAGAGGCAATCGATTTTACTTCCCTACAGTTCAGAGTCACAGACAGGTTTGGGTTGGGAAGGACCTTAAAGTTCATCCACTCCCCTTGACTGCCATGGCAGGGACACCTCCCACTGTCCCAGGTGCTCCCAGCCCCAGTGTCCAGCCTGGCCTTGGACATTCCAGGGATCCAGGGGCAGCCACAGCTGCTCTGGGCACCCTGTGCCAGGGCCTGCCCACCCTCACATGTAAGAATTCGTCCCTAATCTCCAATCTAAATCTCTCCTCTTTAGTTTAAAACCATTCCCCCTTGTCCTATCACTATCTGCCAGTGTAAAAAGTCACTCTCCCCCTTTTCCTAAGTTCCTTCAGGCCCTGGCAGGGCTCTGAGCTCTCCCTGGATCCTTCTCCCCTCCAGGTGAGCACCCCCAGCTCTCCCAGCCTGGCTCCAGCCCTGGGCCAGCTCCAGGCCCTCCCTGTGCTGGGGATGCCAAGGCTGGGCTCAGTGCTCCAGCAGCCCTGCAGTGCCAGAGAGGTGCCAGCTCGCCCACCCCAGACCAGGGGGAGCCAACCCAACACCCAACCCAGAACACGACAGCACAGCTTAGCTTCAGACTCTTTATATACACAGAGACAATTTTTTCCTGGGCTTTTAAAATTTATTTCTAGCAGGTATCAATGTCTGTTTAATTCGAACATACTGCCCCATGGGACTCATTAGCAGTTTAACAAACTGTCCAGGTACAAACACACAGCAGATAAAAAGACAGAATCTTAAAATATTGTATGTATGCCTACAAAAATAATCTGGGTGAATGATGAAGGGTGTCAGGGAAGTGCTCAACCACATCAAACATTGAAAACATTCCTGAGATGGGCTGTTTAAATATTAAATAAATACCCTGAACTTCTGCAAATGTCAAACAGGAGAAATGATGAAATGCTATTTTTCCTAATCTGTTTCTCACTGTAATTATGGACTCTATACTCCAGCCAGAAAGATCGTTTATCTTCTGCTAAGCATTTCAATTGCTTTGTCTCCAATAAATTGCAGATATTACCTTTGACAGGTATCTAAGCCCAGCATAGACACAGCTGATGTGCCTAGAAAATATTTAACATTTTTCTTACATATGACTTTAATAAAATGTTTATAAAATGTTTCACCTCTATTTTTGTGAAAGTATTTTTACCCAATTATGTATTGCTAAAAAAATAACTTCTTCTACCCAGAAAGACTAATTTTAGGGAGGGAAAGGTTATTTACAGGCAAATGTTCTGAACTGTATCCCCCGTTTTTATAATACATCCAATGTAACAATATATATACTAATATAGTAGTATACAAATAACAACACATGTAAGTTATTTTTCCATGAGCTGACCTGGCCACCACCATGCAGTGGGGACATTTCCACTGTGACACGGATACACAGATAATTTATGCAAAACAAACCCAAACCATAAGTAACTGCATGTGTGAGAACTGGGAAACTAATCAAGTAGAGACAGCACTAATGAGCGCTGGCAGCCAGGAGCAGCGGCCGTGCCAGGATGGAGGGAGGGGAGAGCTCATCCCTGGGAACAGATCCTGGGCACGGAGTCCCTGCAGCAGTGGGGCTGGAAACACCGCCAGGATCACCCAGCCCCAGCTGTGCCCAGCTCCCACCTTGTCCCCAGAGCACTCAGTGCCCCCTCCAGCCCTTCCTGGGACACCTCCAGGGACGGGCACTCCAAACCCTCCTGGGACACCTCCAGGGACGGGCACTCCAAACCTCCCTGGGACACCTCCAGGGACGGGCACTCCAAACCTCCCTGGGCAGCCCCTGCCAAGCCCTGACCACCCTTTCAGCGAAGAAATTCTTCCTGCATGGCACAACCCAGCACCACACCTGTTTATTTTTGCCACCTGAACCATGTGGGCATTTCCTCCCATTTTTATGCAGCATTTAAAATCTAGTTCTAAGAAAAAGGACCAGAAAGACCACAGATTCACAGCACTTATCAACATATTTAATTCACCTTGAAATACCAAATATTTACTGCTCTGGGTGGGATTGTAGGAAATCTGAGCTAAATCAGAGCCTTTACTTTAGCAGTTATTTTTTGTTGCTATTTAAGCCAGGCAAAGCTGAGCAGCAGGTCTGGTGTTACAGGTCCCTCACTGCTGAGAACAAGTAATTTCTTATTGTGCCTCTGCAAGAGCTTAGATTACAAAAATGACATGAAATCTCAGCATTTTCATAAATATTCGGGGCTTGAGCATTTCCCATCTGAGGTGTTGGAGGGACTGAGGCTCTTCCACTGGCAGCACAGGTCACTGCTGCTCACACCGCAGGTGTGGGAAACCTCTTCCTCACACAGTTTGATGGAATTTGGTGGAATAACTGTGCTCAGAAGCAAGTGCCTGTGCTTGTTTTATTACTGCGTTACTCTAGAACTGCAGCGAGTGAAGGGATACCTGTTTAGTCGTAAATTCAGCATGGATTGTCCCCCATAATCACAACACAAGCGAGGTGCCAGCGCTGTGGGGGCTGTATTGGGAGGTGCGCTGCCAGCACGGGGACTGGGGACATCTCGGGGGTGCTGTGTCCTGCACTGCCAGCACGGGGGCTGGGGACATCCTGGGGGTGCTGTGTCCTGCACTGCCAGCACGGGGACTGGGGACATCTCGGGGGTGCTGTGTCCTGCACTGCCAGCACGGGGACTGGGGACATCCTGGGGGTGCTGTGTCCTGCACTGCCAGCACGGGGACTGGGGACATCCCGGGAGGGCTGTGTCGTGCACTGCCGGCACGGGGACTGGGGACATCCCGGGAGGGCTGTGTCCTGCACTGCCAGCACGGGGACTGGGGACATCCTGGGGGTGCTGTGTCCTGCACTGCCAGCACGGGGACTGGGGACATCCTGGGCGTGCTGTGTCCTGCATTGTCAGCACGGGGACTGGGGACATCTTGGGGATGCTGTGTCCAGCTCCCCAGCACGAGAACGACACAGATACCGCACAGCCCGGAGAGGGGCCACGAATATGCGGGGCCTGGAGAATGTGGGCTCTGAGCAGAAAAAAGACTCCCGGGAAAGCCAGGACTGCTGGGCAGCATTGCTGTCGGCAACGAAAACCCAGTACAAAAGAGCAGAGGTGTAGCTCCAACAGAAGAGATCACCGTCCTTACTGGAGTGAGTCAAGAGCACGAGGAAGGATCAAACGGATCTTTGTGGTGTGCATTGCTCAGATTAGGACTGTTATCACCTGCATCACAGCCTCACACTGAGAAAGCACAGTGAAGCATTTATCTTTTTTTCTTTAATCTTCTCTGTCAACAGTTTACAATCACGAAAAACTATGGATTTATCGTACATTTTTTTAACTTCATAAATTCTTTTTTTTTTCCTCAGTAGCTCCTATTGTGCTTTTACAGCTACTTTTTATTGTAAGATTTGTGTATAATGAGATCTTATCACGGCAAAGCCTTCTTTCATTCCATGCTGACTGCATTTGGTATCTGTAATCTCAACAGACTGAATACAAACGGAACCCGGAGATCAAAACCCACAGTATCCGAGGCAAGGAACCGCAGAGCGAAAAAGCTTCAGCTGGAAAAACCTTCAGCTGCGTGGCTCTGCCAGCCGCAGTCAGAGAGAACAGGCGCTAGCAGCCTGGCAGGTTCCGCTGCGCAGCTCCCGGCGCTGCCCCCGCGGCCGGGACGAGCCCCAGCAGGGCGGGAAGGGGCGGGCGAGTTCGGCTGCGGTTCGGACTCCGCTCCTCCCCGGGTTTACAGACCCCGGTGGGTGCACGGAGCTGCTCCCGAGCCGCGCCCTCCCAGAGCCCGGCGGAGCCCCCGGCAGCGCCGCCCGGAGCTCAGCAGAGCCGCCCGGAGCTCAGCAGAACCGCCCCAGCCCAGCCCAGCCCAGCCCAGCCCGGATCCCCCCGCAGGGCCGCCCGGAGNCAGCTGCCCGGGGCTGTCCGGTACCTGGTGTGCGCCGACCCGCCGGGGCCCAGGATCGGTGCGTGGGGCCGCGGGGCGGGGGCTCCTGCCCGGCCGGGCCGCTCGCCTCCCCGCGGGCCGGCTGCGGCTCCGGACCGGGCTCGGGGCGGGGATAGCGGGCACCAGGGGCGGCGGGGCCGTGAACGAGCTGTACCGCTCCTCGGAGCGTGTCCTGCGGCTGTGGGGTAACAGTAACTTGTGTGTTACATATTCATACTTACCTTGACTTGGTTATTTAAACAGCTTGATTATGTTTTAGCACACTACCCAGTGGTGATGTAAAACTGGTCTCACTGCTCACAATACCATCCTGTAATTCTTAATTCGTGTTCGCTTTGATGTACAAAGTAAGTAATCTCAGTATTATCTACAGCGTAGAGTAATATGCAGAGGCTGATTCTCAGGAATCTGGCAGTTTTAAGTTGTAGGAGCACATAAAATCCCAAATCATTTCCTCAGATCCCAAATCGTCCTTATTTCCATACTGTAAATGTCAGAACTACTTCTGAACACTGCCTTGAATCCATTAGTAGGCTTTTATGTGACTTGTTTCTTAGAGGAGCTGGTTTTTGTGGCTGAGTTATGGCCTATTTAATTCATTAAATGCTTCAAATGGTGGGGCTGTGTGGAGGAGGTTTCCCTGGAGCTGTTTGCTCAGGATGCCATCCCCTCAAAGAGCACAGACTTCCAGAGGGACTGTCCATCAGCTTCTGTGCATGATCTTATCAACCCTGATACGGTAGAAGGACTATCCCATCTCTGGCTGGGCACCAGTACACCTCACCTGTCAGTGCAGGTGTTACTGGAGCTCTTCTCACAGATACTAAAATATTTTTTCTTTAGGAAATGGTGGATCAACTCTTCATGCTCTTCGGTGCTTGGAAGAGCAGTATGGTGATCAGTGGACTTCCTTCACTGTGCTGCTAATCCATTCTGGTAAATTCAGTTTTCTATATTTTGCTCTAAAATGATACCTTTTATTTTTTTCTTCCTTAAAATAATAACATGGCAGAGGAGCTGGAGTTCCAAAATAGGGCTCCCTGATAAAAGTAACCCAGGTGTCTGATAATTTGAAATTAGGTTGGTGCTTGCAAGATGTTACTGTCACTTCCACATTTCTTCTCAGCACTAAAGTTGCTTGGTCAGTGAGAAAATTGTGATTCACAGGTGCGATTTAAGTTTCTGCCTTGAAGCATCCATTTAAGGAACACAGCCCTCTCTCAGGGTACCTGGGGCTCCTCATACCTCTGGGCAGGCTGAATACTTGCCTTCTTACCCACTGAGTCAGGCCACTTCCAGATGTAGAAGAACTTCAGTTCTGCAGAGGAGAAAGAAACCAAGTGATAACAAGTGTTGTGACCAAACCTCTGTCTTTTTGACTCATCTCTGGCTTAAAATTCCCATCAGGAATGTGGTGGTTCTCTTCCACGAGCAAAAAGTGGGTTTTGTTTGCTTTTGTCACTTCAGCCACAGATAGCTCTGAAACAAAAAGGTAACAAAGTCAGTCACAGTTTTGGTGTGAGCTATGTAAGGCAGGCTGGGTTTTGGACATAAGGTCAGATCTGATTTGGGACTTGGTGTATGACCAAGCTGAGAGGTTTTTAGTGCTTTTGTGTACCTGTGAAATAGCTAGGTTCAGCTTTTTCTGACATACAGACAGTGTCTCTGTGTGACTACAAGAGTCTTTTCCAGGTGGTTACAGCCAGCGTTTGCCAAATGCAAGTGCCCTGGGCAAGATCTTCACAGCCGTGCCGCTGGGCGAGCCCGTGTACCAGATGCTGGAGCTGAAGCTGGCCATGTACATCGACTTCCCCCAGCACATGAAGCCAGGAGTGCTCGTCACATGTTCGGATGACATCGAGCTGTACAGCACTGGAGCCACAGAAGCCATCACCTTTGACAAGCCCGGGTTCACTGCCCTGGCTCACCCCTCAGATCTGGCCGTTGGGACCACGCACGGGGTGTTCGTGTTAGATCCGTCCAGTTTTTCGGGAAAGGGAGGGCTGGAATATGGGTCATGCTATCGTTTCCTGCACAAGCCTGACGTGGAGACCATGCAGCAGAGTGGTGCAGTGTGTGTGAGGGGACATCACCCTCAGCTCAGCTCCCCTGGGAGCCACGGGGACTCGGGCACGGCCTCGGAGTGTGTGTACACAGACAGCGTCTTCTACATTGACCACGGCACTGCCCAGCAGCTACTGGAGTTCTACAAGCAGATGGGCACTCTCTCCTGTGAAATAGATGCATATGGTGACTTTCTCCAGGCCCTGGGGCCCGGAGCCACTCCAGATTACACCAAGAACACAAGCAATGTCTCCAAGGAGGGCTCAGGGTTGGTGGCAGTGCGGCAGCAGCTGTACTCCCTCCTGCAAGGCACTGCCCTCAATGTCATAGTCCTCAACAACTCCCAGTTCTACCACATCGGGACTACCCAGGAGTATTTGTTTCATTTTACTGCTGAGAGCAAACTGAGATTTGAGCTTGACTTGCAGCCTGTGGCTTTTAGCATCTCCCCTGACACAGCCAAGACCTTGGACCAGTCGAGCATCATCCAGAGCATCCTTGAGGCCGGGTGTGTGATAGGGCCTGGCTCTGTCATTGAGTACTCCAGAATTGGGCCTGACGTCTCAGTAGGGAAAGGCAGCATTGTCAGTGGGTCCTACATAAATTTCAGTGTAGACATACCCCCAAACTGCTTCCTGAGTTCAGTAAGTGTGAAAATTACTGATGCAGTGGAGTATGTCACCATGGTGTTCGGTGTAGGCGACGACTTGAAAAAGAGTGTGAAATTGCTGTCAGATATACACTCCCTCCAGTTTTTTGGAGCCAGCTTACCAGAATGCCTTGACCTCTGGAGCATAGAGGCTTCGGACCAGCTCTTCTCCAGTGAGGACACCCGTCTGGGGCTGTGGACTGCAAGGATTTTCCCTGTTTGTTCTACTCTGAGTGAATCAGTTAGGGTGTCACTGAACATGCTGAATTCTGTGCAGCACAAGTCAGCTTTCAAACTCAGTGGCTTTCAGCTTTTGTCTGTTGAAGAAATGCTCACCTACAAAGATGTGGAAGACATGCTGAAGTTTAGGAAGCAAATTTATGATGAGATCTGCCTACAAAGACAAAAAGAGAAGTCTGATTATAGAATGAACAGTACTTGAACAAATCTCCTGTTTTCATTTGTGGATGACTGATTACTTCCCACCTATAAGAATCATAAGGGAAAAGTACACAGAGCTCTTCTCTTAAATGTACACAGAGCTCTTAAATGATCCCATTTAAGTAGAAATTAAGAAATTGCATAACATTAATAAAGCAGCAAATGCAGATAAACTGTTCCTTTGATTAAAACAGGGAAATATTTCAGATCTGAAAGCACTAATTTGTGACTTTATGTGGGTTGCATGTTATGTCTTATAGTCTTTGTCAGTTAGGATATGATAGAGAAAAAATTGTCTATTTGGGTGAAAACTGCTTTAAAAGCTTTTAAAGGGTGGAATATTAGCTTCAGCAGTGTGGAATAATACAACAACTTCTGTTTCTCTCTTTTTATGCTGCCATTTTGCAATACAGTTTCAGTTAGGTAGAGGTAAAATGATTAAAAGTGCTTTTAATTCAAGACACCTTGTCTTAGACATTAATAAATTTTTCTCTTTCGTTTTGTAACTTTTTTGTCCTCTCCTGGTTTTCGTCAGAGGAAAAAAGATTGGCATGAGAGATTATTCCTCCCTGGGTGACTCAGTACTGAGGTCAACACCAGTCATCAAGACATAATGATTTGTTTTTACTAGTAGTTGTTGGAAGCTGGCAGTGTGATGGAGAAGCTGCCAGCTCGTTATTGTCCATGGATTGACTGATGGGTGCCATGCAGAAAACAGCACTTTGTATTTCTCTAAACTGAACTTTTGCAGTCCTTGCTGTCCATGGTGGAGCAGAGCAAAAACCAGAGAGGTTTTTTGTGAGTAGCACCACAGTGCATATCTCCAGAGAAACTCGTCCCCTTCTCCCCCTTCTGCAAATAAAGTTAATATTAAAGCCCTCCTTTTTCTAGTTTAGATGCCCAAGATCCAGCTCCAAACAGATAAATCTGCTATTTTTAGGAGTATGCTGTGCAGTATATCATTGTGATTTGGCTGTAAATGTGATGCATCTTTTTCTCTTGAATGTCTCTGTGGGTTTTCATGTTTTATTTAATGTCTCATGATGGCAGTGTTTATCTCCCTGCTGATAGCAGCTTTCTTATGCCACCCACGAGGCAGCAGAGTAACATCCCCTGAGCATTACCAACCCTTCTTTAACCTGCACTAGGTTTCTTCCTCGTTAATAAACCTTCCAAGAAGATATACAAGGAAGTTAAACATAGAGGTTGGGAATTGCTGGGGTTCACTTCAAAGGAATAAGATTTTCTGAGCAAATGGAGGGTCTAAAAGTCAATATGAAATATTAGTTAAACAGTATTTAATAATAATTAGTTAAACAAGGAAGCAGTAGGTTTGGGAACCTGAAGTCCAAGATAAACCCTTTAAGTCACAAAGTTAAAGCAGTCACAGAGCACGGAGTTGTCATTTGTATGTCATCCTGTTTGCATGATTTATTCATCTATTGTTACACAAAAGATTTTAGGAGAAACATATTTGACACAGACTTTGCATCTTGAGTTGAAAACCAAACTTTGTCACAGACTTTCCTGAGGGTTGCTTTGCTGCCGGGTGAGTTCTCTGAGTGTTTGGTAACAGTGAAATGCATCTTTTTAACATGGTTATCCACTTTAACTGTTACAATTGCATTTGTTCTGAATTCCCTGAGTACCAGGTATTGATTTCACTAGTGAAAGCAAACTGGGTAAAAATAGGATGTGGATTTGTTTCTGGCACATAAGTATTGGGAAAAGAGAATGAGGAAAAATGGTGGTGGAACAACTTGTGGAAAAAGTTGTGGTAGGTTGGGCCAGCAGCAGCTGCTATGGTTTAGGGAGCAGTGTGAATTCCAAGACAAAAATAAAGGAGTGTCATCATGGTAGTAGCCATGGACTAGCACAGCTAGCCCCTAGGTCAGATCTTGAGGCAAAGGTTTTAATGAAAAAAAAAGTGTTGTAGTGGAATAAGCATAGATTTACCAGGTAAGAAACATTGCACTCCTTTAAGTCTGTGTGTCACCCAGTGCTTTCCTCTTACTCTGAACATTTTTGTCTCAAACTGAGAAGACAGACTTTGGTCAATATTAGCTCTGGATAACATCAGCAGGTTTAATGGATTTACTCCACAGGTATGGGAATATATGGTGGTGTACCATTCTTCATTTTTAAACTGCAATCAAGTATGTAAATGTAAATTGTTATGAAGAACATTATGTAAATGTAAACTGTTATGAAGAACATTACAATATATTTTTTATTTATAGAGAGCTATATTAATTCTTTTCCCATATGGAGGGACTTAAAAGCCACATGGATATGACACTTGGAGACTGAGGTTAGTGGTGGCCTTGGCAGTGCCCAGGGAATGGTTGGATTTGATGGTCTGGGAGGGCTTTTTCGGGCCAAATGCTTCTTTGATCCTACAATTCTCTGTATTGCAGCTGTTTGTGAAGTGTGTACATTTTTAGCTATAACAAATTGCAGTCCTTACAGCAAGGGTCATGCTACAGTGTGAGTACATCTTATTAAAATCAAAAAGCCTGCCGACCAGACCCTTCCTGACAATATTAATCCAAAGCTGATGTATTCAATCCGTGTATTTTATCCATATTCCATTTACAGCTCCAGGTAATCTTTGTATTCCACAGTCTGCTGTTAATGTAGATGACAACAATTTTCTCATGCAGCCAGCTGGGATGAGTGTGTCCCAAGGAAACAGAGGACCCTGTGCAGGGCCACCCAGTAAAGCTTCACAGCAAGGTCAGTAATTTGGGGGTTGCTGGTTTCCAGTACCAGGTTCTTAAAGCAAGACCATCACAGCATCCTGGCCCGTGGTTTTCCTGCAGTCTGAGTGGTGAAGGATGCAGTCGTGAGAGTGCCAGGCAGGCAGGACCTCTGCAGATGGCAGTGATCCACTGGAGCCCAGAGTTTGTTTTGGCCGATCCTCACAGAGTTTCCCAGATGGGTGCAATGTCCTCTAGATCATTGCCTGGCTCCATCTATCCTGAAATGCAAGTCGGGCTGGTACAATCTCAAACAAACTCAAGATGAGCTTTTAATGATTTTTTTCATGTCAGCTCTCTTTATTTAATTAGTTTTGCTGTGTAGTGCAATAATAGGGCTCATAATGAACATGATTGCAGTGATTTCCCTGAATGCCTCGAGCACGCGCCGCGATCAGCAGAGGTTTAGCCCTGTGTCTGTGTTACACTGAAACCTGAGAGGGGAAATTTCAGTGACCTTTGGTGCAGGAAACTCTAACCTGAGAAACTGGGCACTTGACAAAGAGCACAAGGGAAGGCAGCTGAAATAAAAGTGAGCAGCTGAGGGGAATCTGTGCCAGGAGGATTTGGGGAGCTGAGGAGATGGAGTAAATTCAAGGATTGGTTGGATCTGCAGAGCAATGTTCGTGCCTTGTCGGGGTGGTTTTGCTCGGGCTCAGAAGTTCCAGCCTCTTCTCCTTCCCAAAACTTCTGATGCAAGAGCTTTGTTTTTGCTCTCTGTGCTTGAGCCCCCATGCAAAGGCCTCTCTAAGGTTGTGAGAGCAAAAATAACAGCGCAGTGCTGCTGTACACTCTGTTCATCTGCTGCCACGGGGCAGCCACTGCAAACACCTGCTCCCTTACAGGGGACACAGTTCCTCTGCTTTGTTCTTGAAAACGTGTTTTCTTTTAGCACCCTTTTCATTTCCTGGGACATACCTGAATGTCACCAGAATGGCAATGAAATTTATGGGAGCAGCTTACAGCTTCTTCAAGTAAACGATAGGTGTGGATATATGTTAATTTTGAATATGTTCTGATGAATTTGAAATAAAGATAATTTCAAAATACTTGCTCCTGTAAACCCTCCTTGGGAAGGACATCCAACACCTCAGCTCTCTCAGTTGTTTGGTGACGGGATGTGGGAATCAGTTGCCGGGCTGGTGCCTTTCTGCAAATCATTGGTCAGATATCCCAGGGATACATTGTCACAGCAGTTCAAACTCTCCTGAAATAGATCCTTGGATCCTCAGATTTGTATTAAATTTGTGCAAGGGGCAGGTTAGTAGTGCCAGGAGCTGTCGAGGCAGCGAGGTTGTTACAGTGGGATGCAGCATGCAGGAGGGTTTAGAGATGAGTGATCCATTAACAAGTCTGCTTGCCTGAAATCCTTCACTGAGATGAGAACTCACACTCGGAACAGCTGCCAAGGTCAATCACCACACTTCAAATTCATACATATATAAATACATAAATATAAATATTTATGTGTGTATATTTCCATTTCACTTTGAATTATATGTTGCTCTTCCCAAGTGCCGTGCCCAGATGCTCCCAGTGCCTCCCCCGTGCCAGGGGCTGTGAGCTGCAATCATCCCTGGCCTCTCTGGGCTGGGGACCCCCTGCACTCCCTGGGGATCCTCACACAACACCTGGGATTCAGCTGCTTAAATTCCCTTTTCTCTACAAAATCAGTAGCAAGCTGCCAAATCACCACTTCCCACTAGTTACAAGTGTTCAACATGAAGGCAAGTGTTTGTGTGGGAATGACCTGGAGATTTTTAAGCTGAGTGGGTGTTTCTATGACTTTAGCCCAGTGGACAGCACAGGCTGTTTCACTCCATGCTATTGTTGCATGACATTCCTCTTGGCACAATGTTTATTTTTAGCCAGAGACTATCACAAGTATTTTTCAGCAGGACTGTCACTGCCCCTGAACAGGGAATCATATTACTGCAAGAACTTTGCTGAAACAAAGAAGATAAATTGGACAAATGGGAAATTATAAATCTAGACCAACCCAGACTTGCACGGGTAACTAATGTCACTTTTTTACAGGCCATGTGCCATCCATCCATCGGCAAGGAGCAAATGGTATTTCAGGAGATAACTCATTCCTGGTTTACTCTTGAGTTCGAGGCTCAGGTATTGTTCTTGACAACCCAGATACAGGCTGTGAAAGAAGACAAAAAAGCTACTAAACTAAATTTATTGGGGCAGTTATGTAAGATCATAATTTGTGTACTATGTTGACTTAACTCGTACTTCATGAGAAAAACCTTTAAATCTCCAACCTTTTTCTGCTGTGTGTCTGTTGAGGAAAAAAGAGCTAACAAATGCAACCTGAACTGTAAGTTTGCTCTTGAATATTATTTAATATTAAAATATTTCTGGTAAGGATTCATACATATGCACCGTCTCTGAAATCCCTGTATATGTTTCTGTATTGGCTACAGCAGGAACAATTTAATAGCTGTAATATTTTAAACTTTAATAGAAATATTTATGAAATTGTACAATTGGATGTTTAAAAATCAAGTGTTTTGGTTACTGGGACCTTATTTTTTTTGTGCTTTGAAGTGTTTTATCAATTTGGAGTTTTTGTTGTAGATGAATGGAAGAAGAAAGTCAGTGAATCCTATGCCACAGTCACGGAAAGGTTGGAGGACGACCTGCAAATCAAGGAAAAGGAGCTAGCAGAGTTAAAGCATGTTTTCAGGTCAAATATTCTGTTAATCTGTTTATTGATTTATTTCAAATGACTATTTGTTATCAAACAGCATTTTCAGTTTCAGGTGTTTTATATGGACAGAGTTTCTCATGTGTGGAATGCATATTCCTTATGTCTATTTTTGGGAATACATCATCACAGTGCTGGGCACAGCCCCACAGCAGAGTTCCAAAATTAGTGGCTGCTGATTATTAATGCCAGTATTTTACAACAAACACCTATATACTTCTGTAAAATAATTAACTCTAGTACAATGTCTGATTTTGCTGTGCATTTTTCAGCTTTGCTGGTGTGTTTCTGCAGCCAGGAGTATTGCTGAAGTGTACCACTGTAAACAAACACAGAAGCAGTGCATTCAGAGCTAGGGTTGTTCTGGTTTTCTGAGGATAGCACATGCTCACACGCAGGCTCACCCAGCTGAGTAGCACACCTGCGTGTTCATTACCTGCAAAGCTCCAGTGCAGCCAACACCCAGCTCACAGACTGGAAATGAGTTGAGAAAATAATTGAAACGTTATTTTTGTTATTGTAACCTTGCTAAATATGTGTAATGGTTGCTCCTCCCTCACGGTGTGTTTGTAGTTACACACATCCAAGTGTTCTGCAAACTCAGACCTGATAGTAGTAAAGTATTTCTAGATTTACAGACTGTAAACTGGGTATAAAGTCAGCCTTGTGTCTCAGAAAAATTACATTGAGATTTCTCTTTTAAATGTTTCCCACATGCAAGAAGCTGTGCTGAAAGATGAAGGAAGTAATCGTCTGTAAAATCCCTTTTTCAGCTCTGATGAAGCCTTCTGCAAAGTCAACCTGAATTACCGCACGGAGAACGGGCTGTCACTGCTGCACCTGTGCTGCGTGTGCGGGGGTAGGTGTCTGCAGCGGGGACACCTGGGCCAGCCCTGGGGACAGCAGGGACAGGCACCCCTGGGACAGCAGGGATGGGGCCACCCTGGGGCCAGCCCTGGGGCCAGCGGGGATGGGGACATCCTGGGGCCAGCCTGGGTGGGCACAGCCCTGGGGCCACCATGAACATGCACAGCCCTGGGGCCACCATGGATGGGCACAGCCCTGGGGCCAGCCTGGGTGGGCACAGCCCTGGGGCCAGCAGGAACATGCACAGCCCTGGGGCCACCATGGATGGGCACAGCCCTGGGGCCAGCAGGGACGGGCACAGCCCTGGGGCCAGCACAGACCTGTCCTGCTGGCAGCAGGGTGTGCTCTCAGGGAACCTCTCAGCATCGCTGCCAGCTGCGCTGCCAGAGGGCTGAATTGAGTTACAGAGAGTCCCACAACAGCCGATTCCTGGCTGACCAAAGTTCTGGTTGATGATGCAGCATGATTTGGTACAGGTGTAGTAAATTCCAAAATTGCCTATATGTGCATTCGTTAATCCAAACTCATCACAGAGCATTTCTGGCTCCACACTTCTGGATTCTGTCCATAGCTCAGGCTCCAGGACAGGGACCTTGTTGCCATACTTACACCACCAACTTTTCTACTGTAATGAAAATATCTGTATTTTATTTCACATTGATTAAGAGAAGAATAACTGAAATGCTTTAGTGACAAACATCAGCTTTTCCAGATAGCAGATCAGAATACAGAAGGGAAGAGAGCAAGATGTGTTCTGGGATGCTCATAAAAACATACTAATGGTGGGATTTTCCACTTGGATCCACACAGCTGCTCTGTTATCCACACCAAGTCATTAGTTCATGCACTTGCTTTGCTCTTGTTATACAATTTTCAGCAGAAATTGGCTGAGAGAGGCAAAGAGACTTTTACTCTGAGGTTTCAGCCCTGCAAAGTACTGACTAATGACATGCATAAATGATTTTATCAATCTTAGTTAGATGTTCACCATGAGGAACAACCTGATCCTGCACTACTGAAAAATGAGTGGATCCTTACTTGTCATTTTCGAGTGCAAGAGCCTATCCAAAGATGACATCAATGCATGGGAACATCAGAGCAGTTGGGGTAGCTGAGAGAAGGTTTAAGAAAGCACACACCAATCGTTAGTTCTGTGAACACTTGAGAAGGGCAGAGAGCTACTAGATCTGAAATTGTCCTTGGTTACTGTCACAAGTATTCAGAAGGCAGATGCGTTTGTTGAATGTATGTATTTATTCACTGTGCATCAAAAAGGTCAGAGCAAAGCTGCTTGCCTGGACCACATTAATGGACCCACAGCAGCACTCCCCAAAATGACCGTCCTTGGAAGGGACAGCAGTGCTCCAGTTCTGAGATGGCCAAGGAGCTCAGTGACTGAGGGACCAGAGGTTCCAGAAGCACCTTTTGGTTCATGGAGCTCCCTGCAGCATGGTCTGGATGTTAAAGGAGGAGTTTGCTTCTCTAGAAGCTCAGCTACCCCTACCAAATCCTCATTAAAGTGTGAACAAACAGTGAGCTGGTCTGTGGCCAGACCCACAGCTGTCCCAGCCAACGAGATAGTTCCATCAGCCTCATCATTTCAAAGTTGCAAAATATATATTTTATTACTTGCCCCAGGTCAGCAGTCGAGATACCTATTTCTCTGCTTTCAAACTCACACAGGAGCTTCTTACTTCATCTGCATGTTCTTTCCTGTAACTGACTTTTTTTCCACTTTTCTCTCTAAAGGCAACAAATCCCACATCAGAACTCTGATGCTGAAAGGGCTGCGCCCATCCAGACTAACGAGAAATGGATTTACAGCTCTGCACTTGGCAGCTTATAAGGTAAATTATTTTAAATAGACTTGATGACAGGAAATCAGAACTGAGCAACTGATTTGTTTGAACTGTCTAGATGGGCACTCTAGTCATTATTTCTGGTGAAAATACAAGTTTCACGTTTGTGGTGCATAGGAAAATGCCCCATAAAGAGCCCATGCACAGGAATCAGCACCTGCTTTTGCAGTGTCATCCATGGACATTGCTTTGGAATTGCTGATGGAGACATCCAGTGCAACTCAAGATAGAGTTGTCCGGTGCCACCGTAAAATCAGGATAGAGGCTTTTTTTAGCATCCAGGCTTCAGTACAGCAAGAGGGGGATGCCTGGTGCCCAGACAGAGCTTCCCCCAGGCTCTGGGGGCACCCGGAGTCCCTGGGCTGTGGCTGTCCTCTCCCTGGCCAGCGGGGGCCAGGGCTGTGGGAGCCCAGGACGATGTCCCAGGAGTGCCGGGGGTGGGGTCCCTGTTTTGCAGGACCAGGCGGAGCTGCTGACGGCGCTGCTGCACGGCGGCGCTGACATCCAGCAGGTCGGGTTCGGGGCGCTGACCGCGCTGCACGTCGCCACCATCGCCGGCCACCACAAGGTGCGTGTCTCTTGGGCTGAGCAGCGCTGAGGTGGGTCAGTGCTGGTGCTGGCAGCTCATTCTGTTTTACGCTGGTGTCTTTCAAAACTAAATTCGGGACTGGTGAAGTACAGCTGGATTAGATTTAATTTTTTTCTGCATTTCGGGAAAATCGCATCTGTGCATATATTTTTACACTGAACAAACATGAACAAAGGACACAGATTTGACAGGTTTTGGAGGCCCTTTTCCAACTTTGATGATTCTTTGATTCTAATGGTTCTGTGCAGAATGATGGTGGAGCTGTCGAGCTGAGCCCTGGCTCTGGGATGGGCTCATTCACTGGTGGTTCATGTCTCCTCTGTGGGCAGTACAAAGTGGTCTTTTCTGAGCACTCTGGGGTTTCAAGTAATTTCTAAAACATCTGGGCCTTTTGCTGTAAATGCCAAAGGCAGGCCTGCTATTGCTGCCACGTCCTGAGCTCCTGCTGAGGTTATGGGCAAGTTAGGGTGTCACAACCCAACAGGGATGAGTCTATTAACTCAATCAGAAATAAACTGTTAGTAGTATTGAAAAGTTCCTTACTTCTTCCTTGGGAATGATCAGCTCTGTATCAGAAGCATCTCCATAAATGGAGTGGTACTCTATATAACTCATTTGGTTCATCTGCTGTTCTGGGAACCAAGGATTTATAGTCCAAGCTCTTGCTTTCCTTCTTTACATAGCTGTGAAATTTTCAGTCAGCTTAGAAGTTCCTCTGCTAGATAAGGTACCTTGTTTTGTCCACAATTTCATTAATATTCATGAAAACATGGAATAATTTTTTCAACCCCCCCTTATAAGGATGAGTTTTTTATCCCTTGCCCTTTTTCTAACAAAGTCCTTATGTCTCTCATGGGGTTTTTTGTTGGCTCCTTCTAACCTTCAGGGTGGCTTAATTAATTGTCTTTGAAGTGAACATCATTGACTTGAGTGTTCAGAAAGCTTCTGAATAAACCTTTCATAGGAGAATTTTAAGAAAAATTGCAAAGTAAGACTATTGTACAAGTTATTTAAAGTATTGTTTTGAAATCACATTTGGTTGTGCAAGGAGAAGGGAAGCATAGTTCCCCCTGTTCTCCAGGCTGTGCTGGTGTGAACCCCACTGGGATTCCTGCATTTCACCAGCCCACCCAGCTGCTTTCTCTGCAGCTTGGGAATGTCCCCTGGGTTACAAGCTTCACCTTCACTCACCATCTGTCTCCTGAGGATAAAAATCTTTTTTTTCTCTCCTTAGTTCCTGAATTATTTCTATCCTTGCACATCCCTCCAGCATAGCCTCCTACTTGTGATGCCTGTGACAGCTTTCAGTGCTTTCTAAGACTCCTTTTTTCTTTCCTAGAAAGATATCTTGTCTGAGAGACTATCAAGCCTGTCTCTGTACCCTTCTCATCATTTACACTTGACTGGAGTTTGCTTAGTACAGCACACAAAATTCTATTTATCAGGAGATCACAAAGCAGCAAGCACGGCTGCCATTGCTACAGCCTGGAAAATGTGTCAAAACCCATCTAGTTTTATGTTCATCATCATGTTGAGGGGTGGATCCACATCACTCAACACAGTTTTTTCACCTTGAAGATCCACCTTGAAAGCTTCTAGATGAATCTAAATTTTGAATTCCAGCTCCCAAAGAGTTTAAGGAGAATTGGAGTTACGGTCACATCCCTGAATGTGTTGCAGCCTCACAGTTCATGGCTAAATTAAAATCAGGCTGATCCAAAGATGTTTCAGTCATATTAGTGTAAAAGCTACAGGCCCAAACATCTCTTTTCAGAGACAGCAGTTACAACTTCAGTTTTATCATGGCAGTTTGCTGAAAAATTTCCTAGACTAATCATTTGAAAGCCACCAAACCATTAAATCCCTGGCTGGCTGGTTCTGTGTTTCCACCCCTGGCCCACCAAGATATTGAACATTTGCCAGACACAGGAAACACAGTGCAGGGAACCAGCTGTGTTAACTAAATAATGGAGTGTGTTCTTTATTTACTGCCTGGGCATGTTCCCACCCATCCCGTGGGTGCCTGTTGCTGAGCTGTCCTTGGGCTGATGGAAGAGCCAGCAGCTTCTCCAAAGATCTCGGGGGATCTCTCCTAAGATTTTTATTGTGTACTCAAATGCTTTTTTGGGATCGGCAGCAAAAGGATCCACAGCAGAAGGATGTCAACACAGGTGACATTTAGCAAGGGAAATTCTGACTGTCTGTAAAGGGGATCACAATGAGGGTGCTGCAGTGTGGGAAATGGATTTGTGGAGAATTCTCAGGGCCTCACAGAAGGCCCACACAGTTTGCATCTGTATGCAAACCCTGAGAAAAGAAATGCTGATTTAGAAATGCCATGGAATAGGACAGATATTGTTGAGACAGAAATGGAGCTGGAAAAAAGTTTCAAAAGATGGCCTTGCAAATAAGACTAGATACTTCAAAGAAATAGAACTATGAAAGACACCTTGTAACAAGGTCCACAAGAAGTAGTTTTAAATTACTAGCTTTAAGGCATCTACAGCATAGTGTAGCAAAAAGCTGAAAGGCCAAGAAACTCTTATAGTGCTTTCTAATTAGGAAATAGTTAACTTGTGATTGTAATAGTGTGAATTATAACATCTGTATTGTCTCACCCTTCATATGAGACGGAAAATGGAAAGAAAGGTTTTAAAACCCCTCTCAGTTGCCCCATCTCTGGGTCAAAAAGAGACTAAATCCGACACTGCAGCACTGAGAGCGTTCTGGGGAGGATGCAGAACCTCCACACGTGACAATAATCAGACCTGGCCCTAGAGTGCTGCCTCCAGGGGAAATCATAGCTGATGCCATAGTAAAATTGTTAAAACTAATGGGAAATGGGTACATTTACATATGTCAGGACACAGACTTTATGCAGAAAATATCTTCAGTCCATCTTATGAAAAAAGAATAATTTAAATTGTGTAAAGAAACAATCCCTGTACACTGATGTTGGTTGGGAAGAGTTGGTGTTCTCTGAGCACTCAGGAGTTGCACGGGTTGAGCTGACTGTCCTTGTTGTCCTTGTCTGACATGACTTGGGGGCCTCAGCCAAGAGAGCAGGTGGCAGCTGGCACTGGCTGGCGTCCCCAGGGTGTCCCCGTGGGCAGGCACCGGTGTGAGCAGCACAGTGCAGGAGCTGGCCACTGCCCCATCCCTGTTGGCCCTTCAATCCCAGTCCTTCATGGTCCAGGGTCTTTCAGCATCATGACATTCAGAACTTTGCATCCATCAAACTGATATGCAGAACTCCTGGGGTGATCCCCAGCCCAAGCCCTTCCTGTGCCCAAGGACTCCCTCAGAAAAACCCTCTCAGGCTTCAGTGTAGAACCCAAAGGGGTGTCATTCAGGCTTCTGTTTTGGCACCTGTGCAGCCAGGCATTTCTTGAGAGTTCATAACTTTCAAAAAAACATGGGCCTCCTGAAGGACCAAAAAAAGTAGAAATTTGAAAGAAAACACTTAGGGTTATTTATTGAAGCCAAAGTGCTCTCATCTTCTAAAATACAAAGAAATCTTTCCATGCTTGAGTATTTACCTTCACACATTTAAATTTAAAAGGATCTTTCATTTTGTGTGACTTTTTCACTTCTAAAAACTCTGATATGTTTACAGCTTTTTGTTCATAATGGCTAAAAGAAAATTAAAGGTTGTTCTGAGAATATCCAGACAGCCATTTCTGCACGTCTTACTTCATAAATCAGTTTTTTAGTGGCACGCCAATTTTCAGGCTCATTTATAAAGCATCAGTGACATTCAGTGTTCAGTTCCAGTACTGTAAGTTAATCACTTTTACATGCTGTACCCAGCTCTGCATCTTAGTAACTCGTTTGTTTGGGGCCGTTTGACTTTTTTTAAACTGGAGGCGTGAGGTTTCCGGGTGCTGTTTTGCCAGCTGGGCAGATGTAACGTACCCGTGGTGGCTCTGACCCGTGGGGCTGTGGTGCTGTGTCCTGCAGGCTGTGGACATCCTGCTGCAGCATGGGGCCTACGTGAACGTGCAGGACGCCGTGTTCTTCACCCCGCTGCACATCGCTGCCTACCGCGGCCACCAGCAGGTACTGGGGCACTGGGGGCTTCCTCACTGCTGCTCTGGGGCACCCAGACAAACGGGTCTGCTGCCCATTCACCACACAGAATGCTTTTTCAGAATGAATGTGCGCTTGCTTTTGAGAATTTTAATATTTTTATGGGCATGCAACTTTAAAATGAGCTTTCTATTGAATCTCTTCTCCCTGTTTCAACTTACAGAGATGCTCACATATAGTATTACCCAATGCAATATTGTATCTGGTTTTCTCAAAGTTTTATTTTCATGTGCTATTTTAATTAACCTTAATTAAATATTCAGGTAACCCACCTCTTACTGAAGTTTGGAGCCGATGTGAATGCGAGTGGTGAAGTCGGGGACAGACCTCTCCATCTGGCTGCTGCCAAAGGCTTTCTCAACATCACAAAGCTTTTGATGGAAGAGGGAAGCAAAGCTGATGGTAAGAAAAGATATTTAAAAATCATCTTTAACACTGTGTTTTCTAGACAGAGTCTTAGCTTCCTAACACATACTCTTTGTAAGTGTGTCTGTGAATCATCTTTGGACAACTGAAACAAGAAAAGAGCAGTTGGAAAGCTTTCCTTGGTTAAGTGTGCTGGTTTGTCATCTCACGTTTACTCTATTTTCAGTAGTAAGTTAGAGGTGAAAAACAGGGGCAGAAAACAAAATTAAGATTAATATACAGAGGTGACTCATTATTCAGACATTGATCCAGGCAGGAACATGTGGCCATGTGGTGGGGATCTGTAGTTAAAGTGACTCAAATGCACAGAGAATTAGTGAATGAGGCACAGGAGAAGGGTTTTAAGTAAATATTATGCAGCAAGTAATTTAAAATAATTCATATGGAAGTCAAAATTCCACAGAAAAGGGGATTTTTTTAGCACATGGTTTATTATGCTCCACAAGCTTCCCACTCTTCACTGTGGGCCATTTTCTGTCTAAGTGCCTGTGTGAAGGCTTGATGGGCTGGACAAAAGTCTCCCAGCACACTTTTGTGAGTTCTTTGTCCAGGTGGCCTCACAGTGATGTCACTCGGGCTGGGGCATTGCACTTCATTGCTTATATTCTGCATGAATATAATATTTAAAATATTTTATCACGTGACTAATGTCAGTGTGCAGCTGGTGGTTCTGCTGGGTTCTTGTTCTTGCTCTGTTCCCTCTCCTTTTGCTGTTTCAGCAATGCTGAAGGCACAAAATGTGCCACACTCCAGCCTTACTCCTCCATTGCTGTGACACCTGTGTCACAGGTGTGCCCCTGCATGCTGTGACACATCCCACAAGGGCATACAAATGTTATAGCTTAGAGGTCACATTTTAGGCATGTTGTGATTATCAGTGCAGAGATTCTTACCTGTGCCTGAAGGGAGCCTGAAAGAAAGATGGAGAGAGATTATTTCCAAGGGCCTGGGGTGCTGGGACAAGGGGAATGGCTTCACACTGACAGAGGGCAGGGTTAGATTAGACACCAGGAAAAAATTCTTCCCTGGCAGGGTGGGCAGGCCCTGGCACAGGGTGCCCAGAGCAGCTGTGGCTGCCCCTGGATCCCTGGCAGTGCCCAAGGCCAGGCTGGACACTGGGGCAGTGGAAGGTGTCCCTGCCCACAGGGAGGGACCTTAAAGATCAGGGTCCCTTCCAGCCCAGGCCATTCTATGATTTTGTGAAATAACAAATTTCAAATTATTTTAAAATTAATTTCTTATCCTCAGAGTAAGAGACAGAAATGTTTTTTGGGAAGTAACAGTACATTTCTTGGAAATGTACTGCTCTTTAATACATCAATTTACCATGTTCTCTGTGAGCCCTGCCTGCAATCACACATCCTCCTCATGCAATAAAAAAGCATGGAGGGAAGCAGCAGAGTCAGGTCTGTGTGTGCTGTTTCAGTAGTGAGCTCAGGGTGTTTCAGCCTCCATGTGTGTGCACTGGGCTGATACAATTATAATAAAGGGGGGGAAAAAGAGATGTTCTCTGATCATGACAAGGCAGTGGGAGGTTTGCCCTCTGTTAGACAGTTTATTCCAAAAGGAAAGAATCTGGGGCACCATTCCAGGTCCTTTTCTTTAAACTCAGAATCTTCAACACAGAAAAAAAGAAAAGGGAGACTGGAAGCGGGAAGCCTTTTGCTCCTAAAGTAGCATACTTTGAAACTTGCTGTAAATGCAGCAGCAGAGGAAAAGCCTTTAGTGCCCAGGAATGAAAGGAACTGGGGAAAGAACCTGAATAAATTTGGCACTGTTCAGTGCAGACCAGTAATTGGGGTCACAAACCTGAACTATTTCTTTTAACACAATGTGACTCGCTAGTCAGCCCAAAACCACAGCAATTGCCCATCCCAGGGGCAGGCAGGAGGCTCCCTGGCATGGCTGTGCTCCAGGACAGCTGGCAGCCTCCAGCATTCCCATCTGCACACCAAGGATCCCCCAGGGACACTCTGTGCAGCTGCCCTTGGAATATTTTGCTACTACTGGTAGATGCCAGCAGTTCTGTGCTGCCTGGATGTTCCCAGTTCTGTTGATGTTGTTATTATCTTACCTTTGCTTCAAAATTGCTCTTTCTAAGGGTGTTTTATAACTCATGATTCCTTCATGGAAAGCTTTGTGAAAAGACTCAATAAGTTTGCAACTGGAAGAAAGCAGTAATGCCCCAAGTTCAGAAAATCACCTTGACAGTGCACTGCAGATGGCACAGAGCACTGTGGGTTTGATATACAAAAGATCACAGAAATGTCAATTTTAAAAAAATACATCCACAAATATTTTTCCAGGAGGTTTCAAAATGCATAGACACAACACATGAAATTCTACTAAATATCCAAAACAATCCCAGACACACTGTGCTAAGGACAAAATCCTTTCTGTGTCCTTTTTCTGGGTCAACTGGCAGTGAATGCTCAGGACAACGAAGATCATGTGCCTCTGCACTTCTGCTCTCGATTTGGGCACCATGATATTGTCAAGTTCTTACTGCAGAGCAGCTTTGAAGTGCAGCCCCACGTGGTGAATATCTATGGAGACACACCTCTGCACCTGTGAGTGCCCTGGAGCAGCTGCTGGACAGGTTTGGGGCTCTTGGGAAGGCTGGCTTTGCTCACACCTCTGTACTGGCTTCCTCTTCAGTGCCTGTTACAATGGGAAGTTTGAAGTTGTCAAGGAAATAATTCAGCTCTCGGGAACAGAAAGTCTCTCTAAAGAAAATATATTCAGTGAAACAGCTTTCCACAGGTGAGGTGTTCAAATGCCATTGTCAGCAGAGCTCCACTTACACACGTGTGCAGCACAACACCCAAAGTGACAAATTACTCACAACACCCAAAATGACAAGTGTCTCACAACACCCAAAATGGCAAGTGTCTCACAACACCCAAAATGACAAATGTCTCACAACACCCAAAATGACAAATGTCTCACAGCACCCAAAATGACAAATGTCTCACAACACCCAAAATGACAAATGTCTCACCAGCAGCCAGGTGGGGGACAGAGCGAGCAGGGAGCTACACAGGGAGGGTGAGTTTGTGTCATGAGATACATGACAGGGCATGAAGCAAGAGGCAGAACCAGGCAGTGAAAATCAGGTTCACCAACACCTGGCTGGACAATGGTTCCTTTCCTTGTCCAGTTTGGGAGCTGGGATCAGAGCTTGTTCCACCTGGATGTCTGCTGGAGCCTGGTACTCTGAATGAGAAACCAGGTGGCAGAACGTGGTTTGGTTGGCATGCTGGAATTTTGTAAAGGGCTATTTAAGAGGCACTTTGCAACACAACTGTGCAAAATTAGGTGATTCAGCAATAATTAGAATGTTTCTGAAACAATAAAAATTAATATACTCTGGTGGATTAATCATGCATTTGCACATTTCTAATTATCCTTTATTAGTGCATTTTTATCTCTGTGGAATTCTTTTTTGGCTACCCAAAGTACTTTTATGGACTACAGCACTCACCACTCCCTTTACTTCTGCAGTGCTTGCACCTATGGAAAGAACATAGAACTTGTCAAGTTTCTTCTTGATCAGAATGTTGTAAGCATCAATCATCAGGGGAGAGATGGGCACACAGGTAACATCATCATGCTTACTGTGTATGAGGGTATATACCAGCACCAAAATATTGGGAAGCCATATACCATCAGGATTTCCAGGGTAATTCCAGCACCCAAGTACCTTTCAGACAGAGCACAGCTTCCTTGAAATATTTTTACAGGAGGCATAGACGAGATAAGACTTCATTGAGGATGTATCAGGCTCATTAGGGTATGTAACAAAAGCTGGTGTAAACTGTTCCTCCTGTATTGAGGCTTCTAAGTAGTGTTAGAAATTATTCTGCAAAGAGATGGGCTTCTGGAATGTGGTGTCTGAAGGGCTGCACACCTTCCTGTCCCCACTACACTGAGCTGCCTTTGTTTCCACTTGCTTTTTCTCACGTAGGTAGCCATTAAATGTGGTTTGCAGGTGGCAGAGTAAGTGGTGGCACATTGTGCAGAGGCAATGGATTGGTTCTTGCAGCCTTAATGTTCAATTTTCACCTCTTGCCTCAGGTATTTTTTTGACAACATATTTATCCGTCGAGGAGATCAGTGTGCAGTGTGCAGTTGTTGCTGCAGCCCCACTGCCATGTTCTGACAGCTGTGCTCCCCACGCTGCTCTGCTGTTCCAGGGCTGCACTGCGCTTGCTACCACGGCCACATCCGCCTTGTGCAGTTCTTGCTGGACAACGGAGCTGACATGAACCTTGTAGCTTGTGATCCCAGCAGGTCCAGTGGAGAAAAGGATGAGCAGACCTGTTTGATGTGGGCTTATGAGAAAGGTATTTCAATTTTCCAGTTTCTGCCACAAAACCCACAGAAGCTGTGCAGGAAGGGAGGGCAGCATGGGAAGGAGATAACGCTGCAAAACACCCTGCTAATGCCTGCAGACAGAGCTCCCACCATCTGCTCCCCAGGGAGTGGCACAAAGGGTTATAAACCCCAGCCCTTCCATTTGTCATCTCAGATCCCTGTCAAACATCAGTTTAATCCAGCACAAACTCAAGAAGAGGAGTGCTTCTGTGCTGCTAAAACAGGAGACATGCAGCCTGTGCAGCAAGAGCTGTTCCTCCTCTGGCACACACATGAGTTCTCATTTTATTGCTGAACATTGTGAGGAACAATGAATCAGTCGGTAATCCTGAATTCTTGCAAATATGGATCAAAAGTGAGGCGTTTTCCATGGTTCCTGTTATACTGCCCTGCATGTACAGCCAGGTAGCAGGTCCCTTCTTGTTTCTGGGTCTGTAGCTTCTGGGGCATTCCCCTGCAGTGCCTTTTATTGTGAGACTGACTGTAGTATATTAAAACTATGAGTTTGCAAGGCTTTTCAAAACCTGATTATTGGCAAAATAATACATATGAAATTACTGAGGGAAAACTCATCTTGGAAAGGTTTAGGAGAGAGTTTTAAATGCTGCCAGGCAGAGTTTTGTGCATCAAACACCTGAGCAGCTGGCCCTACTGCCAGCTGGTGCATTGCAGGGGGCAGGGCCAAGTGTAGATTCCATCTGCAGCAATAGGTGTACACATTTCTCTGGGCTAGGACTACAAAAAGAATGTTTACAGGCACTGGTTTTCCTTGTCAGGTCCACTGAAGACTATTGTCAACTTCTACTGCAGGATTTCTGCAGCAGGGTTTTCCTTTGCCATATCTTGCATTTTAGGAGTAGGTGGACTCGAGAAAATAACATGCTTGTTTTTACTGGCAGAAATTTCCCATATTTCTACAATTAAGAATCACAGTAGGTTTAGATTAGCATCACTATGTCTTTGCATATTTTATAGGCATGTTTTACATTTTTTTTTAAAAATCCCCTGGTTCTGTATACATTTTAAGAAAAGTCTTTTTGAGTTACCTGCAAATCCTTGTATTTCCTCTTTCTTTCCTAGGTCACGATGCAATTGTGACCCTCCTGAAGCATTACAAGAGACCTCAGGATGAATCCCCCTGCAACGAGTACTCCCAGCCTGGAGGAGGTATGGGCTGAGCAATCCCTTTATTCCAAGGGCCTGGTCCAAAGACTGCTGAAATCTCTGGAAGTGCTCCACCCATGTCAGAGAGCTCTGGGTCAGTCCTGTCCAGCACAAATAAAATCACTGTCATGGGACTCAGCATTTTCTGGCCATACACAGATTCCTTTCGAGGCTGGGGTTCCTACAACACCCCAGTCTGCTGTGCCTGGTACAGTGAGGAAAATTAACTGTATCCCAGCCCAAGCTCCCATCAGATGTGTTGGTGTGTTTATCTGAATTCTCACCCTTTATTATTAATTCTTTCTGGCATCATTGACTCATTAATTTATCAGCACCATCACTTATGCTGTCGTTGAGCTCCATAATTTCACTCTGTTCTTTATTTCAGACGGTTCCTACGTGTCAGTGCCATCCCCACTAGGGAAGATCAAAAGCATGACAAAAGGTATTTGCAATGGCAAGGGAAAACATGAACTCTTGTGGTCCTTTTATCCAATGTGTTTGTCAGCCTGAACATCCTACACAGGATTCATTATTCCTGGACTTTTTATGGTACATTGTTCCATTTCCCTGGGATAATTTTAGGAAACAGTATACTTAGCTTTAAACCATGTTTAAACCATATACTTAAACTTTAAACCATGACAGTTAGTGTAATGACAATTCCTGTATTTGCCTTGTTTTCATTCACTTTAAAATATATATATTTCTTTTTATTTCTTTGAGAAAAGGCTGTGATGGGAAATAGCACTAATGAAATACCCACTTCTCCATTAATGCAAATAAGTGTCATTTAAATCACACCATAGAATGCCTGAATTATCCTTATTAGAAAAATTCTGTCCAATAATTTGTGTTGCTCTGAAACAAATACAGATGAAACATTCAGATAAATATTTTAAGGTATTTTAAGATATTTCCTCCTTTTTTTTTTTGGTGGTACTTTCTATTTTCTACTTTAAATGTTCCCTCTGGATATAATCAAATCCTTACATCCTTTACATAGCAGCATCAAAATGCTCTGTTTACAAATATTCTGATAAACTTAATAGTAATAAACTAAAAAGGTAAGCAAGATAGAGACATCTGACAATGAAATTCAGTTGCAAAGTTTAGATTCCACATGTCACCAAGGGCTCTGGAATAGCATCCCCAGCAGCAGCAATGAGCACTGGCTACACAGAATAGAGGAATGAACTCCCCATGTAGGGAATTCTGCCCTTCCATCCCGTGGTACGGGCAGAGTTTGGGACGTGGGACAGAGCTCATGGCTGGCAGGGCTCAGGCCAGGAGTGCCCAGGGCAGCCTCTGGCTTTGCAAGGACGTGTCTGTCTCTGGGCTTTGCTGCAGCAGGGAGCAGGATTAGCAGTCAGTTTGCAGGGGAAAATCAGCTTTCCCAGTGCAGGAGTTGTGAAGTTCGGTGCTTTTATGCCTGGTCCTCCCCGTGGCCGTGTTTTCCAAGCGGGATGGGTGTTTCTCCTGCAGAAAAGGCCGACGTCCTCCTGCTCCGCGCTGGTTTGCCATCACACTTCCACCTGCAGCTCTCTGACATAGAGTTCCACGAGATTATTGGCTCAGGTACCAGAACTGAAAGTGCTTTCAATGTTTGATGTTCATAACAAACATATGTGGACTTATTTATTTTAAACTATTTTAGGCTCTTTTGGAAAAGTCTATAAGGGACGATGTAGAAATAAAATTGTTGCAATCAAACGGTAAGTTTGTCAGGCTTTTCCATCCTGCTTGGTCAATGACCTAGTTTGAAGTATTTCAAAAGCCCATGTTTTATGATACCTTTGCCTTCTGCTTCCTCTCCTGTCAATTCTAAGTTACCGAGCCAACACCTACTGCTCCAAGTCCGACGTGGACATGTTCTGCCGCGAGGTTTCCATCCTCTGCCGACTGAACCATCCCTGTGTCATCCAGTTCGTGGGAGCCTGCCTGGATGACCCCAGCCAGTTTGCCATTGTCACCCAGTACATCTCTGGGGGATCACTCTTCTCCCTGCTCCACGAGCAGAAGAGGTATTGCCCTCAGCCACCAGCGGGCCTGCCTACAGAGTTTGGAAGAGTAGGGAATCTAAGCTGATGTAAATATTCATTTCAGCATAGGACAACAGAGAAAGGAACACACTAGAAAATACTGAGCTTTGATTCAGTTTATTGGGTGCACAAGGTAAATTGATAAGTGATCACAAACTTGTTACTGTCATTATTTTGCAGTATATAGATTTACTTTACATGGATTATGTAACATTATTTTGTATGTAAAACAATTTTAAATGTTGCATGATTTACAGATAAGGATAATTTTCAACTGTCTATTAACTTCAAGTAATCTTTCATGTCTTTGCAAAATACAGAATTCTTGATCTGCAGTCTAAATTAATCATTGCTGTAGATGTGGCCAAAGGCATGGAGTATCTCCACAATCTGACACAGCCCATCATACATCGGGATTTGAACAGGTCAGTTTCTGTCTTTAACCTAAAAATTTAGGCAACACGAACACTCAAAGCCACAGGGACACCCTGCAGTTTCCTGCAACCCCAGCATCTCATTAGCACTCAGTTGAAAATAGTCTCAGAGGTTTTATACAAATCCCCACAAGTCACAATTGCTGAACTGTGAATGTCCGGGAAGGCTGCAGTCGCTGACACTGTTTTCCTGCATCTGTTTGTTTTTCTGAATCTCTGTTTTCCAGTGCTCAGTTTCAGCCTAACACCTGCTGTCAAAGGGCACTTGGTCACATTCCCTGATCACTTCATCTCTGTCCCTTTGCTTTGTCTCTTTTACTGTAAATATTTCCCCACAGCCACCGAGCTGGCGTGTTTCTCGATTTGCTTGGCTCATTTGTTACATTAGGAGCAGCTCTGATTGCTGCCCTCTGGGAGCTGAGGTCTTGCACGGGACTGGGCACTCCTCCATCTCTTTGGTGGTATCCCAGTGGGAGCACTGAGGCCTCGGGATCTGCAGGGAAAAGCCTGTTCTTTCTGGTCTAGCTGTGGAACCAGTCCTGTGCATGTTTCAGCAACAGGGATGAAATACCTGAGCTGCCCTGACTGCAAGGTTGGAGATGGAAATGATCCTTTTGCTAAAGCCAAAACATGTCCTTAGCTCTGTCAGCCCTCAAGATCAACAGGCACGCTGGAGTGGCATCCTCCACTACCCCCTGAGCCTCCTTCACCTACCTGCATCCCTGCCCAGCCCTTCCAGGCCACAAACCTGTGCTGCTCCAAGCAGAGCCTTCCGTCTGGGGCAGTGCCTCGAGCCAAGAGCCCCAAGGCTCTGCAGCCTGTGGAACTGCTCCAGGGGAGCCAAGACTCAGACCTCACAGTGCAGCTCCATGCCTTGGTGGCTCTCAGGAGAACAGTTCTGCACTGGAAGACTTTAGTTAATGGTTTCCACAAATCCATTTTCCAGGTGGAAAAGAAAACCCAAACCAGTGTCTTCTAGAGAGCTGTAAACCCCCACAGAACTCATACAGAACGCATTTGTGAGGGTCAGAAGATAATGTGCTCTCGGGTTTTTGGTGCCATTGATGTGTGCTGCTGAGAGAGCTCAGCTTCTGAAAGTTTAGTGCAAGAGCAGGAGTCATGTTTGCAGCATGAGTGCCAGCCAACCCACAGGCACAATTACCAGATGAAAATCTTTGCAACAGCTTAAGAGAAAGACTAAGAGTGAAATTCTGTGTTAAGTTTTGCCAGTGGCTTCACAGGAGCCTCATATTTTCTACCTTAAATTTTCACATAACTCATAACCACCTTTGTGGGTTCTGAAATCTAATGCACTGCACATAATGCATTAAATAAACCTGCAATATGGTTTGACAGAATAGAGAAGAAAATTAATCTTTCGTGTCTCTACTCTGGAAAAGGGGTTATCCTTCCATTTGAAGAATAATTGGGAGTTTTATTTTGCTTTTCACTTCTGACAGCCATCAGAAATGGTGACATGCATCAACTTATTACTACTTACACCGTGGTGAGGGATGGCAGCCACGATGATTATAGCACCTTAATAAAAGAGAGACCATTTTATTATCCATTTAATTTAAGCCATAGCAGCTGAACATGGCTGGAGGAAGCCTTTGAGGGACTGACCTGCTTTTGATGGCTCTAACTATCTGTGAACACTTCTGAGAGCTGCTTGGTGAGGGAGATGAAAGAGAGGATGGCAGCCTGGTGGTAATGAGGATGGAGTCTGTGACTCCTCTTTGTTGAAATATCCCTTGTGAAATCTTAAAATATCCATTGCTTTTCATTACACCCACAGCGTGTTAAAGGCAGAAGGATCTTTTAATGGCCCGGATCCCTGGGAAAGGGACATGCTGAGCCTGTCACCTGCCATGGGAGAGAGAAGCCTCCGTGCCTGGCAGACCCCAGAACCATGTCCTTTCACAAAGCCAGGATGATTGCACACTCCTCCTTCTTATCTCGTTTTCTTCCTTCCATGGTTTCATAAAGAGAACAATGCCTGCTCTCACCACTGCAGTCCCTGTGTGACCTTAGCAGAAGACAATTAATTTCTTATTCTGCTGAACTCAGTATTAGTCTTCTGCCAGCTCAGTTCAGCTTGGATTTTTCTTGCTGTATTTCTCAAAACACAAGCTTGAGAGTGCCTGTTTCACCTGGGGTTTTCAAATTTTCAAGTGCCACTGAGGCAATATCAGCATTTTTAAGATGTACCTTCCAAGTCTTATTTCTGTGGGATAAATTTTTTTACTTTAAAAAAGAAAAATCAGTAACTGTAGTGTTCCCTGGAGGTACCAGACTGACAAAACTCTCCCAGAGCCTGCTTCCTGCTCTCAGATATGCCCATCAATGCACTCAGCACCAAGATGAGCATTTCAGCCCTGTTTGTCAGATCCTGGGCCAGGAGGTTCAAGTTGGGCATCAGGGAGAATTTCTTCACTGAAAGGGTGGTCAGGCATTGGAAGAGGCTGCCCAGGGCAGTGGTGGAGTTCCCATCCCTGGAGGTATCCAAGGAACAACTGGAGGTGGCACTCAGTGCTCTGGGCTGGGGACAAGGTGGGACTGGTCACACATTGGACTCTGTGATCTTGGAGGTCTTGGAGACTTTTCCAATCTCAAAGATTCTGTGATGCTATGAAAGGCTGATGCATGCCATGAGGAAAAAGGGAATTTCAATTGATTTCTCTGCTTCTCCACAAAAATGGGCAGCCTAGGTCTTGATTATGTCTTGACTTGTCAAGTTGGATTTATTCAAGTCTACACAATCCTGGAATAGACTGAAGCTAGGGCTCAGTGCAGTTTATTCACATTGAGACATGGTGATAATTTTTGTCCCTACTGACAGAGGCCAAATTTGAGCAAAGACCACAGCAAAGTCTGTAGCTTTGTATGGCTTGTGTAGATACACCCAGCCTGGAACCCAGCCTTCAAGAGTCTCTCTAATTCAGCCTTGTATTTGATTCATATTTTCATTTGGCATGTGGTGTGGGTCTCAAAACAATTCCACATGTCATACTAAAATCACATCAATATTTTGATGGAAAGTACATATGAGAACTAAAGTCAGATCGAATATAAATCAAGAGAGTCATGGTTACATTTTTATTATTAAATTTATCATCCCAAGGGTTGGGTTTAGGTGAAGGTGGAAATCTTGAAGACAGTGATTTGTGGGAGTCTGCTTATGAGAGCTTAATTTTTTTTCTGTCCTATGACTGTTACCTGGTAAAATTTGTGTTCCTCACTTGACTGTTCTTGTTTGTATGTGCAGCTCTAATATGAGCAAGTTGTGCTTTTTGTTGAGGCCATCAATATTGCTTCCATTTCCCCTCCTCATGTAAACTCTTGCCAACTTTTTCATTTCTGTTTTTCATGCACTTTTCACTCACTGAATTTTCTTGGCTCAGCCAGCATTTGATAAATATCCTGAGAGCATTGTTGTGTCCACGTTCCTGATGTGGTGATTTGCTCAGCCCTTCCACAACCCCGTGCTGTGAGGGTGTAGTGACTGGGGCAGGGAAACCTTCATCATGTGACCTAGCTAAAGCAGCTTGTGGGTCTTTCCCCAAGTTTCCATTTTGTTTGAAACCCTGTGGTTTTTTTGGCAATTTCTAAAAGGCTCTCTGTGTATTTGTTGCATGCAAGTCAGTCAAAGGTTGGTTTGCCTTTTCAGGGGTAATGTGTATTTTCTAACAGTAAATATGAGACATACCTATAGATGTTTAGCTACCCAAAGAGGTGATTTGAACTCAAATGTTTAGCTATGACCCAAAAACTATAACATTTTCACCATCTTTAAGATGCTATCAAACAATTACCTATGTTTTTTTTTCCCCAGTCACAATATTCTCCTGTACGAGGATGGTCATGCAGTAGTTGCTGATTTTGGAGGTAAGGAGTTTTTATGAAACACTTATAAATAAACCCCAAATTCTCTAAAACTAAACATGTGCTTACTGAGAGAGTCCTGTGGAATTGTACTTAAGGTAGGACTTTTGTGTAATAAGGTGTGTGTCTGTATTGGCCTGAGAGTAATTCTTTTTCTTGCTCTGTTTCAGAATCTCGATTTCTGCAATCCCTGGATGAAGACAACATGACAAAACAGCCTGGGGTTTGTTTCTTTTGTTTCTTGTTTTGTTCCACATAATTAATATCAAACATACAGGCAAACACAGTTTAGGAGAAGAAGACATTGGAAATATGTTTGTTGGAAAAGATGGGCAGGTGTAGTATTTAGTTTCTCTCAGTGTTTCTCTGTCTTGGTTTTATATTTTTCCTCTGTCTTTAATAGCAGAGATGAGGGAATATATAACACCTGCAGCAGAAAACAATGCTTTATAAGGCTGTCTTTGGAGCTCTATTGCTCCAATTTCTTACTAAAGAGTTATTTTATTCACTTTAAACTCCAGTAACTCTTCCCTACTCACGTGTTGTTCATAGGTGATTCCTTTTTCTAACAGTTACTCAGCACTGGTTCCCTTATTTCCCAGTTCTTTTCCTCACAATAGCCTGTTGGTCACAGTCAGATTCACAAGAGAGTTATTGTCTCCATGTGTTTGAGTC
Organism: Leptocoma aspasia; assembly: GCA_013399835.1. Lineage (NCBI taxonomy): Eukaryota > Metazoa > Chordata > Aves > Passeriformes > Nectariniidae > Leptocoma > Leptocoma aspasia. Next base: position 110,613 of record VXAX01008045.1, read on the forward strand.
CAGCTGTGTCCTGTGTGTCACTCCGTGGCCAGGAATGTTCACATCATCCCAGCTGTCAATGGGATGGATGGAGTGGGCAGTGCCAGAGGGTGGGTGGTGCTACCCCAGGCCTTGGCAACCAGTTCTTTAACACTCTGTAGTGGCACTCACTGTGTGGGTGCAGAGTAAGGAGCACAAGGGCTCTAAAAATGCACCCTGAACCCGTCACCCCAGGCAGAGAGGGGTTTCTTGTGAAGCAGCCTCAGAACTGGGGGTCTGCAGGGAGCAGCAAGACCCCAGGAGGGCAGGCCCCAGTCCAATGCAGCTATGGTCAGCTTTTACTTCTGCAGCTGGAGCAGCAGTTAATTCCTATTATATGGCATGTATGCATGTGTCTCTCAGAACACGTGATGTGGTCTCCAGACCCTGAGCCTGGGGTTCTATTTTTATTCTCCCCCTGCTGTGATGTTCAAAGCCAGCTCAGCCTGGCTCTGTGGAGCTGAGACAGCACCAAGCTAATGCAGTCACACATCATGCACAGTGACACACTGACTCGATCTGGCCAGCCAGGTGAAAGGTTTTCCTGGCAGATTAACAATTATTTTATGGAGTGATGGAGGCAGGAAATAAGGAAACAAGGAAAAAAAGCCTACAAATACAGGAATAGGTGCTTGTGTGAGGAAGCAAACACTGCCAATGTGTGACTGCTGTTCCCTGGTGTGCAGAACCTGCGCTGGATGGCCCCTGAGGTGTTCACCCAGTGCACAAGGTACACCATCAAAGCCGATGTCTTCAGCTACGCTCTGTGCCTCTGGGAGCTCTTAACAGGGGAAATTCCATTTGCTCACCTGAAACCAGGTAACATGCTCAGTGAATTAATATTTTAAATTCCTCTGAAGTCGAGAAGTATCGTCGTGGTCCACACACAGAGGAAAGGACTCTTGACAATAATTTCAGAAGGCTAAAATGATTTATTAAAATGACTCCATAATTCTAGTATTTTTCTATATCTGCTCAGCAGAGAGCATTCCATGCTCCTGCTGCTGCTTCGTCCAGGAAAATGTGTCTGAATAGTTTACAATATCAGAAAGATAAAGTAATTTCAGTTCAGTCTCCTCATAGGTAGGAGGAGGCCAACCAATTCCATGTCCTTGAAGAACAGACACAGATATTTTGTTTACAGAAAGCTTATACAGAGTAAAAGACAGCAAAAGGATGTTCTCCCATGGGAAAATGATCAGAAGGCTTACACACAGAGAAACTTATAATATGTTCATAGCAACAGAGAAGTAGCTACACTGTGTCATTTTAACCAATATCGTACTGAAGTGTGTTATTAAGTGCTAAGATACTGCATTTGGTGAAGAGCACAGAACTATCCTGTCTAGGTCTAGGAGCAAGACACTCTGACTGCAGGGTGTCTGTCTCTCTCATGATTGTTGGGATTGCAAAGCCATTGCTTGGTACATCTCCTTGGTGTGCCTCAGGACAGCAGCCACAAACTGGGGGAGCAAGGGGGGTGTACAGCAGCAGAACAACATTTCCAGGGCTGCACTTTGCACTCCTGAGATTCTGGCCCCGGATGTCTGACAAGAGTTGTTAGAGGTCATGAGCACTTCAGGACGTGGTCAGAGCCAGCATGGGTAACGAGGGAGGGTTCAGCCCCTGTGCCAATGAGACCCTCACTGCTGTCTGACCTGTGACCAGGGGTGGGCCTGTGGCCATGGTGATGGGCATCTCCCTCTGCTCTTGGTCTGATGGCAAAAGCCTCCTTCAGCCTCCAGCCTCCATCCAACTGTTATTCGTTGGTTGGATGGCTCAGCAGTAGGTTTCCATACCTGCTGGGTGTTGCAGTGGTGGGTAGGGGTGTTCCTGGGGTTGGGGTGACTGTGGGTGCTGACGGGTGTCTCTGGCTGTCCCGTGCAGCTGCAGCAGCAGCAGACATGGCTTATCACCATATCCGCCCCCCCATCGGCTACTCCATCCCCAAGCCCATCTCTGCCTTGCTGATGAGGGGCTGGAACGCCTGTCCTGAGGTGAGTGCCCCCAGCAAAGGGAAATGGGAACTTTGCTCTGGCTGACACCCCCAAATTCACAGTTTCTGTGGGAAGGGTCACTGCAGAAAGCCCCCAGGCAGGCAATGGGGTGTGTCAGGAAATACAGGAGAGCTGGTGAATTGAGGAGGAAAGTAAATTAACATTTAGCCTTTCAACAAAACTTAATTAATCACATAATGCATGATTATGACTTGAGCTGCTACAGAATGAGTAGAAAAGTCCTTGCTGCCCTCAGATTTTTTTAGGGAATTACATGCTAATGACAGCATGTAACACACATTCATTTTAAGTTCATTAATAAGGTGTCATATTAAGGTGCTGACTTAAGCAGACACGAGATGGGTGCAGTCCCTGTGCCTTGTCAGCATTCCCACAGCCACTCAGCTCCTATAAGTAGAAACCATATTTTTAGAGTCCCAGTGCAGTTTGTCACCCATCAGTGTGACTCCCATGTCACTTCATCTTGACAGCGTTTTAAAGCTTCAGGACAGAACTATAAAACAGTTATGGCTCAATCAGCCCATGGATGGCCAGAACTTTGCACAAGATGTAAGCAAAAACTTGTCAAAATTATCTTTATTAAAGGTTTTTTGCTACTGTTCTTTATTAGGCTCTATTTTGCTTTACTAAAAGTGTTTTGCTACCATTTGCTATGGAAAAATTGTGAGTTTTGGGGCTCAATGAGTGTTCACAGGTTAAAATTCTCCACAAGGTCTGCTCAGTTTAAAGAAAAAAAATGCAGAAAATGGAGTATACCTGTTGGGGTTTTGCTGGATGGCCATGAAATGCCACCAAGTTAGAAAATGTATCCTTTTATTTGTCTTTATTTTCATTCAAGGCTCATCCCGGCTGAAAACTAGTTCCCATGTGCCATGTCCTTGTTTCTATTTATCAGGTACTTGAGCATCTGTTTCCCAGAAACTTTTGACAGCAGCTGTTTCCAAAGGCACACTGGTGATCAGAAGATTAGCAGCATCTCCTGAGAAGCCTTTTTCATTGGCTAATTGGATTTGTGAGCTTTAATTAGAGCCAGAGAATTTTCCATAAGGCCTAGGGCTGAGCTCTGTAAAGAAGTAAACATTTAGTTTTATTAAGTGCAACTCTCATGGACAAGGGAGGGAGGAGGATGGCCATACAGGCAGGTTGGCCAGGCACTTGTCCACTGCTCATCTCCGCTGTTGCTGTGTCTGAAGTCCTGTTCATGGGCAAAGAGAATGTCAACCTAAAGAGCAGAGCCAATAATTTATTGATGGTATTTTTGTAATCTAGTCATCATTAGCTCAAATCTAATGGTTACAGAAAAAGAGATGAATTACAGTTGAAGTTCATATGCACACACGCCTTCATGTTGTAGCTCAGCACTGAACTTGCAAATTTCATCAGATTCCCAAACAGACTGACAGCTATGCCCTGAAATTCAGAGAGGGGACATGATGGGGACTGTGACTCATCCCTTCCCTGTGTGTCAATCTAATCACATCACATCTGCCCCCTTCCATTTTTAACCCAGCTCTGGTTTTCCTGTTGTGCTCACAGGGGAGACCGGAGTTTTCAGAAGTTGTCACAAAGTTAGAGGAGTGTCTGTGCAATATTGAGGTAAGGATCCAGCTCCCAGCATGGGAGGTCTATGTGTGTGCAAGCAGATGGGAGTGCAAGTGGGGACAGGGACAGTGGCAGCAGCTGAGGACAGCGGTGGCTTTGGAGCTGCTGGAAAAGTCCAAGGAAAAGTGGGATACGACTTATGAGAGAGAGATGAGAAAGGACTTGTAAATATGCCATAACGGTACCTTTATTTTTTTTTAATCCAGTTAATGTCTCCAGCCTCCAGCAACAGCAGCGGGTCCCTGTCTCCCTCCTCCTCCTCGGACTGCCTGGTGGCCCGGGGTGGCCCTGGCCGCAGCCACGTGGCCGCCCTGCGCTCTCGGTTCGAGCTGGAGTACGCCGTCAACGCGCGAGCCTACGCTGCCTGGCCGCAGGGGTGGGTACCAGGGTACAGCCACCCGGGGCACAGGGGTGGGTACAGCCACCCAGGGCACAGGGGTGGGTACCAGGGTACAGCCACCCAGGGCACAGGGGTGGGTACAGCCACCCAGGGCACAGGGGTGGGTACAGCCACCCAGGGCACAGGGGTGGGTACCAGCAACCTGGACTCCCGGGGCTCCCCCGGCATCAGGGCAGGGAAGAAGTAGGCTGTGCTGCTGGGAGGTGGCGTGGCAGGACCAGGAGACAGCACTGGACCTGTGCCATCACCTTGTCCGCCACAGAGCCCAGGCTGCCAGTGGGAGGGCAGCGGGGGAAGGTGAAAGTGTCCTTGCTGAGAAGGGAAGGGACAGTTGGACAGACAGACAGAATGCAGAGCCTTCCAGCAGGTACAGAGGCAGGAGACAACTGTGTAAGGAAGAGCCTGACAGAGGTTTGTGGGAGTCAGCATTGGTGGGACTGTTCCTACCAGGGTACATCCTAAAAGCTGGTATCGCTCATTTCATGGCTGCAGAACGGTAACAACTCCTGATGTTTTTAAGGCAGGGACACACATGGGTTCTATATTATTGTACCATTAAGTGAATACCTGAGGTATTATAGCCTACCACTGCGAGAACTGGCTTCAAGGGCAAACATAGCAGCTCTCATCTCTAGGATCGGGGATGAACCACATGTTGGCAGGACAGTGAGTTTGGTCCACAACTGGAAGATAATTCCACAATCTTCCTTGCCTGAGAAATGTATTCACAAGAACCTTTCAGCAGTGATGCATAAAATACATGTCAATGACCCTGGATTGATGCCTGGAATTGTTTCCAAGATGGCAATCCAGAGACAGTTGTGAAGCCCCAAATTTGAGGGGGTATTTGAGGACAGTTACTCTGAGAAGGGTAACTGAGTGCCAGCATGCCATGACTTTTTCTTGCTTTTTGTTTACTGAACTGCTGTGGCCAGGCCCCAGGCTGACGTCTCATGGTACTGTTCTTTCCTTCCACTCTGGGAAAAAAGTTCTCATGGTCTGGAGATGTGCCATCCTCAGTCCTACCTAAACTGACACCTCCTGTTTAAATTGCAGCACTGGGCAACCCCCTTCTCAGGGCTTGTCTCTGGATGACATGAGAAGGAGCTTCCAGTACCCACCCGTGGACAAAAACGGTGAGCTACTGCAGAGTGCTCCCTGAGCTCCCGGAGCACTGGGCAGGTTGTGGGGCTGGCACTGCGGGGCAGGGCTGGGGAGCACCCTGTGCCAGCTGCAGGGACCCTCTCTGCTCCTGCAGGGTACGTGTCGGACCCCTTGAGCGCCATGAGGTTCCACACCTGCAGTGGCAGCTTGGAGGACAGCAGCTGAGGGGGGGAGTGTCCACCTGCCCCAGCCCGGCCACCGACCTCACCTCGGAGCCCTGAGTGTCACAGTGACATCCCTGGACTGAACAGCTTTAGTGTTGATGACAAATGTCCCTGTCCTGCATTCTGCTTTTGCATCTCCCTCAGCTGACCACCCCACTCCCTGCAGCAGCGACTCTGACCATGGGGCATTAAAAGAGAATAGAGGCAGGGCAGCAGAAGTTGAACTCTTTCTCTAGAAGCAATTACAGAGTTAATCACACTGTTATTTTCTGGGGTCTTTTTTCAAATTAACAAAATTTATCTGTAATGCTGTCTGTGTGGCCAAGGCAGAGCTGCCTTCCTGGCTGAGCAGGAATCAGTATTTCCCATCGATGGCAGGGTGCTGTGATGTTATTGAGGATGATGTTTCTACAGCCAGGATCCCTGAAGCAGGTCTGCAATGAGGCCTCGAGCAGTGTGACAGACATGAACTGACTGCATGGTGGGCTCTGACAATGCTTCTGGCACACCTGCCATTACTTCAGTAGTGCTGAGGCAATAAAAATGGGGAAGATTTCACTAAGCAAAGCTTAGCGGTCGTTTTCCATTTGTTCTGTTTCACTTGCTGAGAAGTTGAATGGGGATAAACTGTTACAGCTCTGTCACAGCTCCCCCAGCACTGCCCCTGGTACCAGCCAGTGGCTACCACTGCTCCACTGGGCTCGTGTCTCAGGGATGGGCTGTTCCATTTACACCAGCAGCTGCTGGGACAATAGAAATGTCAGAATAAATACACAGGAAAGCCCGGGATGGGGCTCACCAGGAAACCTGCTGGACTCTGTCTGCAATCTCCTGGCCCAAGAAGTCACGAGATTTCCATGGAAGGGGCTAAACAAGAGGAACTATAAAGCTCCAGCAAACCACAACAAAACAACATCCAGATTTGTCTACAACTGGAGGAAATCTGTTGTATTCCTTCTAGAAGTACAAGCAAGGCTGGCAGTTTGCGTGCTGTGAGGGAAGAGAGGCAGAGCAGAAGGAAAAGCTGCATCTGGGATGCTGATGGAAATTGCCCACCTGACTCTAATTGGCCAGATGATGATCTGCTCCACATGGCCGAGCTACAGAAGCACAGGCAGGGAGTAGGCTGATGAAAGAGGGTGGACAGAGATTAGGTCTCATTCCTTGGTCTTTGCATTGGCCAGAAACACAATTGGTGCAGAAAGGATCAATTGTCCTATCTGAAAAATCAGTTCCAACACTGATTTTTTTTTCAACAGGAATTTTTTTTCTTACAAATATCTCTGCATTCTGTCTTTTTCCCTTGCTTAAAGTAATCATGCAGTGACTCTGCATTCAGTGACTGGGCCTGAAAACCAGAAACTAAACTGGATTAGAGAAACAAAAGGGGAGCATGGAAGCAGACTTCATGTGCATTAATACCTCTGTGTACTCACTGATGCCTGAGCTGCTGGTGTCATCCCCGAGCACCTTCTCAGAACATGTCAGAGGGGAACACATGGAAACAACAACAAAAATATCAGAATGCAAAACTTTTTTCATTTAAAAGCTCTTTACAAAGACAAGTGCTTGCAAATAATTTTAATACTAATTAAAATTACTGGTCCCTTGAAGGACACAATGTCTTAGTTAATTGCTCTCTATAGAAGAAAATCAGGCTCAGGGGGAAAATGTGTTTCATAGGAGTGATCAGTTAGTAAAACAAACAAAAACTCTGAAAAATGTAAATGAGTAGAACACGTTCCAAAGCAGTTTGTGGGAGTGCAAGTAGCCTGTGCTGTTTCCAGAGAAGCCCCAGCACACCAAAATATTTACCAAGAATGAGATGCTAAGAGGATTCTTACCCTGCTTTGGAGACCTGCCAGTGCCTGGAAGCTGTAGTGATATTTTAAATTGTTTAACATATCAGCAATAGGTGATCTAGATTAAAACAATCTGGCGTCCAACCAGACAAGGCTTTGGACAGCAGCCAGAAGTGAGGCTGGCATCCCTGCAGCAGGTCCCAGCATTCCCCAGCATGGTACAATGTGGCACAGGAGTGCTGGCACAGCACAGACAGCACAGGACAGCACAGCCAGGACAGCCAGGACAGAAGAGGACAGCACAGCACAGGACAGCACAAGACAGCCAGGACAGCACAGTCAGGACAGCCAGGACAGCACAGCACAGGCAGGACAGAACAGGACAGCTAGGACAGCACAGCCAGGACAGAACAGGACAGCACAGCCAGGACAGAACAGCTGGCACAGCACAGCCAGGACAGCCAGCACAGCCAGGACAGAAGAGGACAGCATAAGACAGCCAGGACAGAACAGGACAGAACAAGACAGCCAGAACAGCCAGCACAGAACAGCTGGCACAGCACAGAGGGGCTGCCTCAGAGGCTCAGCCCCAACGAGCAGGCAGAGGGGTTGATCATGTCTGGTTTGTACAGCTGAGCCCCAAAACCACTCAGGCAATTCCCAGCCAGGAAGCAAACCTTGCAGCCTTCGTTTCAGACAGATGGATGAGCTGCCCATGCTGTCCACGCCCGGTGTCCTTGGTGGTGTCTGTGAGTCACCATTCCACATATCTGCCAGCAGTGCCAGGGCTTGGTGCCCAGTTCCAGGAGCTAGACTTTAAACTTTTCCCATCCTGTGTCCGCAGTACACAGCTGGCATGGTTTTGAACTGATGAAATGCATCTCTTCAGCTGTGGAATGTCACCAGGTTCCAGCTGTGTGAAACACATCTGAGGCACAACCATCAGGAGCCAGTGACAGGCAACTGAAAATACCTGACACTTCAGGGAGTTAAAAAAGCCTTCCTGATGAGCCAAGAATGAGTTTTGCCAGTGGCAACACTGTTGGATAGTTTGCTTTGCTCGCATATGCTCACTTTAATAATTAGTCTTTTTTTTCTTTTTGCTGCACATCTTGTTTTTCCCTAAGTGCAACCTACTTTTCACTTTGAAGTTAATTACTAATTAGCACCATATAGGAGAGCAGAAAGGACCATGGGGAGCTTTTCCAAACCTACACAATTATCCATTTCCATGGTTTTGCTTATTACCAAACTTCTGCCTGCTCAAATGACAGGGACACTAATGTTTTGGAAGTCCACATATGTGTTCCTAACCACAGGATTCTTTCCCCCAACTGTTACAGCCATACACATAAGTGTCACTTATAAATATTTCAAGAATGTTAAATAATGAGCTGTCAGCATTCCAGTTCCTTACAGCCACACTGCTCTGTTCGTCAAGGCCTTCTCTGATTCCCTGGGTCTCCTGCAGCCCTAGAGGGGCTCCCAGGGAATCTCTGCAAAGGCAAATCCTTGCATCCCTCTCTGTCTCTGCTCACCTGTAACCCTGGAATTGCCATCCAAACGCCCAGGTGTGGCCACGCCCGCAGCCCTGGGCAGGAGCTTTAGAGGGGTACCTGCACAAGGCAGCTTTAGTGGCACAAACACTCAGCCCAGCATCAGTCAGCCCACTGGCAAGCAGAGACAGACACTGAAGCTCAGGCCCTGCTGCACTGGCAGGGGTTATCCCTACAGTTAAACTACTGGCACAAATTGAAGGAGCTGCACAGACTAGTACAGGTATTTAATAGGCCTGAGTGAACATGTAGGTGTGGGTATGGACACAGAAAACACAACCCTCTGAGACAGTCCTTACAGGAATGTGTGCAGACTGAACATATAAATGCAACCATCTCTAGTACAGGAACAAACACACAGCAACCACTTGATCATGTTTGAGTTTCCAGTTACATGTACATTGATCTGAAGTGACTCACAGCACCAATACACACAAAATCCTGCTCATTTCAGTGTCTTTTTCCTACTTAAAAATGCAGTTACAGTCCCCCACTGTGTGGGGCTGAGTCCTCTGCACCCACCAAGCTTAGAGTGCCTAGAGGTTGCTGCACACCAGCCCCAGGTGCCCGGCCCAAAAGGGTCCTCAGGGCCCCAGTGTTGCCAGAGGTGCAGCAGAGCTGAAAAGAGCCTTGGGCAGCACAGCTAGGCAGCCAGCACCAGGCTGAGACAACTCTAAACTGACCACCCTCCTGGCAGCCTCAGCTGAAATTCCATGGACCACTCCTGAATGACTCCAGCAAAAGCAGAAGGCCAGGCTTTATGCACTTACAAATACTTGTTAGAATTGTTCTGATTTGACAACTTTCAACAACATTTCAGGTGCCGAGAATGCCCTGAAGTGTGGCCAGCAGCAAGCCTGGATCCCCACAGGGAGGGAAGCCCCCCACACGCCCCCTGGCACAGGGCAGGAGGGCTCCCCTCCCCTAACTTGGGGGGGGAAACATCCCAGGATAAAAGCCCTGCCTGTCTGCAGGAGCAAGTGGTGCCTAGGGGAGGAGGGGACGTTCAGTCAGTCCAGTATTTCTCTGGTTTTCAAGAAAAACAAGCCGGACAGCTGTGGAACAAGCCTTGTGATTACTGTCTTCATCCTTCCAAAGGAGTGCTGTTTCCTGGGCTGGCAAACACGAGCTTCTTTCAGTTGTCTGCTGCACGCTGAGGGGCTGCTCCAGTGAAACGTGACAGGTGGCTGTGGTACCCACAGCGTGAAGAGAGGAGTGACATCCCAACCGGCACAACCCAGGGCCAGCTGAGGGCATGTTTCAGGACACAACACTGAGGAGCTGCAGAAAAAGCTCAGAGCAGAGTTTCTTCCCCATCCTGAGGCTGTTCTGAGGACACAATCAGTGGGTCTGGGTATGCACTGTCCTACAAAACAATGACCAAACATCAGAGAAAACGTGCTGAACTCGGAGCTACTGAGGTACTGCTGTGACATCTCCTACAAGGAGAGGCCAGAGTAACAGGGAAGCCGAGTGCTCCCAGGGCTCACCCGATGCCACCAGAACTGCGACAAGCTGAGCAGGGGGAGCTGCGCTGCACGGCCGGAGGGGAGGGAGGGCGGAGGGGCTGTGAGAGTTAGTGCCACAGCAAAGGGATTTCTTTCCACGGGATTTTGGGAATAGGAAACAATGCAGAAGCCGCCACCCAAAAGGATTTATCATCCCTTGACCCAGCTACCATCAGCAGACATTTAAGGAATGGATATGGAATGGGACGAGGTGGTGCATCCCTGTCTCTGATAGGAACCAGCCTGGGGACCGCTGGGGGCAGTGGCTGACCCACGCAGGACTCACCTGGCGGGGACTGCGGCTCCTGTCGCCCACGTCAGCGGCTGCCAGGACACCTGGGCTCCCCCCGACGGGACTGTCCTTCCTCTGCTCCCCGGCTGCAGCAGCGCTCCCTGCACCCGCCGAGCCATCCGCCACCTCACCCTCTCTCGCGTATTCGCAGGGACCCGGCTGCTCTCCCTGGGCTTTCACTCCTCCCTGCTCCATCCGCTCCTCCTTCCGCCCGTCCTTGCCCCGCGCTGTCCCCGTCCCTGTCGCTGCCAGCTGTGGCTGGGCGCCCAGACACAGCCCCTCTCCTCCTGCGGACCCTCCTGTCGCCCCCGGTGCCACTGTCCCTCGGTGGGCAGGGGCGCTGGGGGCGGTTTCCGCACTCGGCTGTTCCCCCAGCGACATCGCTCCGAGCACCTCTCGGTGCCGCGGGGACCCGACCCGCGCCGCGCCCGCCTCCCGCTCCGCCTCGGCCCGGCCCCC
>VXAX01008045.1:121639-141871 GCA_013399835.1 Leptocoma aspasia
TGGCTGCCCCCGCCTCTGCCACTGCCGCTCCTGTCCCGCTCTGTGTCCCCAGCACTGCTCCTGTCACCCCCTCCTGTGCCACCGCCTCTGTGCCCGCCCCGCCAGCCCTAGCCACTGCCGGCCCCCTGGCCAGTGCTGNCTGTGGCCTCCTCTTCATCCCCCGAGCCCGCCCCGGCCGCCCCTGCGGACCTTCCCACCACCGCTCCTTGGGGTTTCCCTTCCACTGCTCTCTCTGTCTCTGCTTTGCTGCCCTCAGACGGGTTTCCACTCCAAAGTGCTTCTGCTGCACCCTCCTCCTCCTCCTGCTGCGCTGCCGGCCTCTCCTCCACCTGTGATGACCCTTCAGTGACAGGATCCCCCCGAGCACCCCCCAGTGCCCCTAACCCAGGTCCCACTGCCAGTACAGGACCCTTGTCAGGCTCCACAGACTTTTCCATCGTGTCCTCCACTCCCTCGAGAGCGTTCCCTCCCACCTCCCATGCCTGAGCACTCTCAAGTGCTGCTGCTGCGACAGCTTTTCCCATCTCCATCCACTCTTCCCCTGATGCTTTCAGCTGGGAAATCTCACTTGGCTTTACAAACCCTTCCCCTCCAGCCATTGCTTCTCCTGTTTCCATTTCTCCTAGTGCTTCCCAAAGAGCCCCAGGCTTCCCCATAGCCTCCTCCCCTTCAGAAATGTCTTCTTCAACAGCCTTTTCTCCTTCAAGGCCGACAGCTCTGGCAATCCCATCTGCTGCCACGTCAGCACCCTGCCCAGCCTCCTCTCGCTGTGACACAGCACCCACCGTAGTGTCCTTCCCTGCAGACCCTGGCTGCCCCAGGGCCTCCCCTGCCTCGGACACTGGCTCACCCACCTCCTCCTCTGCTGGCAGCCCTACTGCTCCTTTGAGGCCTTCCTCTGCAGCCTCCTCCTCCTCCGTGGTCCCCCCAGCCCCCTCCTGCCCCTGGGGCACGGCTTTGTCTGCCTCCCACCCTGGCAGTGCCCCAGCTGGCCCCTCTCCGCCAGCTGCTGGCTTTCCCAGTGCCACCTCTCTCTCCATCCCCTCCACCAGCACCTCCTGCTCCCCAGGTGACATCTCTGTGCCCAGCCTCACTGCCTCCCCTGTTCCCTTTCCTTTGGGCTGTTCCTGTGCCGCGGCGCTTTCCTCAGGTGCGGATTCCTCCAGCGCAGCCCCCGTGCCTGCCTGGGGCACCGGCTCCCCCGCCCGTGCAGCTTTTCCTGCAGCCTCTCCGCTGCCAGCATCTCCCTCAGCAGCCCCGTCCTGCTCCAGGGCTTGTCCCGCGCCTGTCACCTGCCCTTCTCGTGCCGCCTGTCCTGCTGCCTCCTGCACATCAAGGCTCCTCCTCCCTTCTGCCAAGAAACTTCCATCTGGTGCTATTAGGAAATAATCAAACAGGTTTACTCAGCACCATGTCAGTGTGACATGCTTCGCAGGGTTAGTGCTAAAGGTGCCATTTCTGCCCTTCAGTGAGGGACATCAGCCTGGGCACACAGAGGACTTGCTGTGCTGCTTCTCATCACATCCCTGGGCTCTGACTATGGCTTTAGTACTGCTGTTCCAGCATCTGGCATAAAGAGTTTAACTAAAAATGTTGATGCAAGGCCAGTCATGCTCGTCCTGTCTGCTCTGCCTCCCTCCCTACCTGCAGGGAGCTCGTGTGTGTGTGTGTGTGTGCAACAGCTGTAAGCTTGCCAGTGACACTCAGAAAGTCAGAAATAGCTGACAAATTGCTCATGTGAAATATGCACAGAAAAGACAAAGAACATTCAGCTTCCTGTGGATTCTGTAATTACACCAGGGAATAATACAGGGTTGATTCCTGCCCCTGGGAACCAAGGCATTTCCCAAGGAGGCTGCATACTACCAGGAAGCACGTGGAGCCTCACTACATTCCTGCTTTCCACAGCTATTTCCTGACTCACAGTTTTTTCATGGCCTGGATTCTTATCCTAGAACCATTTAATTGCCAAAAAAGCATTAATTATATGTGACTACAGATGCCAACTAGTCATCACCTGATTTTTTGCAAATTAGGAAAGAAAAAAAGCACAAGGAGACTTTGATAGCCAAAGGAAAGGGAAAGGGCAAACACTTCTGTTAAAAGACTTCAGGTGAGTAATTTAATCCTTGTCCCCGACTGACAGCCAACCTTACCTCCACTGGCACCACGCTCTGTATTTGCTGCATTCTTTTCTTCCTCACTGACACACGAATCACCAGGTTCAGGATCAGAATTCAGAGCATTATAATTTCCAGTTGCTTTTGCTATTTCCTCCTGGACTGGCTTGCAATCTTCAAAAACTATCACAAAGAAAACAGGAAGCAAGAAAGAGAAACCATTAAAGAACAAATGGGGAGTAGAAGCCATTCAGCCATCTCAACTTTAAAATGGTTTAAAATTCATTTTTGGGCAAATCCTTACACTTGGAACACTAGCAGAGAAACACTGAGCCAGTGTTACATTCTGAGTGGATATTGAGCTCACAGCAGCTCCAGCAACTCCCCGTGCTGCACCATGAGGGATGCAAGGCGAGCCCAGCAGCACAGGCACCCGAGGCACTGTACTCACCACCTCCTTCCTCACACCAAGGACACTCTTCCTTGCCATCCTCCATGTTCAATACCCTGCTTTCCCAAGGCACTGGAGGACATTTCTCCTCCTCATTCATGTTACTTTCTCCTGACCCAGTCTGTTTGAATTCCCCATTAACCTCAGGATTTTGATGCTGCATTGCCGTTATGTTTTCATTAAAAATTTTAGTATCTTCTCTTGCTGTTAGATCTTCTGGGTTTGTCTTTTCTTCTTCATCTATTCCTTTCTTTTCCAGTGCAGAATTCTCCTGATTTTCCTCCACTCTGACTGGTTTCTTCTCCCCATTCTCATTTCCATGGTGTGCATGTGCTGCACTATCAGATGTACTTTTGATATTGCAGTCCTCTTTGCCATTCACATTGTCTGTCATGATTTCAGCATGAGAGTCAGTCTCAGTGCTGCACTGAGTGCTCATGGATGAGAGAGAGTCTGCAGGCCTCCTCTCTGAAAACAGCAAACTTTAATTTAGTATTTGTCACTAAACCTCTGCATTCACTAAGCACTCACAAAGGGACACAATCCCATCCAGTAGCATTCTCTGAATTACACCATCTGAGGATACTGTGACAAAACTCCAGTAAATGTAAATAGAAGAACATTGCCCAGATGTATGAAGTATTGAAATTGAAGCCATTTAACATGGAGGTTTTTTTCTGATAATGGAAATAAACCAGGGTAGTTCTATCAATCACATAGAAATACACCTCCAAATGCACCTCTAAATATGGCTCAGACGGGGTTTAGCACAGACTCTTGGGCTTCATTTGATAAAAGACTTCAACCACAGCAACAATCTCTCAGTGCCCTTCTGTTAACTCATTGAATATTAGAAAGATCTCCAAAACCATCTGTAAATCCTTCAGGCTGAACTGGAGACGAAGTTCACTGTCTCCTCTAAAAAAACATACAGACATCATCATATTAAATTCATAAATGGAAAACTAGAGGGATAAAAAGGCAATAATCCCTCATCTAACAGTGAGCTGAACAGCAGAGCTGACTGCTGCACAGCCTTGCTGCTGTCCACAATCTACATGGGTTCAAGAAGAGACTGGTCTAACTCAAGGCCAAAAAATCCAGTCAGGCTGAGTAAGTAAAAGTGTCAGAACTATAATCCATGAAGAAGTGCATGTTCTGAAAAACATGTTGCACCAAGAAACCTTACAGCCCCAGTTTAAAGGCTCCCACTCAGAGTACTACTCCTCCATCACAGGAAAACCAAGTGGGCTCCTCTACAGACAGAATCATAGAATCACAGAATGAGCTGAGTTGGAAGAGGCCCACGAGGATCATCACAGCCAACTCCAGCCCTGCACAGCACCACCACCTTTCCCTTCAGACAATCTATTTCTAGATCTCTGGCACAGCCAAATAAATTAGGGCCATATTCAGAGCCATCAAAGACAGGAGTTTTAAAACCCAGGGTGGGCTGTCAGGTTTCCTGGGACCCCTCAGAAGGCGTAAGGGGTCCCAGATTCCCAGGTGTGAGTGCCTGCTGACATGGAGAGCTGTCCTGCCCAGGTTCTGAGAGCCAGCCTGGCTCCAGCTCCATCGGCACCTGAACAGCTCTGCAGGGGCCCATCTCTCACTGCCAGGGGGCTGCTTGCCTTCAGTGGCAGAATTCATAGCAGATAAAACAGCTCTTTTACCATTTCAGTAGGAAGGGCATAGGTTTTCCTACGCAGACTCAACATACATACTGGACAAACACACAAACTGTAAAACATGCATCAGGTCAGCTTCTGCAAGCCTTGTTATGAACAAAACTAACCTTGTAGATAATCTTCAGAGTCCCTGTCATCAGAATATCCATCACTTTCATCTTTCTCACTGTCAGAAGCCTGCAGTGCCTTCTGGGATGAGCTTTCAATCTCCTTTCCGTAGTCTAAATTATGGTTTTTATCATCTGAGGATGACACTGACATTCCATTCATTTGATCACCAGTTTGTCCCTCTTCATTAACTTCTTCATCTGCTTCAAAATCTTCCTCATATTCTAAAATAGAAGAATTGTACTGTGAGACAGGAAACAGAATTCACAATTAATAAAGTTTTTTTTAAGCAGATAGAAGTTAACGTCATTAATCTCCTTTTGCCCTTGAATTTGCTCAGTCTTTTTAAAGCCATGAGAGAATCTAAGACCACAGACAAGAATTGTAAGAGCATATTATCATAAAAAAGCATTGTGTTCTTCACAGAGTAGCAAAAATGTAGCAAAACTACAAGTATGATTAATACATTAAAACAAAAATAAACAAAATTATCAGCCATGGAAAGTACTAGAAAAATTTAGAGCTGGGAAAATTCAGAAATTAAATGTAAGAATCTCTTATTACAGGAGAAAAACTGGTTGTGATGAAAAAAAATTACAAGCAATTGAGAAAGCTGGAGAAAGGTAATATATTGCAGGGCAAAGTACAATAAATGTATATTGACATGGCTGAATAGCAAAGAAGTGTCTTATAAGCTCAATGAATTTAATGAACTCCAGGCAAAGGGCACTGCAGACGCACTGTTATCACAGTGCTCTAACATGCTCCTCCAGGGCCCAGGGGAAAACCCAGTACAAACAAAGCCTGCACAGAATTACCACTCTTATATCCAGTTCTGGATTTCAGCCAGGCACTAGCCTGACAAGCTGTGACACCTGACAGATCAGAGTCAGCTGAGCTGGAAGGGATCCACACGGATCCAGCTCCCAGCCCTTCACAGCACTTGGCTGGGCTCTGGAGGTGAGGATCCTTCTCATGCAGGTGCATTGGAGAAGACTCCCCTTCCCCCAGAGCTGTGGGAATCCTTTCAGGTGAGAATCCCCGACATTCCTGTGCTGTGCACATCCCAGGCACCAGCACAGGGATGTCGGGGATTCCCTCCTAAAATCCAGGCACCGCTGCCGAGGGCTCGGGAACACACCTGCACCCTGCAGGCCAGCTGGCACTGCTGCCACACCAGCTGTCCCCTGTGGCCACTATTCCTCACTTCGCAGATTTTATTGCTGCCCTCCTTTCCTTCCCTCAGGGCTTTTAACATACTGAAGTGACAGAACACCAAGGACAGAAATGAGGAGTTCCTGACGCAGAACCAGTTAGGCAAACAAACAATTACCAAGACAATGAGAACTAAGAGAATAAGGAGATTTATTTTTCTGTATTAAAAATCAATTGAGATTCCAATTGCGGTGTTGGCAGTGAGGTCTCCTTAGATAACTGTCAGAAGGGCAGTTCCTCCTGAAGGAAAAAGGCTTCATTAATCCCAAACACACATCCGGAGGGACTAACGAGCATCAGGTGAGCAGTAACACCGCAGAACTGCGAAAGCAAAAATAGGAATAGGAAGTAGGAATTAAAATCTCTCTGGAAATGTGATTTCCTCTAAAGAAGACTATGATAAGGAGTAAGTAAAGGCAGAGACTGAGCTCGACACCTCTTCCATAGCTGAGTACACCTTCCACTATCCCAGGTTGCTCCAAGCCCCATCTAACTTGGACTTGAACACTTCCATGGGTGGGGCAGGCACAGCTGCTCTGGGGAACCTGTGTCACTGCCTCACCATCCTTCCTGCCTCACTTTCTTGGCTCTTGCAAACCACCTCATCCTGTTGCACAGCTGAAAGGAGCCCCTCTAATTCTGGTGCCCAGATACAGACATCACCACATTTCTCATGCCCCAGTCAAAGCCGGAGGTCCACAGTGCCATACCTTCTCCAGAATTATCCCTTCCCATTTCTCATCCCCTGCTCATGTTTGGGAATACTATACCATTCTCACTGCTGTCTTCCTGACTATCTCCAGTCTCCTGACTAGATTCTTCTTCCGTTTCTTCTTCGCTGGACTCCTCTTCACTCTCCAGTGTTTCCCCAAGAGTTTCCACACTTTCCTCATTAGTGGGTATGGTGACTGACACTGAACTGTGCATTGATTTCTGGAATCTGCTGCCAGGACATGGCTCACTGTGCGTACAGTAAGGAGTACAGGAACACATATGATGCTTCTTAGGGTACCTAATCTTCCTCTTGGGAGGGCATAGCGTTTTGTCCAGACCCAAAGCAAGAATGCACCTATAAAATAACACAAATTGGGAAGTATCACATTTTTCTTCCTTTGAACAATGGAGGGCAGCAGACATAGTGAGTTCAGCTTGTTATTGGCAGTGAAACCAAGCACCCATCTGCCTCTGCTCTGCCACAATGACTCACAAGGAGAAGCACCCTGAAACCCCTGAGAGCTCCCCAAACACAGATGCAGTTCTTCCTTGAAGGACAGTAATGCTGCCTACACTTACAGGTGACAACAGACATACAAAAAGAACCAAAATTATTACAAATGCCCATTCACTTGGCTGTGAAGACAGAACCACTGAGAAAGGCAGACAGGCTCTGAGTCAGACACGTTCTGGATCCAGATCCTGCTGTAACTCCCAGTAGTGTGATAACTGAGGGTCTGTGGTTAAGACTGGGGATTTCTGAACTTATCTGCTGGGTCTAAGAACTGTGGGGGAAGAAGAAGGTTGAAAGTTAGTAATTTTCTGTTTCTGTTCTGTTTACATACTTAAAAGAAACCCAAACAGATGGAAAACAAAGCATTTTGAATGAGTTGTTGAGACTGCTCCTCTTGTACAAAATGGAGTGATGTGCTCTATCTCTCTCTTAGTCAGGAGCTGTACAGAAATGCTGGATCTTGGCCAGCAGAAGGCTCTCAGAACAAGGCTTACAGCACAGTACAGAAATCACTGCAGCATCACCTTCTTGTGAGCCAAAGCCCTGGCCCACCAGGGAAAATCAACTGGGACTTTTACTGGGAACCAGACTGGGCATTCAATGTATGTCACAGAGCAGAAAACAAACCCAAGTGCATTTGGCCTGAAGGGGTGTGAAAATAGTTGTCATTTATGCGGAAAATCAGTTTAATGGAGATGATTTTTAGTCATCAGATAAGGTTGGCTGGATTATTAAGACACAGGAAAAGAGAGATATCACTAAGAGTAAGAGGGAAAGGGGGACAGAAAGGGGGAGTAACTTAGGAATTAATTAATCCAATTTTTGGATACTATATTAAATTCAGAAAATTCACTTCAAGTCTTTATAGAAATCACAAAAAGCTGAGATTTGGGCATTTCCTAAAATCTATAGCCACTATATCCATTCTGAATTTAGATGCTTTCCATTCCTTTGAACATGCATTTACATAAATCATGTTCATTGTTAGACTGGAGCAAAAACTATGGTACAATGAAGTGGCTTTTTTTTTCTTAGAATTCAGTTCTTATCTGAAAAAACAGAGTACACCTCTGTGGAGAGTCTCTTGTTCCAACTGCTTGCTGCTCTTTTAAAAATTATTTATTATAAGAACATAAAATATTTTAAATTATCCACATGTCCATAAGTTTACTTGTACGGCCTGAATTAACAATTACAGAATGGAAGATTTTATGAAAATTAAAGCCTCTTGGCAGAATCACAGCAGTGACATTTGCCCAAGCCCAAGACCTTTCTGCACAGATTTGGTTTCTGAACCATGGCAAACATTCAGTGCTGCCTTATTCTGAAGCCAGGGCTATCACAACAGAATCTCACTTCAGAGGCAGAGATGTTTAAAAATCAATTATCACAAAAAGAAAAAAGCCTCTGGAAACCACAGCTAACTGAGCAGCATGCTTCTGTATTTATTTCACTGCCACTGTGGCCACAGCCCCACGGGTGGCACACGTACCCCACCCCAGAGCCACTGCCCCGTGCCCCAACACAAGCACGGTCCCCACTCTGTGCACACAGCACGGGGAGGCTGAGGGGCCACAGGAACCAGCTGTGCTGGGACCCCTGATGGGACACCTGGCAGGTCACCTCCACCCTGCACCTTCCCCGGGCCACTGAGAAACACAGCAGGCTCTACAGAGCTGTGTGGAGCCAAAGAGAGGAAAGAAGAGAAACAAGTTAGAAGGTCTCAAGCCGAAGTCCTTGTGAGCAAAGTGTACTTTCCCCATACTTGTAGCAAGGAGGTGCTCCTGCCACGTGCAGAACCCTGAAGTAGGTGTTTTTGCGTCGCAGCCGGGACGGCCTCTTACACCGAAAGCCTTTGAACTCACAGCAACAGCTCAGCCTGTCAACTTGGAGCCCGTTGAGATAAAAGGTGAGGCTGAACGGGAAACCCAGGTACCTCTTGGAGATGAACTGGAAGGTATCTGCAATCACAGAAAAAAAGGGTTCAAAGAAAAGTATTACGCTTCACTGTCAGCCTGTTGCAACTGCTGTATCTTAACTGCACCACCAGAGCACCCAGCCCTCTGTGGGCAGGCACTGGGGCTCTCAGGTCTCTTCAACAGTTGGCTAAACTCTGCCTCTCGACACACACAGCCCTGGCTCTTGGCAGCCCCAGAATCCTAAGGTGGGACAGCTAGGACAAGTGTCACACACTCAGTTTGGCCACTCACTGCTACAGCAGGACAAAGGCCAGAGCCTCCCAGCCATTTCCTGTGCCCAGTTTCCCAGAACACAATTCATCTTTTACTGGTGTGATGGAATTGCATTCACATAAAAAGAGATGGGAACTGGGCTCCCACTATGTACTTTGCCTTTTGGAATAAGAAGCAACGTTCACTGATGTATTTTAACAACTCAGACGACCCCTTTTTAAGGACAGTTTACTGCTACAACTGCTCTATTAACCATATATCTCTATAGAAAATTAACATAAGCCACAAGTATTTTGTTAAATCAATTCTCTAAATTCCTCTACCATCATTGCAAATGTAATTGTACCCTCACTTTCAATCATGGGACAGTAGATCCAGATTTAATGTGGAAGCAGATGGTATAAACATCCCTGGATGCATATATCTTGACCAAGCTGAGTTGTAATCATTCTGATGTCAGGGCAAAGTTTTAGCAAAAAACAATGTTGCCAGAATCAATACAAACTCTCAGACTCCATCCTTACCTCCTTCCAACAGGTCACCTTTATAGACACAAATGTTTTCTGTTCCACAGTATTGCTGATAGACTTTGATTTCATCCTTCCAGTCACGGAGAGACACATGCTTACTCTTGCCCAGGTAGATCATGGTGACTAAGGCATTGCTGCATAATGGGGACTTGGGAAATCCTCTGGTATTCTGCAGCAGAAAATGCACAGAAATGCCTTCAGCTTCCAGCCAACATGGGGTGAAAACAAAGCTCACATCTGTGCAGCATGCACTTGAGACTTCCAGGCTTTTATAACAAGCACTGAGCTGATTAAATTGGTAAGTGTTTGTAACATGCAGAGGGTCTGGGATATATTTCCCACTGAAAACCCAATGCATTGAATAGCCCCAAATTGCAGGGACCAGGTTTAATGACCCATATCATCCCTCCCAGTCCTGGGTTCCTACAACTTTATTTACAGGAGTTAAAACTGGCTGGAGATAGTGTAACTGATGCAGTGTTCACAGACTCAAGGCATTTCACAAATCCCTGAGATTCTAGTGCCAGAGACAGGGTCAGATTGACTGAAGTGGAAGGCTTCGAATAACTGTTGCTATAGGTTGTTGTTCAGCACCTTTTTCTCCCCAACTGATGAAAAACAGCAAATGTTTTAGCTTACAGAGACATACATAGCAATTTTATATATTATATATAATACATTTTAATAATATATTTTAATAATAGATTTTAATAGTTATACATTTTCTTTATGCAAACTAGGTATGCACATCTTTCAGCATTAAGGAAACACACCAGTGAGGAATGTAATACACCTGTACATGGACAGAGACTACTTACATTGATCAAAAACTGTTCATTGAATCCGGTGGTGGAATGAAACCACCTCTCTACGGGCAGCCCACGCCTGATGCCAGGGGTACACCTGTCCCCAATGTGCGGGCGGGGCGGTGGCACTGGCACCACGCGGCGGCGCTTGAAGTAAGGGAGCTGATATGGTGACACATTAGTCATGTACTCCACGGGATTCATAAGCTTCAGCTTACTCCTCTCCCCCTGGAAAAACATTTTGATGAAGTGACACAGCTTTTGCAAAACCAGCTCTCGAGGGTATGGGACTGGCCATGGTCTGACTTGTTGGTACATTGAGCAACACGCATCCTTCTGAAACAGCTCCTTAACTCGGGGCCTGAAACTCTGCTCATTAAAATATTTATGTGCTAAAGCCCTTTCTTTTAATTTGCAAGGCAACATTCATATTGCTTGAAAATGTCACCCTCAGAGATCCAACCAGCACTGCACACCAAGCCCTGGCTCCAGCGCCACCGAGATCTCATCTCAGACAGAACCTGCACAGCCCTGCAGCACTGCTGCTCCCCTGCAGCTGGAAAGCACATCCCCAGAGCAGCCAGTCCAACAGAAACATCACCTGGCATCAGCTATACAAGATGTGCTTCAAAATGCTGCTTCCTCACCTGAATAGAGATTTAGTCCTCTTGCAGAATGAAGTGGACCATAGCCCTGAAGAGTAAGACATTACTAGAGAACAAGTTCTGTAAATGCTGCATGCTGTGGCTCTGAGTTCTGCATCGTGTTCTCAGAACTTACTGATTTAGCTGTTTTGTCGGTTGTGAGCACTAAAGAAACCATTAAAGCACCCATAATTTGAGTAGACATAAACAGCACCAACCAGCAAA
Organism: Leptocoma aspasia; assembly: GCA_013399835.1. Lineage (NCBI taxonomy): Eukaryota > Metazoa > Chordata > Aves > Passeriformes > Nectariniidae > Leptocoma > Leptocoma aspasia. The sequence continues at coordinate 132,847 of VXAX01008045.1, forward strand.
TTCTTGGAGAAAGGATCATGACCACCCCAATACACAGCAAATACAGATCAGAAGGGAGCTATTTACACAGTGTCTACCAGCCAGTGGTGGCAGATCACAGTCCCACTCCAAAGCCCTCCCACCCCATGGAATGCATACCACAAAACAAATTACATTATATTTTTCTAGAACAGAAAACAAGTCCAAATATCATTTGAAAGTAACTGCAAATATATCAAGACCATGTTTGACTCTCATTCTCCAACTAGTCTCCACTAGTGTGATTTAGTAGAAGGAATGATCAAAAAAGGAATTTTTTGCTACTTTGCAGATGTAGGTGATGATGAAAACTTGTAGGACTTGCAAGTGAAAATATTCCGAAGTTCCTGGAGTTTACCAGGCGCTGCCTCTCTCTCCACATAAGAGAAAATCTACATATAGGGAGAAAATTTTGTATGCAGAGAGATTTCATACTGTAAAAGGTAAATCACCACATTTTTCCTCACTGTGCTCAAGAACTGGGCATTAGACCAGTAAGACAGTGTCTTGAAAATTGAGGGGAAGTGAAAAGGACAGTTAAAATAGAAGCTGAAGCCATTTGAAAGGGATGTTCCCGGTTGTATACAGTTCTGGGAACCACAGTACTTAAACAATATTATAAAACTGTCCCTAAAGTGATATTATTTTCAGAATGAAGTACAGCTTCACCCCACGGGCAAAGTGCTGATAATGTTCCAGTGCATGGCACTTCTGTTTGGAAGCCTTTGGTACAGACCCTGCTGGGCTGGAGGCAAGGGGGCTGCTGCATATTTCCTGGAGCTGTATTTGGTCACAATGAACTCTTCAGAAGGAGAAAGAAAACAATGACAAAACCTCAGTGTATAGCTTTCAGTGCAGAGCAGCACCAGAAAGAAAAATGATAGCACTGATGAGGATATCTGGAAGTGGTAAGTGATTTCAGGTACCTACAGGACATGACATTTTCTAGTCTGCCTCCAAAGATCCAGACCCCTTTAGGCACCTCTAACTGACCATCCAAAACAACTCTTGGCCATAAATACAAGGTTTGCTACTATCTTTTCACCACACAGCCTTGGAGCAAACACAGTGAACTCACAGAAACTAGCAGTATGCTATGGACTTCAGCACATGGACCCAGAAAGAATGCACAAGAAAAATGTACCTATTTTTGTTCAATATTCAGCTTTTTTCTGACTGTTTCATTTCATGGTTTCCTTGTATACCCTTCAAAATACCCAGTTAAAATGTTAATGCCTAACAGCACTGTTTAACTGAGGTTAACTCACCTTAAAGCAGGCAGGCTCCTTGAGTCGGCGATAATAAGGACAATGTCCACCACCATAACCAATTCCAAGTCTCTGTGAAGAGAAGGTCATTCATGTGGGTGGCTCTGCTGTTTCCTCACCTCGGGAGGGAACTTACCCCGAGCGCCCTTCAGAGGCAGTTCCCCCTTGAGTTCTCTGGCAAGGGTGAAAAACGAGCAAGACTCTGGATTTTCTCTGTCTTCGGTCTATTGTTTATTCTTTTCTTATCTTAAGGTTGATATACTGTCTGCACCAGACTCAGCACCACAGAAGCAAGGCACAAAACGGAGCCCTGAGTTCCCAAAATCAAGGCCTTTTAAAGATATCTAATCCAATTATTTTGTAACACGTACTTTATTTCTACTTTTCTACCAATAACTTTGATTAGTCTATTCATGTAATACCTATGTAACTAGTTTCTCTAACCAATGACTTTGTGCCAACAATGCAAAAGAAAATGGAGTGGAAGAAGAACAAGAAGGAGATGGGGCAACACCCTAAATCCTCCATCTTGTGTCCCATTCACTCTCATACTAAAATCCTAAAACACGAAATTCTTCACCTAGTGACAAACTATTATTACTACTGCTATCTACATCACACTCTTATGTTCCAACTCATCCCAAAGCCTTGGCAATTTGTCCCAGGGACGAAGGTTAAAAGCAGTGTCTGACCGGGGGTCAGGGCTCTCTAAAACAGGCAGGGAAATATTCCCTGTGCCCTGGATTCCAACAATTCAGAACTCAAAAGTTTCTCTCCCATCTGCACCAATTATCATTATTGATATAGAGAACCAGTTGAAACTGAGCTAGATATTTGACCTTTGACTTTAGGCTTTAGTACCACTATATTTAAAGAGTATATTAACATGCCTTCTTTGCTGTTAACAAAGAGCAAAAGCCAGAGCTCCTAGACCACAGCCCTCTGAAATGAGCTCCAGTCTGATTTCATCCCTTCAACTCTCTTTTCTAAAAGACCCCCCACCATTTTCAGGGCTTTACAACGTGTCTAACCTTGTCACAGCCCCCGTGTCCACTGACAATGCTCAACACACTGATATCAGCCTACCTGAGGTCATGAGGCAGCTAAAAGGGAAAGACTGAAGCAGAAGTATCACAGAGCAAAGTTTTGGGGGTTTTTTCTAGGTTCTGATGTGCCAGTCCTGCAACACTAGCTTCTGGAGATTCCTCTTTAACACAACCCAGCAAACAGGAAACCAGCCTCAAGCGACCAAGGATGACGCCCTAATCCAGAATGATCCAGGCAGGGAATGCTCTGTACTAAGGTCCATGGGCACACTTTCAGCTGTCTGTGCTTCCAGGGTAGCCCATGGAGAAGCTGATGAAACTCACCCATCGTGAGCGACCAGTTCGTTCTCCAGCCACCAAAGGACAGAGCGCATCGTGGTTCCTGGGAGCGATGGGCGGGTGCGGGGAGTACGCATGGATGACTTCTCCTGTTAATTGCTCCAACTGAAACAAAAGGATTTTACATCTCTGAGGCACTGAATCCAAAAACAGTGATGTCTGTCTCATTACATCTGTCTTTCACTGGACAGCTGTGACAGTCAGCTGGCTTGGACCTGATGGAATAGCTGGCTAAGGAAAGAAAGGAAATCATGGGAGAATGTGAGGGACGAGCAAGAAGACTTGTTCCCACCTGATTCATTTTCCGGCAGCTCTCTCCAGCTGCTGACCCACCAGATTCAATTCATGTCTGTTTTCTGTGTATCTCACAATTCTTGGTTTGTTTGAAGGTCTCTTTCTTTTTTAAATTTGAGTGCACCTGCCACTTCCCTGCTGTGACTGCAGCCTCTCCCCACCTTCTCTTCTCACCAAGCCAATGCTGGGATGGCTGCCCCACTGGAAACAGACAGCTCTGTCTCTCACCCTCCCTTGCTCAGCCATCTGCCTTTCTCCTTTCCTTTCAGACAAGCGACTCAGATGAATTCACTGGGACAAAGTGAGAATTAAATTACACTGCTGGCTCCAGCCAGGCTCCTGCATCCCAGCACGGCAGCACAGCACACACAGATCAGGTGTCTGCAGGTGTCTTACTGAAGGAAGCAGTTCTGGTTTACATTCCAAAATTATCCAAGCCTTGACAGGATGCCAGAATCGCTGCTTCCATGGGGTGACTTCCTACCACAGGAGTTTCATCAGCAAGCAATGCCTTTGCAATTTCCATAGTGACCAGTGTCTTTCAGGAAAATCTCCTCCTCTCTTTACCCCATGACTTGCTCAGACATGTATTATTTACACTTTAACAGACCTGACATTGTTTACCAGCTGCTCAATGAAGCAGCCACCTTCTCAAGGCACTCTTCTCAAAGCATTCAGGTTCCTAATACAGAAATAAAGTGCTGAGCATGTTTCTGCCAAAATGAGGATGACTTTTCCCATACGAATTCAGGTGACTGCATGGGGAGAAAAACCATTGACTTCTATGGGATTTCCATTACTGTAACTACAGAATCAAGTTCAACCTACATGACACCTAAATGAAGATTCCTAAAACACCTTTGATTTCTCACATGCCAGTTCTGCCCAAATCCTGTGGAGAGGCAAACAACCAAACACATGAGCTCGGTGCTCATCAGCAGTCAAAAGCAGAGAGGTCTAGAATTACTGAGAGGAGAACATATCTTGAATTATTCATTCTGTTATGGTTCCCCATTTCAAAACAGAAATAGTAGAACGAGAAAAGGTAAAAAAATAGCAACGGTAATGAGAAGCCTGGAATGGTTCAGGTAAGAAAAATTCAGACTGAGGACCTTCAGCTTAAAAAACTGAGAAGGAATGTGAAGAACCTATGTAAAACCACAGATGCCTTGGAAAAAGAGAACATTTAATAACTTTTGTCATACTGAGAACAATGGATCATCAAACAGACATATCAGACAGCAGATACATTTATTACTACACAGAAATGCAAGGAGGTACCATTTCATGCAATTCATTATTAAATCACCAACCCAGAACACTGCAGAAGTAGAAGAATAACTAGATTCAGAAGGAATTAAATGCATAAATGGAAGCTCCTGAACTTCTGGACAAAGGACAAAGGAGATGTAACTGGGACAGGATCATCCTCTACTTGCCCGTTTCTTGTACTTTTCCGTGTCAGAGACAGAGCACTTGTCTCAATGAATCACCAGTCAGGATCATGGTTATTACCCAACGTAGGCAAAACTGCCAGGTCCCATCAGCAGTGCTCAAGCCTTACCTTGATTGGCTGCCTCCTCTCTTGCCTCGCAGAATAACCAAGGCTCCTTTTCATCCCCAGCTCATCATGACACTATCAATAAAAGAGGAAGGGAAATCCCATTACTGGTCATTATGAGATGCCAGTGTCTGCAAGAGCTCCTGCTTGTGTCCTGCTTGTCCCATGCCTTCTCCCTGGCCACTACCCTCACTTAGCCCTGTAATAAAACTACTGTGGACTGAACCTATTTGCATTTCACCTGCATATATTCACACAGCCAAGGGAACAACTGAGCACTGGTAAAGTTGGTAACGTTGTAGGAACCAACTCCATTCCTGATATCCCACAGGAACGTGCCCAAATTTTGTACTTAGACAATATATATAAATATGTTCAAAATGGTTTGTTTTTATTAGGATTTTTTAAAGCAAACTAGCCCTGTGAATATCATCTCATAATATGAGAGCTGTCAAAAAGCACTAAGAAAGCCAGGACAGTGCCTGCTCTCACATGGTTTGACAATGAGAGGTTTCATGTGGGGAACCTCAAGCACAAAGACTGTCCTTTTTCCCAGCAGGAAAGAGCCTTCCAGGGGAGCACGAGGGCACATATGGAAAACAGTCCAGTACAAGTTAGCAGCCCCTGGCTGTCAGTGAGGGAACACCTGAGAAGGCTCACACATCCTCAGTAAGGGCATACCTCCATGTCAAGGGCTTTATGATATATGGCATCAGCCAAGCAGTCATGGACGCAGCTCTGGTGGTCCTTCCTCATGGCATTGAGACGATATTCCTTCTCAGGTATTATTGTTCCGCTCCTTGAGATCTGCCACACACAAATATAATGTTACTGAAAAGGAAAAGATGAAATAAAGCGTGTTTTGAAACAGTACCATTTCCCAGAAGACCACTTCTTCCTCCTGGTTAGTTTCCACATCTGCCCCTGCCATGGTGCTGGACCTCACCTTCCAGCACTGTATTATCTTTGACCCCATGAGCTCCACCAGCCAAACAGAAGGAGCAGCAGCCACATTTCTAATAGCCTAGGGCTCAGCCTTACCCTTCACAGGCCACTGCCCAAAGGGGTGGAAAGTATTAAACACTTGCCTCCCTACTGAACCTGCCTGTGCAAAAGAGAGTCACGACTAGGAGTGCACCAGTGTTTTTAACAAAATGCTCAGCATATTCACCTTTACCAAATCCTTCAGTTTTCCATTAAATGCTTTTGAAAAATAACACTGAAGCTATTTAAACAAGTCAAAGATGCTTACATTTCACAATGTAAAAACCCTGAGTGAATCAATATGATGTTGTATATCTGCAAACTGAAACACTTTGCAGAGGGAAACTCCAATGAGCAAAAGGAAATGCGGAAAAAAAGCATAAAAACATTCTGAACTGAATGTAGAATTGAGGGAAACTTTTCAGTCTCACCAGTCCTGATTTCTGAAGATGTCGTCTTATCCTGGCATTGCTGAAATATCCAACCAGGTGTTTGTCTGTAAGACTGTTATAGGTTTCAAGAAATCTGCAATAAAAAAATTGAGATGTTTATAATCCCCTTGACTGAAAAAATATTACAGTTTAAATTAAACAGAGCTAACCAATAGTTTGCTACACAAAATAGTTTGCTACACTTTGCTGCCCTAGTAAATCATCCTGGATTTGGTCAGATAAATGCCCATTAGGTTATGTAAAAGCAATATCTTGTGGCCTCCTGGAAATTCACATCAGAAACACGTGACTTGTACCTAAGGCCAAGGGCTGAGTGTGGCACAGGACTGCAGGCCAGCCCTGACAGCAGCTCTGGGGGACAAGCCCTGACCATGGGCAGGGCAGTGGGGTGCCTGGGGCTGCAGACACAGCTCCACGGCCACTCTGCCAGGGGCCCTGCTGGTGGCAGGGACACCTTCCACTATCCTGGGTTGCTCCAAGCCCCATCCAACCTGACCTGAGCACTTCCAGGGATGGGGCAGCCACAGCTGCCCTGGGCAACCAGGGCCAGGGCCTCACTACAATCATCACAGCTACCAAAGACCAGAGCTTCAAAACACTGAACCTCAGATGTGAAAGTTGAACACAAAAACTGAAGCATCCATAATTAGCAGTTATATTTTTCAACTATTCTTAGCACAACTGTATCTTACTTCACCCTCTGGAAAACAGGACAAATAGAGAAGTCAGTGACACTAGGATGCAGTTTGTAATATCCTAAATCCTTTCACATTTGTAGTTTACACGCTCAGGTACATGTTGCATAATATGTTTAGCCTGACCTCTGGGCTCGAGTTACACAAGAGACTGAGCTCTTTTGTTTTCTTTGGCTGTAGATTTAAACCCACTGTGCCTTTATTACATCCCTTTCAGCTGGATAACTCAGTTATATGTCTATTGCTAGGCTGATCTGCCACACGCAAAAGCATATTCAAGGAAAGAAAGGCCAAATTTTTTTAAAGTAAAAAGATCATGGATTGACAGGAATTTTATGTGGGGTCTCACAATAACCTCAAAGGTAGCCACCAACAACAAATTAAACTTTAAACAAACAATGTAGGTTACCCTTTTATGCCTGTTGGTTAAACACTGGTATGACAGCAACTGTTCTAGGTTACCTTTTTAATCCAGAGTTTATATTTGAAACCACCAGATTCCACCAATTTTGCTAATTACTCATTTATGGTATCACCTGGCAACTGCATGTTGAGGCAGAGGAGAAACTCAATCCAACTCCTTTTCATTCCCTTCCTTTCATCTAAGATATCCTGGACCATATAGCTAGTTGAAATGCAGCTCCCACCTGAACACAGTGATGTGGCAATTTCTGTTTCACCAAGGTCTCAGAACATGTATTTTCTCATTTAAATTATGAACAGGCTGGCCCTCAAAAATATTGAATTAAATTCAGAGTTCAGAAGGTTATTAGAGGAAATAAGGCAATGTGTTTGGCCTGAACCAACACCCATTAAATCATTGGAAGGAATGCCAGCAGGCCCACCGGGGTCTGGCTGCACCGTGCTGCCCGAGCAGCCACACTCGGAGCCCCCTGTGGCCACCAGTGCTGGCATGGACCGGTGCCTTGGGGATGGCCAGGAACACCCCAGAAAACCAACCACTGGTCCCCTTTAGCCTGCTCATGGTATTAACAAAAGGATAAGAGAAGTTCTTGTCTGAGCTGTCTTGCTCAAGATTCCAGTATTTAAGAACCACACACAAACATCACCGTTAAAACCTCTGCAACAGGCAGAAGTGCAGAACTGACAAAATCCATGTTAGGAAAAAACACAGCAAAGGGAAAGCACCAGCCTCAGCAAGAGCTCTATACAGCCCGTGTGTCACAATAATCACATCCCTTTTCTGGGTATTCCTGGGACTTCTTTTTCTCTGTCCATTTATCCTGTACATTCTTCTCTCTAAAAATGCTGGGGTTTTATTAGAATAGCAGACAATTTTCCTGGCACAGAACCTAAACTGACTGATCTGTAGATTCCTGGAGTATGTCTGAAGCTCTTCTCAAGATGAGTGTCATGTTTGTTTCTGTGGCATCGCAGCCAGTGACAACATGTGACTCTTAGGTCAGTAATTTTATATTTCAGATTATTTAGAATTCTATGATGCTATATCATTGACACTATTATTTATTAACAGTATATTTGTTGTCAGCTGGCAGCTTACCCAAAGCCCTACAGTCAGAGCCAGAGCTGTGTACCATGGTAAATTTTAAGACCACTCTCACTCATTTGGAAGCATATCAAGACAAAGCCACAGCAAGCATCCTATGTGTTTTGTAAAGCAAACCTTTACAGTTAATATTTCACCATGCAATTAAATCAGCAATCACCAAATAAATGATGTGAGAGAGCACCAAGGCTTCAGCTATTAATTGGCAGAGTCTCAGGGGATCACGGTGCCTGTGCTCTACCTGGCACCTGCGTGCCATTCCCCCCACCCCGAGGAAGTCTTAAGCCTCACAACCAGACACGGAACTGGGAGCCAAAGGACTGTTCTGCCACTGATTTCTTGTGTGGCCCAGGAGCAAGTTGTACCACTGCTTCCTTACTCAGATCATTGCCCACTGTACCAGGACGTGCCAAATTTTGTCATAGAGACCTGCAGAGATTCTCTGTTCCTCACTGTTCGTCTGTGACATCAGCTCGGGGAAGCCCGGATTCTCTGAACTGGAAACCTGCGGGTCCGAAGGCAGGTAACTAGGGAATCACCTGCAGCCAGCAGCCCCCTCCGCACGGCTCCGTCACCCCTGCGCAGAGGAAGGCCTTACCGAACGGGAGCCCTCGGGGTGCCGGGCAGCTGCCCCGGGGTCCCTCCAGGCGGGTCGGGGCACCCACAGCCCCCTGTGCCCCAGCCCCCGGCTGCAGGGAGGCGCCGCTGGTGGCCCCGAGCCTGTCACCGTCCCCGCAGCGCCGAAAGGCCGACACGGAGCGGCCCCGGCCCCCCGCGCGCCCCCCCCACTCACCGGGGCTGCGGGGCGCTCATGGCAGCGGCACCGGCACCGGCACCGGC
>VXAX01008045.1:151590-199915 GCA_013399835.1 Leptocoma aspasia
TCCGGGACGCGGCAGGGTGGTGGTGCCGGTGTGGCTGGGACGGGCATCCTGGGGGATGGATGCCGGGATGGGGTCTCGCCCCTGCCGTGGGTTTTGCTGGCACGGGGCCCAGGCTCTGGAGCTCCCGCTGTTCCCGGTGCCTCCGTGTCCGTAGCCCAGCTGGTCAGTCGGCTGCGGGCCACCAGCCCGCTGCTGCCGGAGCCCAGCCCCGGAGCTGAGCCGGGCTGAGCTCGGGTCGGTCACAGTGTGAACGGGCTCTTGCTTCAAGGGGTCGCTCCTTCATTTCCAAGGCCCGTTTTTGTAGCAGCACCAGATTAAACCTCACAGAGGTGCCGAGCCATTTTAACTGTTTCTGCCCATTACTAGGACACGGACGGCACGGGGATCCAGAAGAAGAACTGCACGTGGCTCCTGGTAACACATGACCCGTGTGCCAAAGGCGATGTGGTAAGGGCACAGTCTGACACAGCCTTTATATTCGTGGAAATGCTCCTGGTGTCATGGAAAGCACATTGTGTCAGAGGGTTTTTATTCCTGCTACTGAGATGAAATGATACTCTACTCTCAAAATTAACTTTTCCTTAGATGTGTTGCTTAACAAATTCTTCAGACTCTTTTTAAGAGAATACTTTTAAACTCACTGTCAAATTCTCTGCACAGTTATAAATGCAGCAGATATTCCAGAAACTTACACAGTTTCTTGCTGTCTGGAGTCGTCTTTAAAACTCTTGAGTTAAAAAAACTCTTGAACCCAGCTTGCTGTGCTAGCAGACAGACACCTGGAAGTGGTGTAACAGGGAATCTCTTATACTGCATTGTTAATTTAGTATCATTAAGTCCCCTGAAATTAAAAACATCTATAGTGTGGGGTTTTTCATTTTTCTTATGCTTTCAAAATAATCTACTCTTTGCATACATTGCTTTGTCCCACGAAAGAAGCAGTTGCAAGGTCAATATTTTCTCAATTCATAGTTCTCTTTACCATACGTATACATTCTTACACATGCACAAAAATGTCTTCCAGAATATTTGTTTTTATTAGTATTTGTTCCAGCAAAGCTTGCTAAAATTTCAGGCCAAGGAGAATGCAGTAGGGTGTTGTTAATTCTTACAAGAGGAAATACTTGGACTTTTATATAAATATTTTGGTGTGTTTTCCAGATGACAGCACTAGAGAAAGCCACTGGTGATGTTGTGTTCAAGTTTGAACCATTTGTTCTTCACGTGCTGTGTCGGGAGCTGCAGGATGCACAGCTGCTGGTAAAACCACATCAAGTGCAATGTGGCATTGTTGTTCTGCTACATTCCTGCCTGTAAAAATAGAAGTATTGGCTCCTGGGTAAGCAGTTGCACTTAGAAACAGTCCCAGGCGTGCTGTGTGTTTAATAAATAGGGTAGTAAAGTAAGCTGATGAAAAAACACAGCTTTAAGCTGGATGAGGGCTTTACTATACTTAGAAAGAAAAATTACTTCAAGCTGAAGCAGACTGCCACTTGAAGCACTACCTGAGGGGCCTGGGCTGCTCTCACTGGCTGAAAGGGATGGACTTTAGATGGTACTTTGCTACCAGCCAGGCCATTTGGCTCCATTTTCAGTGCACTGAACGATGCCTGCTGCTTTTCCAGTATGACTGCGGAGAGCAATGTGTGCTGGGCTTGTCGTGGCGTTAGTGCAGAGGAGCTGAGGGGCTCATGGGGAGTGCAGCTGCACTCGTGGCTGTCAGCGGGTGGCACGAGTGTCTGTGAAGTTCCAGCTCGTTGGGATAAAACAGTTCAGTGCCTAGAGAGATGGTACATCCCTTTGCACTGATGATTCAATCAGGATCCACTGTGGGCCTCTGAAAACCATCCACCATTAGTGGGTTTGAGCCTAAAAAGTATTTTAATGTAACTATCTTTGAATAAGTCTGGGTAGATGATTTGAATAAGTTTTTTGCAAAATTGAGATTGTACGTTGCATTGCAACCCATCCATAAATATTTTTTGCTGTGAAACTGTACAAGAACTGTTTAAGCATTTATTTTTTCTGCAGCATTCAGTGGCTGTCGACTCTGGGTTCAGGAACTCTGGTATTACAGTTGGCAGAGGAGGAAGAATTACAATGGTAAGGACTCTGGTACTGTAAGGGATGTAACAAAGTCATATTGTTACATTACTGGTGCTTAAGAGCTGTCACAGCACATTCTATAGCAAAGAAATAGCTTGCTGCTTCAGGTGACAGCAACCTAAATAATCGTATGGATAAGCAGGTTTTTTACTGTAATGAACTCTCTACATTATTTAAATAACCTTCATAAACTAAAAACTTTATTCCAGGTAAATCATGTGTGTGTTTTCAGGCTGTGCGGAGCACTCACTGCTTAGAAGTTCCATTGAGCTACAAAGGGAGATTGATGGTCTCTGAAGAATATATTGAATTTCTGGTACGTGTAGCCAATCAGAAAATGGAAGAAAACATAAGGAGGATTGACAGGTTTGTAAGAATACACCAGTTCTGTTCATGACAACTAATTTTTCTTCAGTATTAAGTAAAACGTTAGTAACCACTTTTCTCCCCTTGCATGTTTTGATTACATTCTAAAAGCATTCGTTTCTCAGAGTAATTTGCAGATCCTGAGCAAATCTATAAAAACAGTAACCACAGAATTGTTTCTGTCTAGATTCCACAAAGGCTTGGAGCTGGCTCTGGAAGCTGCTGTCCCTGCAGGCACCTTGTTGCCCAAGGGGCCAGAGAAGAGCCACCCTGTGTACGTGCACAGAAGAAAAAGACGGACTGCTCAGGGACAGGCGAATCCCAGCAGAGAGCTGGAACCCCAGGATGATACTGAAAGCAGTCTTGGTCTGTTTGCTGAAATCATGATATAGACTGAGACATTTGAAAGCAAATGGCGAACTGAAAAATTATTGTAATGGTCTTTTTAAGAGATTTATATACTCCTGTGCTCCAACAGTAATACTCTTATGGACATTGGCCAGAAAAAAAGGTAATTAACAGAGTAGTGAGCAGTTGTAGCTACAAGACACAGAGAACAGAGCTGTAGAATGGTTTGGGAGTTTAAGTGTACTGTTGAATTAACAAAGTGGTACTCCATGAGTTATCCCAGAAATAGCTGGTTTATTGCAGCCTTTTGCTGTATTCTCTGTGGCAGCATTTCACTTCCAACTTCCTGGGTTTTGCAGAGTCACCTGGCTCTGCAGGTTTCTTCTTTAGGGAGGGGAAGACAAGCACTGAAGACCATCCCCATCCACTCATGAGACAGCCAATACATGAGGTGGAAATTCCAGAGAAACCTTCCAAAGCAGCACTGTGTGCACCCATTTCAGACCTCCACGTGCGTTTGGGCAGACTGGTTAAAGTATGACTCAACCCAGGGGCATAATTTCTAACAGTGGAGAGCTGCTGGCCAGGAGCTGTGTGAACAAAACCAGAGTCCCACAGCCCGTGGGGCAGCAGGCACGTGGTGGAAGCAGCCCCCAGCAGGGCAAGGCACAGCAGCTCCTCAGCTGTGGGGACATGGCTTCTGCCAGAGGCATTACTGCAGCACTGTCAGGAGGCAGGCTTGTGTCAGACTTCTGCAGTCACCATTTTCCACACACCTTCCCCTCCACTCTGAGGCTCAACTGCCTGTCTGGGCTGAACTGAAACCCCAGGGCTTCCATCAAGGAAAAGCAACATTTGCCTCCATGCTGAGAGTCCTCCCCAACCTGCTGCAAAGCCCTGAGGAGCCCCTGTTGCCATCCCCACTGCTGGGAGTCCCACTATGCCTGCAGATCCCTCTTCAACACCTGGGGTCACATCTTGCGCACAGAGGAGGTAGTTGTTGCTTGAGGATTTCAGGGAGTTTGTTCAGAATAGTGTGAACCCTCCTCTGCATGTGACATTTATTAAAATTTGTTGCATGCGGCTCGAGATGCTGAGGACACCAACACCAACCACGGGCTGTGCCCACAGACCCTGTACTGGCCCAAACCCTCACCCTGTGTAACAGCTCTACAGTATTTACATTCTAGAAATACAGTTTGTCAGAAACTGATGTGTGGTATGATCCCACATTCCTCTGAAAAAAATCAGGAAGACTTCAGTATCTTAACATGAAAATGTGTTAACAGTTAGCTACCCTAACTGTTGGCATCTTGTTACTTTACTCCCATCATCTCCAATAGTTGAAGACTGTTAGGGACCTTGTACTAAAACTAAACAAGACCATACAACAAGAAAAATAAAGAGAGAAGAATCTGGGAAACATGTTGCTTCAGTTTGTAGAACGTTTTTGCAAGGTTTTTCTGATTTTTTTTTTTAACACCCCATCCAAGGTTGTAGAGAGTGATGCTGAGGTGGTTTCACCACCCTGACACCGTTCTGGGACCAGCAACACCTTCTTCCATGCACCACTGCCCTTATACCAGGGACTCACCACACCTTGCCCCACGCTCACCCAAGTTCCACCAGCTCATTTTGAGGTCAGTTTTGTCAAGCTGTGTTTTATTTCCAGCTGCTGTATGGGATTCTGTTGGGCTGTAAATGTGCAGAGCACAGGCAGCCATTGGGAAGACCATCCAGAGGCAGCTGGAGGCAGCACCCCTGAAAAGGGCAGTCTGGGGGTTATGGCTGCAGGGAAATTCCAGTAAGCAACAAGACTCCTACAACTGTCAATCTTTACCATTTGTAAGTGTCCTTAGCCACTTAATTAATCTAAAAGGTATTTTTATACTTGCTCTCACTGTGTTAAATTTTTTAAAATTACAGTTTTACTCCCTGTGCACTCAGTTGTTTCAGGGGTTGCAGATGGGTTCATTCACTCCAGGAACTGATTGTCATTTCTCACCCCATAGCATTTCACATCCACACCAGGAAACTACTCAAACCAGCACCGCAGCATTCCCAGCTGGTTGTGCCACAGGTTCCCAGCCAGTTGTGCTCCCCAGCACATCCATGCACTTGGGCACAGTCACCTGACTGATTCACTGGGATAACTGTACATGCAAATCACAGATGGCAGGAGCACAAGTGTTTGCTTCTTCCTCTGAAATTCAGGTACTTAAACTGGTTTGCAATAGCATGGCAGTAACAGCTGCAGAGTGCAGGGAAATCAGTGTTTTCACATGGGGTTAAACAGGCAGCTTTCAGCCTCCACTCCTGCTAGGGCTTCACTTGAATTTAACCAAGTCTCAATTTAACTTTAATCAGTCTCAATTTTTTGAATTTATCATATTAAATGTATCATGCACTGGAGGCTTAGCAGCTCTTCAGTACTGTTGGTTACTGAAAATACACAATTATTTTGCAATATCTTGTCAGTTTGATTTTACTTAGTGGGATATTATGGGAAATGTTTCACTTCTGGTCTACTCATAGTTGAAACTACCTTAGGGGACCATGCTGGATGTTTTGGGAGAAAACCTTTGAAAAGGTCTGTCTTTAAAAAATTACATTAACGCCTAAATTTCCTGAGCTGCTCACTTAATTTCTTCACACCAGGAGAAAATAAATCTGGTAAGAATTGCTGTCAAATGTGCTGTGCTGGCAGTGCTGTGACAGCAGGCATCTACCTCGGATCAAGGTCAGGGAATTCTCAGCTCTTTTTTTTTTTTTTTAGATTAGAGAATGACAGCCAAATTCCATACAGAGATTACATGAAAGATCTTGTTCTGCTTTCTGGATGCAGTTTATGTTACCTGAGCAGATATGTTATTTTGGTCAATTTTATACTGGAGGGGAAAAGCTTGTTTCCATTTTCTGCAGGATCTCGAGAAAATAAATACTTTTCTCAAAATCAAGTTTCATAGTTGTAATTGTGATTTTTGCAGAGTAATTCTGACAGCTCAGAGCCCGGTTGTTGGGAGCTTGGCCCAGCTGGCAGAGGGCACCCGCTCTGCCCCATCCCGGCACCGCCCGGCTCTGCCCGAGCCAGCAGCGCCCGGCTCTGCCCCAGCCCGCAACGCCCGGCTCTGCCCCAGCCGGCACAGTCCGGTCCGGCTCTGCCCCAGCCAGGAACCGCCCGGCTCTGCCCCAGCTGGCACAGTCCGGTCCGGCTCTGCCCCATCCCGGCACCGCCCGGCTCTGCCCCAGCCCGCACCACCCGGCTCTGCCCCAGCCCGTGATGGTGAGGTGAGCCATCACGGTGAGCGCGGTGCTGCGCGGGCAGAACGCGGTGCTCGGCAGATAGCCGGTCCCCTCGGTGCGCAGGTGACACCCTGCCTGTGTCTCGGGGATTCGGGCAGAGGTGGAAGGTGCCGGCACGACCCGCTCTAAAGGCGGGTGAGAATTCATTCACACAGAACCGGAGTTCCTCCGTGTGCAACAGAATAGGATTTTTCGTTTCTCTAAATAAGGACCTAGTAAGTTCTGTTTTATCGTATTTTAGCACTGCACAGGGAGCGCAGCTCTCCGCGCCTGCTCTTGTCCGCCGGTCCCTCCTTGCCCCGGTGGGTGCCTGGGCGGCGGGACCGAGGGGGATCGGGACCCGGCGTGGGCACCGAGCGGCTGAACCGAACGAGCGCTGAGCCCCCGCAGCCGCCGGTCCCGCTCCCCGCGCCGGTGAGCTCGGGGCCGGTGAGCTCGTCCGGGAGAAATCAGCACCTGTGCTTCTCCCCGCTCACGCTCCGGCTGATAGCAGCAGCCATTTAAACTCCCGAAATACCGAACGAAGCTGGCAAGGAAAAACCTGTTTTCCTTGGGATGATCAGCAATTCTCCACTAATAGAGATTATAAATGGTCCCATCGTTTCCCAGCTGCTGGTCCCCGATTGATTCGGCATCCGTGTTACACGGGCATCACTGCTCTTTTATAATCTGCTCATTTAAATATTTTTGCATAACATTGCTAGCAAAAGTCAAGGAATATTTACAAGGGAAATGCACACAGACTTTATGCATATAATCCACTTTTTTCTGTTTTGCATCCCTTCATGCCTTGTTTCAGTTTTATTCAATCGCACTTAGCCTGAATCTTTTGTTTTCTCTCACTAGAAACACCTTGAAAATACTGCAAAGAGAGTGATGGTAAAGTTAAATCTACCAGGATTTTACTTAGAGCTCTGTGCAAGGTCTACTTGTTTTTCCTGTAACATGTTCACCTCGTAGTGACATACAGGATCCAGGGACACACCAGTTTTGGAAAACACGCAGGAATGCTGTGGGTAGCATTCTGTTCTATATGGGGTCAGAATTTGTCCCAAAATGTGCAATATTAAAAAATGACCATTTTCCCTTCATTCCTATTACCTAGATATGAAAGTTCCAATTCAAGAATGTGTTTTCACATCCACAGCACTCTGGGGTAATATTAAATGAACTCTGTTTAATAAAACACATTCCAAGTTGCTATTTTGATTGAAGCATTATACTTCTTGTCTTGCTATAAGTAGTTCAGATTTCACTGGATCATTGAAAATTATTGAATCAGTCTCTTTTCAAATCATATTTAAAATACAGACATAAATAACTGTGACATAGATCCCTTCACAGCACAAACCAGGAATAAGGGACTCAGTGCTGCACAGCCAGTGCTGCAGTTACCTCCCAAGATAGGAAGGAAATTTTGTCATTCTCCAAACACACTGATCATACCTTTGATAAAACATCTCACATTCATCCAAGGAGACAACAGCATCCCATTTTGCCCTGGAATCATTGAAATAAGAGGTATTTTGATCACAAATGCCTGCTATTATCAAAACACCATCATGATTTCCACAGGATTAGAATAGATAACCCAGGTGAAGATGTGCACAGGTCTCCCCCCAGCCCACACTCCCCGGGATCTTTTTTTCTGCATCAAGTTTTATCTGTTTTTAAACACTCTGTCACTGAGACCAGCAGCACCAGACGAAGTCCCTAGTTCTGTCCAGGGCAGCTCCCCTGGGCATAGGTGATGGCCAGAAGCCCAAGTCCTCTGTTTTGATGTTTTCTCCCTAGAAAACCCTAGAATCACAGAAATGCTTTGGTTGGAATAACCTCTAAGATCAACTCTGATATGCATGTGAAAATCACAACAGACTTGCCAAAGATGTTGAAAAAAATATTCACATAAATACTGAAATATTTGCAGATGCAGTTCTCCTTGCTTGAACCAGGAAACAAATACAACGAATGCAGCTCAGGTACCAGGGTTCCAGACCTGATACTTCCCATCAGGATAACCTATGGGTCAAATGTCTCTCTGCCCACTCCTGACAGTCCAGGCAGGATTGGGACAGCAGAGCACCAGTCCATCCAGCTGGGTGGCCTCTGACCAGGGGAGGCCAAGGGCCAGGGTGGCTCCACTGAGGTGTCAGGTGGGCAGCACCCCAGCATCACCCATCCACCTGCATGGGTGGGCCTCATCCTTTCCTTTGGGAAGTCCCTAATGCAGCAGGTTTCCCACTCCAGGGAACTCACGCAGGAGCCCTTGGGCTGGGAACAATGCTCAGGGCACCACTGATCCCTGCATGAATCTCTGGGCACCGTACAGTAGCAAGGGGAAGAGCCATTTCATCTCTCTGTGCTTCATGTAAACTTCTACATGTCAGAGTCCCACAGTCAGAGGATCCCTCCAGACTTTTCTTTCTTACATATTTCCACTGTACATCACTCCCTTCCAGTATGATATCAAGGAGAAAAGGGGTGGTGGAAGTAGGAGAGCAGTAGCAGGAAAAAAATATCTGACAAACAGCAACAGCTCCCCAACACCCCTTTAAAGTAATGACGATTTACCAAATGGTTGGGAAGTTGTTATAATTCCTTTTCCAAATTATTACTCGCCCTTTAGATTAGAAATGAGGCCAGGGTTAGCAATCAGCCATAAATGGTAGAATTTCTGAAGTAGAAGCACTTGTCTGATTGTGAAGTGGAGGCCATTATTGCCTTGATTGAGTCTTTTTTTCCGGGTTGTTTTTTTTTTTTTTTTTAAGCTTGCTTGATTTGCGGCTGAGAGCACACATTCACCACGGTACTGGGAGCAATCAGAGTCTTCCCTGCTCTTTTTTGCTCAGCGATTTAGGGTCCACTACTTTAGCACAGCTGCCACCTTTTAGCCTCCATCAAGCAGAGATATTTTTAAGTGAACTGCATTTTGTGTTTGTCTCCCATTGCCTTCCTCATGCTTTTTCTTTTTTTTTCCTTTTTTCCTTTTTGGCGGGGGGGGCGTGGGTGGGGGCGGAATGGATGTCTGTGAAAATATTGTGTGAACTTTAGTTCCAAGTATGAAGTTGAAAGAAGGCAACTGAAGCTGGCTGGTTGTCATCTGGCTCTATGTACATATCAGATCTGCAATTACATGAAAAATAGGGTTGAAATAATTTGCTCAAGGACTGAAGTAAGCCAGAAGCACTGATGGGTGTTTTGGGTGCTGGAGTTGAGTTTGTTTTGCCTGAAACTCAGATTTTAGCCAAGAATTTGTATTTATACCATTTATTTCCAGAAATTATCTGTTTTGCTAGCATATTGTATTTTAGAGCTCCTCCCAAGCTATCTCTAGAGGTGTGAAGCACAGCTGAGGGGGGTTGGTGCCTGGCAGACCCCAGTGTTCACCCTGGCCCCCAGCCCATACCTGGTGGCAGCCAGTGAAGCCTGTGCAGAAAAGGCAGCAGAGCCACCAGGGCCACCCTGCTGCAGTCCAGCCACAGAACCCACCAGCACTTTGGGCTCAGGGACACATCAGCACATCTGCAGGAAGCCACAGGCATCGAGCTCATTCCTTTAATTGCTACTGCTCTGAAATAGCTGAGTTTTGCCTCATAGTCCATTTGCGGGCAGGAACTCTATGTCCCCTAACCCAGTAAAACACTTCCAAGGGCCACTGGCACATCCCTACAGCCATGGTGAATGGAAATGCACCAAATCCCCAACCACAGTGGTGTGATAGGCCCTGGGAGCACAGGGGCCAGGCTGTGCCATGTAATGCCATATAAATTGATGTAACATATTCCATGTAATGTGAGGGGATGGGATGTGATGCTGCATTAGAAGGCTAGTCCTGTTGACTGTGTGAAAAAACAAGCAGTGGAAAAATAACAAAACTAATATTTCCTGGTGCTGGAAACTGCAAATGCAGCAGAACAGGTATTTAGTGCGTATCTGTAACTCACCTGTTCCCCAGACATGACAAGGCCGCTTGCCCCTGTCTTTGCAACATTCCCCAGGGTGCATCTGCTCATCCAACAAGAACCTTCCAGTAACTGAAAACATGTTATATTTTGAACAATCCTTAGTTAGAGTTTTAGCCCAGTTGAAATCTTGGGATAGGTGCTGTAGTTACTTGTGAGGAGCAACTATCTAGTAATTTTCCAGGGACTTTTTTTTTTTCCTAACTTTATATTTCAGGAGAGGTTCTGTTAAAAGCAAACATTGAAAAAGGTTGGCCAGTTGCTGTTACCCATCAGCTCACTCAGAGAGCTCTCCAGTTGTATTTTGTCAGCTCTGAGGAGTTTGCCAGTGGGGTGACTTGTCACGTCCACACGTTTTGTGTGTTGGCCGGCTTTATGAATTGAAGGGTGTTACTCTGCAAGGACTATGGGGGCAAAAGGAAATGGTCCATTTTTCACACGTACCCCTTTTCAAAGATTATACCCCTCCTTTTCCTTACATCAAGCTGCTGTGGTTCCAGTCACCACAGTGGGCTGGCCAGCTCAGGACAGGCAAAATTCTCCTGGTCAGCTGCAAGGTCTAGCACCAGGAAGGAATGTGTGTCTCAGTTCCCCCCTGCAGCCTGGAGCTGAGCACATCCAGGGTGCAGTGGTTCAGAGCTGTCACTTAGCATTATCAGCTACATCCCCTGCAGTCCCCGGCAGCCCCCAAAGCAGGGACTGCGCTGCAGGGTGGTAGCCTGTCACCGGGGCTTCGAGGGAGAGGGATAACAATCTTGCTACAAACTTGACATCTATAAATTGATTACATAAGTGGGCAGTGGTGGTCCTTTCAAGTATGTTCCTTTTGTTTCACTTTACAGTAAAATTACCAGCAGCAGTTTACAATTAAGGGAAATAATAATAACTGCATATGCTTTCATCTGCACATACAATTACAATAAACTGCTTGCTTTAATAGGATTGTGAAAAATCTATGTTTGACCCCTACAAAAAAGTAAACATTCTTGTTCTGGATACTATATCATTATCACAACAAAGGGAAACTCCTGAAATCTGATGATTTAAACATCTGGAGAATGTTAATCACTTCAAAATGACGGATGTTTTTTATTTCAGCTTTTGACAGACACACTCCTTTCATAGATAGATGATTATTTACATAAATTACATCACCAATGTGAAAAAAAGAAGTTGAAAAATAACTTCAAAGGATAAAGAGCTTAATTAAAAGGAGGCTTTTACATTTCTTCTGTTGTGGAACACAGAAGAAATAGAAGAATTTGCAAAGGGAAAATGTAACGCCACCATTTTAAACATTTTGCAGTTTGGCTGTTGGCTTTTCCCCTCTGTGCATGGGCTATGGGGGTGCACTTTGAAGGGGGCTGAGGTGCAGTAACAGCACTGCAAGTGTGACCCACACTGCCCCTGCCCCAGGGGCAGGGGGCCAAGGGCCAGCTCAACTTCCCAAGCATCTCTGCAAAGGCTCTACAAAGGTTTTGGTGCCACTCTGACCAGTGTCTGCAGCTTCCACTGCTCTCTTACCACCAATTCCATACAATGTAAAGCCACTGACTTCAGCAGAACTGCTCCTCACCAACTCAGATTTGTTTGGCTTCACATGTATAAGTAAAATAAATAATGTTAAATATATAACAAATACATAATATGTTCTGTATAACATAACGTGTTCTAGTTAACATAATGTGTTCTATTATAACATAAAGATCTACAAAGAGCAGCACCAAGGTACTCATCAAGAGTGGGATTATGGGATCTGCATCCAATCCTTCAGCCCTGTGCCTCAATGTCACTCATCAGGAAGCAAATTCAGCATCCTCCCCCCTGCCGTTGTGGATGATGAGAACAGGCTCAGCTGCAAGCTTTCAGCTCCCAGATATTTGTAAGACAACAATTTCAAAGAAGGTTGCAGGAATGAGTGAGAGGAACATGCAGGAAAATCTCACCATGTGCCATCTGAGGAGACCCACGAGCGCTTTGGGTGCAGCCGGGTAACGCTGCGCTTGACACGAGCAGCCTGAAAGGCCGCTGCACTCTCAGGGTAGATCCAAAAGGATCCCTGTGCTGATCTAACTCACAGTCACTGCTCCAGCTGGATTCCATCGACTCCAGGAAGGCTGGAATTGGCCACGCTGCAGCACGACCCTGCTGCAGAGCCCTGGGCTGTGGGGCCGTGCCCCTCAGTGCCGGCACGGCCGAGGCTCGCTGCCACCAGCCAGGCCCATCGCAATTTGCCTCATCTGCTGCAATTTCCTCCCACACGCTGAGCTGATCCGCACGCTGACCTTAGCCAATTTGTCTTCTTTCTGGCAGAAATGTCATCCAAAAGGAAGTTATTAAGTCAAGGAGGTAATTCTGCAAGAGCAGTCCACTGTATAAACAGAACTTGACCCAGGGTAATTTATTTCTCGTCCTGCACAAAGGTATGACCAATACATACCAGGATCTAAATATGCCAGTGAAGGCCAAAACGTAAGAATTTTAGACAATATTCATGAGGAGTTTTCTCTAGTACTAGAAACTGAGAAACAAGTGTAAAACAGCCTCTAGAATCTGAAGAGATTTGGTATCTGCATTTAGAAGAATAAACATCTGCAGACAGTAGAGCTTGGCCTAAAGTTTTGCTAACCAACTCTTATTTCATTCCCTCCCCAATGTGTTAAACTACATTGATGTTTCCCCACTTAACAACATTACAAAGGGGACCATTTACTGACTTTTTTCTTTACCAACTTGAAAGACTGCTTAAAAATAATTTTTAAAAGGAGGCAAAGAATGAAAAAAATACAAATTCCTGCTCTCCAATGTAGAAAAAAAAATAATTTGGAATGCAGTTGGAGGCCTGTCTTCCTGACTAATATTAAATTAATGTTTTGCTTAGCCTAAAGCAATTTCCTTACCCAAGTCCAGTTCTCAACACATCCATGAAACACAAACCATCAGCTTTTCTTACACTGGGTGCACACAGAGACACCCAACAGCTGGTGGGAATCTGCTGCTCCCAGCCCCTGCAGTGGCCAGTCCTGCCCAGGCACAGCCCCCTGGGTCCCAGCCAGGACCTCTCCATCCGGGGCAGGATGGCAGCCACAGGTCCCCTCTGACATGCCATGGACACCCTTCTAGGCTGGTTCTAGGAAAGAGCCCAGAGGTGTGAAGGCAGGAAAATCATCAAGCTGAGTCTGCAAAGAGCAGCTGGGAACAGCCCCCTCTTTGGGGCAGGAGGTGTGAGGGCTGTTTTGCAGGCAAAAGACAGCTCACGTCTAGTTTTTGGCAAAACTGCAGGCAATGCTGTCACTGTTTCAAGTATCAAGAGAGTATAGACGGCTAATGTCACAGTTTCTGCATCATCAAACCCTTTCCTGGTGTGCAAAGGTATGAAATGGTTAATTGTATTCATATTGAGAATGCACATGACTTCCCAAGCTATGCAGAGCAGCTCCCTTTCTAGCCTGGTATTTACATTTACATTAAATAACTCACTTTCTAGAAACACCAGTATTTGAAGTTTAAGCAACTTCAGAGTATCAAATGTTTCCTTGATGGCTGCACCTGGACCCAGATGAGCTCATTGTATACAACTACAGCCCCACTCAAATGCACTGCCTGTTCTGTTTGTTTTCACCAGTGAAACACGGATGTATTATCTCCAACAAACACAGAATCTGCTTTTTGTTCTTGCTCTTGTCACCCAAAAGGGAGTTCACAACATATTTTATTTGGTTATTACATAAAGTCATGTTATTTTCAGTGAGTTTCATATCAGACGTGTCTCAATTTCTTCCTACAATTGATAGTACCCACCAGTTCTTCATACTATTATCATAATAATTGTTTGGAATTATCATTACTATTATGTATGCAGAGAAGAGAAAATTAAAGTAGCACACAAATCAAATGGAAAAATGCATTTTAAAAGACCAGAATTCAAATCTAAAGTGACAGGCACAATAACACTACCTCTCTGTGGAAAAGATGTGGATCTTCACAGCTGTGGATGAGGCACTCCAGAAGACTGTTCATCAGTTTGCATTTTAATACAACCTTAAAATATTAAAATTAGAGCTGGGTGAAAAGTGCTCAGCCAAATAATTTCAGTTCTATCTGTTTCAGAACACAAGCCCTTCTGTTCCCTTCCTGCTACCTCAGCGTCAGCTGCAGACAAGGTGACAATGGTGTCACCCAGCGGGGGCCCAGGGTGTCCCAGGGAGTTTTACATCATTCTCCTGCTGCAACACAGCCAGAGAACCCACCACTGCAGCACAGCTGCTGAGGAGGCCTGGGGGCCTAGGATCTCCTGGCACCAGCAGGTACCAACCCTGGACCTAGGTCAGAAAAAGGATTAAAGGCAAAACCAAAAGAGGAAATTTCACAAACAAATATTTCTTTTCTAAACATTAGTGATCTTTTGTCTGACAGTAGCAAGGACGGTTCTGAATTCTTCTGCTGCATTAGCAGCTTAAATACATGTGCCACAAACAATCAACACTCAAACATGACACAGCTGTCCAAGTTACCAAGTCACAGTCTTAAATCTGAAGCAAGATATGCCTCAAATGAATCAGAGTCTGGCATTGATGTCAAAACACTCCTGCTTAGGTCAGTCTTTGAGCAAATTGAGGAGAGATGGTGGTTTCCAGTGGGATACCAAGGTTTAGTAATTTGATGAAGAATGTACAATTGGAGCAAGCGAAAGTAAACTGCAAGAAGAGTCTCCTGGGTATATAAATAAACATACATACTAACACGAGCCGTTTTATCATGAGCCATTGTGCTGCCTCATTCCTGCCATAGGGAGCACTGAGACCTCTAGGGATTTAACAAAACAAGCTCCTGATGAAAGTGCGAGTAAAAGAGAGTAAAACAGGCTTGTAATTGTAGTTGAGGCCCCCAGCTTGAGAGAATTGATCTCTGTCTTTTGCTTTCCAGTAGATTCTCTGTGTGACTTAAATATATGCCCCATTTTGCCTGTCTTTCCACAAGCAAATGACAGTTGCCCTTTTAATGTGAGCTTTAGCCTCAGACAGTGGCTGTAGTATGCCCAAAGCAGCAGGTAAAGCACCTGCTGATAACCCACAGTACCAAACACCTTTGCCTCACACATTTCTCTTGCACTGCCCAACGGGCTGTGAAGGCACATCCAGAGCAGAACCTCAGGCACCTCTCTGCAAGCATCAGCCACTGAAACTTGTCAAGGGGGTCTTTGAGGCAGGCTGAGCTGTTACAAACCCTGCCCAAATTATGGTCTTGTTTGAGGGTGGCTCAGCCTGTGCTGTGGGTCCCTGGGGCCAGAGGTGTGATGGAGCCCTGTGGGTGCCAGCTGTGCCCCTGGACACAGACCTGTGCATCTGTGTGCAGAACCAACCCCAGAGAAGCCCCCAGACAGACACACAAATGCTGGGTTTGAGCTGCAAAGGCAGCTGATACTCAAGCCAAACATTGTAATGCATTATTACTCACTGCAATCCATTATTACTCATTGTAGATGGAAACAGTGCAAGCTTACATTTTTCACACCACATTTTGACTCAATACCAGCCAAAGACCAGAGCCAAAATTCTGTCAAGACTCTGTTCTTTTCAGTTTTGATTCCTTGAGAAAGAATCTGAGGGAACAACACGACTAGGACTCCTTTAACCTAATTAAAAACTTATGCCCTCTTACAAACGAATAGAAGAGATATAGACAGTGAAAGGAAATGTCATCAAAATCCCAGGATTCCAACAGTCACAGAGATGTGAGCAATCTTCTGGTAACCCTATAGCTGCATCAAAAGCAGCCAGTGAGCCCCAGGCAGTATCGCCAAGATGATTACTCGGTTCCTCTTGGAAGTTTAAATCCAGCTTCATGTCTCACGTGCCCCGCGCTCCACATTCTGCAACAGGTAAAAGGAAACTAAGCCATGTGTTCCTGTTTTAATTACAAATCCAACCCTTTCAACTCATTCCTGGATGACTTAATCATGCTGGGAGACTGAGCAAAGCTGACAGGTGAATGTATAGGGAATACACAGTTGTTAATCTAAACCTTTCCTCTGCACCAGGGGACCATGGACTTCCACCACAACTGGCTGAAGCAAAACACTCAAGGACCCCAGGAAGGACTGGTGTGGTTGCAAGGCTCAGGTAGAAAGTGCACAACTCCCCATCTCTGGTATATTTTCCTTTGTAAAACCCCTAAGACATGCAGTTGTGAGCCATTTTGCAGGAAATGAATGGAGGCATACCAAGGGACTGAGCGATTTACCCAAGGGCACACAGATGTCATGCCACAGCAGGGGACTCAAATTTCATGTCCAAAGTCTTTGGCTTCTTTGCCAAACCCAAGTGCGCTCTCCACACCCAATCCATGCCCAAAGGCACGTGCCATCCAGCAAGAACCAACAGAATAGCAGAGGCATGGGGTGTTTAAAGTCACCTTCTAGCTGTAACCACACATGGTTCAGCATGGACTGCCCTCATGCCCAGCATGGTATCATGGTTAGTGAACAGAACTCCCTCTGAAGCAGGACTATAGCAAGAAAAGCAAAGGGAGGTTTGACCCTATTCAGGATTTTCCTTCCGACATCCATTACCACATGCACCATAACACTCAGTATCAAACTGACATCTCCTAGCAGACTAATGATGGAACATTCCAGGCCCTTCTCAGCCCTTGGGATGATAGCAGATGGCTCTGTACTTCACCACTCAGATGAAAGCCCATGGGTTCAGAGGTATTTCATCTCTCTGCAGCATGTCTCAGCTTTTTCTTTACCAATGATGATTGTTCAATAAAAGTTTGTAACTACAACTTCATATCCACAATATAAATCAGTTTTAACTGCACAGTCTAAGTATGTGAGTGTTCTGGCAACCAATTGAAAACAGATAGGTTCCTGCTCGCAGCTCCATGGCAGTGAAAACCATGACAAGCTGAGGAAGGTATGTTCAGAAAGGAAAATCTCACACCAGTGCTCATATGGAAATGATTTTTTCAAAACACTGAGGTATTACAAACCCAGCCCCATAAACAGCAAGGTCACAGTAGCATTGTTCATCATGGCATCTCCTGTAAAATTCAACTTATTCAGCATTTTTGACTGTCAAGACCCTATTTGCGCTTTTGTGTTAAAACTTAACAGCTGAACAAAAGAGTCATCTTCATCATTACTAATTATTTCTAAAGATTCTCGAACTCAGGAATTAGGTTATACACTCCGGAGCACTGGAACCCTACCTGTAATATAATTTCCTACGTACCAATGCGAAACATTGCATTCTTGCTACTTATAGTAACAGAAAGTAACAAGTTTATTAGTTAGCCCCAAGCCTGCCAGTGCTTAAGAACTCTTTGGACAAAGTTCTCAGATATGTGGTTTAACTTTCCAGCTGCTCTGTGTGGAGTCAGGAGTTGGACTCAAGGGTTCTCATGGGTCTGTTTCAGCTCAGGATATTCCATTATTCTATGCATGCTCTTGGACCAAGACCAAAGTACCCATGATAACATGTTCAAAAGTCATGCAAACGTGTCAGTTTACAGAGGTCTTCTTGAGAACCTGTGTGGGCTGCACTGGATATGTCTGTGGCTGAAGAAAAGGCCATCATCAAATACATAGATTTAACTGCAGAGGCAGAAACAATTACACAAAAAAAATTCCCGAGTGAAGGCTAAATTTAATCCACTTGGAGATTTCATATACACAATGTAGTGATGAGCAAAGTGACCAGAAAATAAGATGTCTCTACCCAGTCACCCAGCTCTGAGTAAGGGCTGACCACCTTTGAGTGGCTGGGAGGATCCAGATGCTGGCTGGGCCTCCTGGCAGTCATCAGATGGACGGGCAAGGGGGGACAGGCATTCCTCTGCCCAGGGTGCTCTAGCTTCTTGCACAGGGGAAATTTTTCAGCTGTTGCCATGCCAACCATTCTTTTGGCTTGCATACCCTTATACAAGACACTTTATCTGTTTTCAATGGTTCTTAATCCAGGAGAGGAATCAAACATGTGCTTAAACACATACTGAAGTCCCATGGAAGGAAAGAGAGAAGTTTAGGAATGAGTGCCAAAACAAGGAGAAATATTTCAGTGGTTTGGGAAACAATGTTGTGGTTTTGCTCTTCCCCCCTTGCTCTGAGCTGTCTGCTCTCATCCCAGTAGCTGGCCACCCTCTGGGCTAGCAAGGTTATGTGCCACTGCCAGAAGAATGCAGTACCAAAACCCACCTCATGGTCCTTCACGAGCAGCCCCACAGGGGTCTCCAGAGGTGTCACTTCAGTGCTTCACTCTGCTTTTATCACAAACTACTCCAGCCCAGGAAGCCTTGAGTGGTGCTCAAAAGTGCTCAGGGGCAAGAACCACATACTGCTTGAAGATTGGGGCCATATTATTCCCAGTGAATCTAACTTGCAAGAATCATTGACAGGGTGAGAGGAGATGACCTCAAGTTGCAGACTGTCATGATGGTATCACACAGGGAGGAGCAAAAGGCAGTTCCAGGAGCAAGAGGGCTGGCTGTGTCTGGTGAGAAGGAGACAATCAGCTTCATCTGTAGAAGAAAGAGGTAAAGTATTGCTGCTACCAAAAAAATCCCTGGTGTCACTGAGCAGCAGGTTCTTGGAGAGGTCTGAGCAGTGCAGGACTGGCTACAGTAACAGTCAGACACCTTTGACAGAGATGCTTGCACATCACAGACAAAACCAGCAGAATTCAGCTCTTACAGCCCTGCTGGTTCTGGATATGCATTTTTTCCTGAAATGTACCTCTCCCATCTAATTGCTTATCAAATAATTAGCCTAAATTTGGTCTTTGAGTGGTTGCAGCTTTTTGGGGTGAGTGAGGGTTTCTAAAGCTCCTTCCTGTCCTCTCACTGACATGCATAATGAAACATGGGCGAAGAAAGGGAAAAGCCAGGGACCTACAGCACTGAGGTGGGCCAGGGCTGAGCACCCTCCAGAGACAAACCCCCACACTGCTGTGGACACTCAGGGATCCATCAGTTCTTCCCCATATGTTGTAGCAGGCACTTACACATCCCACGAAGGGGCTGTGTTCACTGATAAATACCAGATTGCCTCAACATGGCTGTTTGGGGACTTAAGTTTCTTGGAAAATGCAGCTTTAATTAAAGATAATTAAGCATTGTTTTCTTTGGTGTGAGTCACTGAACTGCATCATGTTCTGCCTTTGCATTTTGGATGATCAGTATGATGATACTGGGGAAATATAATAATTTTGATTACCACAGCAAGGGCAACAAGTTCCGATCTTAAATTTCACAATGCACATCTATTACTACTCCCATATTAACAAAGCAGAGCCCTGAACATGTTCATTTTTTACCCATGCTCCTTGGGAATATTGAAATAGCTATTGTTCCATCCCAGTTCTTAGATACTACAGCCCTGCAGTTTACCCCTCAAGCCAAATTCATACTGACTTCAGGAAACTATTAGAATATTTCAGCCAATTTTCCTCTAGCAAAAAGTAATCATTTGGGAACAGAAAGGATTAAACTCCATCTTCAATGGGGTCTAAGCGGTTTTTTAGGCACTTTTTCAGGAACACCACATTGGAGAAGCCAAGATTCATAGTCAGTCTTGTAAAAGATTTTGCATCACCAGTAAAAGTCTTTGGAAGTGAACCAAGACTTTGCTGTCATTTAGTCAATGGAGCCAAATCTTCGTCACCTGTCCAGTACTGGGGGCAGGATTTGCCCCCGGCCACTTGAGGTGAGCAGACACTGTGAATTTAGGGCACATCCACCTCATACACAAAGGCAGTGCTCCAGGGTTCTGGTTCATATCAGAAATGCTTCTGGCACAGTGATGTAGAGGCATTATGCTAAAGCTGTTGCACAAATTACTTGGCTTTCTTTTCTGTTACAATTGCTGACTAATTCCCAGGCAAAAGTGGGCACTGGACTGTAGGCATGCTAGAATCCACCTCCCTCCCCTCAAGATCTGCCCAAAAGTCATTTTTTATTTGGTGGAATTTCCGTTAATTTTAAGGTCTTGTGCCTATTGCAAAGGTTAAAACCTGCCTATTAAGAATAAAAAAGTGTTAGGCATCAGAAATTATCAAGCAGATTTTCAGAGCCTCAGAGGCTGTGCTGAAGCATTTTCTTGTGATCTGTTAACAAATGTTGCATTCCCTGAGAAGAAAGACTCTCCCTTTGGTTGCTAAATATAGCTCAGACCTATAAAACCTGTACAAAATACACTAAATCCAAAATAATAAAGCAGTACATTTGATTCCACTTCCATCCAGATTTTCTGAAATTTCTGTGGTCTGATCTCCAGCTGATAAAAGAGGACCTGACCATCTATATGAGAAGGATCTACTCCATGATGGGAAAATCAGCTGTAGCTAAGACAAGAGTGAACCTCGGGACCATTGTTCTGTTTTGCAGCACAAGTAACAGCTCGAAGCTTACAGCAGCACAGGACTTGTGAACATCTCTGTTCCCAGCTGAGGCAGCTGTCACAGGATTGCTGTGGGAAGATTCAGTCTTAGTTCTTTGGTCTTGCACGTTTAGATTTCAGAAGCTTTCATGGCTTACCAAGTCCTTGAAACATTTGGCCAATTGGTTTTTTTATTTGCTTTCATGTAGTTAGAAAATGGATACTGAAATGGGGAAGAATCTTCAAAAAAAATTATAGTTGTTCTTAATAATTATAAAAATATGAAGGTATATAGAAAAGTTAGATTTCACAAGGAAAATTATTAATTCTCTCTAAAACTTGATTACCTACAAAATACACCTCTGTGACAAACCTTTCCAAAGGAGACCAGTTAGTTTCTAAAAGACAAAATCAGAAGAATTTCTCTGGGGGTTGGTTTCTAAACCATTTTTATTCTGAACTAATTTTTATTCCTAATACCTGTAATAAATTATTTTTTACCACATTCTGAGGCTGCCACAAAATAACCAAGTCACACTACTGGACTAAAACACTTTAAAGCTTACCATTCTTATGAAGTATTTTGATTATGTTATTCAGTTGAACTTAAAGATTAAAAAAAAATCACAAGGGAGATTCTTGTGTGGTTCAAAGCCATATTCACCTGGTTTCAGCTTTTGTTTTTGTCTTGAGTTAAAGCTCTATTCATTAACTTGAAACAATACACTCAAACTTTTAACGTATGTGAGTTGAATCTGACTCAATGTCCTGGCAGCATCCCTGGTAAGGTGTTATCCAGTACCTTATTTTGCTTTCACAGATGTATAAGAACTTAGAGTTCCATAGACAATGCTGGTGCCTCTGAAATAGTCCAGATATATTCAGATTTACGTTAAAACACGAATACTAGGCTGCCACAGCCTTACAAAGGGTGCCCATAGTGCCAACAGTTACATTGAAACCCCGGAATAAATATTGGGATGTTCTTCTGTGATGAAGGAAGGTCCAAAAAGAAAGGACAAATCGGTCATCCATTACTAAATAAGATGTTGGAATTTCTTGAAGATGCGTGACTGTGCAAAGGCCACTTGTCAGTAGGAGGGACTTTGCAAAAGCACCTTGCTTACCACCATGTAGTTTGAGTATGAACTTTGAAGGTCTACAGGGTAAGGTGCACAGCCTCTGCCAGGGGAGAAAATGAATCCTCACAGTGTAACCTGATGTTCTGGACACCCCTCTGCCTCTCCAATCCCTAAACCACAAGCCAGGATTACATTCCTGGCTCAGTGTTCCCTTGGTCACACACAGGTCACTGTCACAGAAGTGCTCACTAACAGCAGTGTCTAAAACAGTCTCACAATCCCCTGAATTTAAAATAGATGATTATTTTTGAAGTGTTGTGGCATCTCACAAAAGCAATTAATTGTTGTCAGCATTGGATATCCTATTGTATTCTCCAAACCTTGAAAAGAGCTCCAACAGTTCCAGTGAAAATTCCCTGAAGGACACGTCTGATGGCAGAGAAATGTAGTTTAAACACTGTTAACTGATCACACATAATTTGTGAGAACTCTAGATTAAGTGATAGGGCACTCCTTGCTAAATGAAAGCCAACCTCTGCCAATAACCATAAAGTATGATTGTGGAAGTGTTTAGTGCAGATCCCAGTAGCTAAAAGGAGAAAAACCAGCAAGGGCCAGAATCCCCCCACAGACTCCCCTTGCAGGGGCACCAGCACCTCACGCTCCTCTGGCTCTGCTGCCCAGCCCTGTCCCAACACACTCTGCAATTCCACAGCAGCTGGCAGCACACACACAGCACTTCTGTGCCAGCCTTGAGCCAGGGGCACAGCACCCAGCATCTGAACCTGCACACGCAAAGTCTCACTCCAAAAAGCTCATCTCAGTTTTTGTTGACACGGCAAAAAAATGCATTAATGCAACACACTAAGGAAGACAAAAGAAGTATCTACAGAAAAGATTCGCAAGATAATTTTCACTCATGGCAAAACTGAAGAAAATCCCAACTCCCATAGTACACATATCAGGTCCAGAAATAAATTTCTATCTCTACGCACATGTTCTCTGTACTTATATTGCCTGCCAAGTATTTTTAGAAAAACGTTTATATAAAAAAATGTGCTGACTCATCAACAGTAATTTTGTATGTAGGGAAAAAGGTCAGTTATGAGAAACTGACAGTTTCAATATCCAATACAAAATCCAATTTCAGAAGTCTAAATTAACAGTTCCAAGTTTCTATTCAAAGGCAGTCTTTTACTATGAAAAACTGATCATTTTTTCACAAATTAAAAAAATATAATATGTGACAAAAAATGAAATTCAGAACAAAGTATTTTAAAATATTCTAAGCAAGCAGTTACCACTGACTCCCTTAATTTTTTTATTTTCAGTTCTTCCTCACATCTTAATGGTACATGCAGTAATATGGATAGTGGTCTTAAGTCTTTTGTCATTATTTTTTCCCTTCAGCATCCCTCTAAGTACTATCCACAGACGCCAGAGCTTCCTATCAGGACGATTCAGACGGACGCAGAGGGCTCACTTTGCAGGGAGTCAAGTCCAAGACACGGAGGCAGCTGCAGCCCCGTGAGTAACGAGTCTGAGGAGCTGCTCTGACGAACATTTCTCGTTACAGAGTCCCCTACTCACCCTCCGCTAATGCTCCCTCACAGCGTGGCATGCCGGGGCAGCCCTCTGAAACCACCTTTGGCTCTAAAATTCATTTAGGAGCCTATTTTACTTACCCCAAGTACTCATTTTGTTCACTTAGCCACATGCCAACCATCATTAATGAATACTGTCTCCTGTCTTGCTTTCCTCTATCATTTCTCTCCTTCCTGCAGGGAGGGCGGAGGGCCAGCCGGGCTCCCAGGAAGCCTCTCTGTCCTGGGGTGGCCCCTGGGGTGGCTCCTGCAGTGGCCGCGGCCGCTGAGAGCCGGCGGCAGGGCTGAAAGGGGCTCCTTGCCACCGCGGTGGTCCCCGGGATGGGGGCGGTGGGCAGCCAGCCCCTGCGAGCCCCCATCGGCACAGGCTCCTGCTGTCCTTCGGGGCTCGCTAGGCACACAGGCACCTTCGGGACCTTCAGATCTGATCACACGAAGTCATCTATAGCTCCATAAAATTACACCGAGGTATTAGACACTGTGTGGTGCGCGTTGTCCTGAGCCACCAGCAGCAGCAGCAGCAGCTCAAGGACAGAAGCCTAGACTAGACTACAATTTGCTTCTACATTTTAATCAAGAATTAACTCCTAATCAGCCTTTCCTGTAACTCCCCATTAAAACAACACCATGGAGCGTCTAACAGCATTCTCCAAAGTTTCTTTCTACAATTTTATTTTAAGCAAGACAAAACAAAACAAGAAAGTTGCATGAGATATGTATTGCAGGTCTCGGTTTTCAAGGCAATTAAATCCTTCTGCTTTAAAATCCCCAGGTTTTTTTACTCAGCAGGGCAGAGAAAATCTCTCTGTTCATGGGGAAAGTGACGACTGGGATTTACTTTTGTTCTCGTTGTGAGGCACCCCACTGCCAAAGCACTCCTCCCACCCTGACCACGCACCTGGAAAGGGCTCTCCCACGCTCCTCATACGGAAACATGCCCCTGGCTTCCCACAACCATCAGTACCAAATGTCAGAAAAAAACACGTTAAGGAATTAAATTAAACAAAAGCAGTACTACAGAAAGAGCTCCTAATACACAAGATAAGCTTCCACGCTTTAACAAACATTTTACTTCCAAAGGACAGCAATCTGGGTAGCCCAGAACATTATGTAAGGGACATTGACAACAGAGGAATCATAAAGTTTAAAAGTCTCTCTTAATCAATGACAAATTTAGTACTTGTTGCTACAATTACAAAGATAATAGTTCCTTTATGTCAGTGCCTTTGGTTTTGCAGCTGTAAAATAGCTTTGAATTCAGCATTTCAAGCAACAGAAATTAATAGGAGGTCATTTCTACCAGAGAAATTTTAGGGGCCCATCCTCTCTAATCATCATTAAAAACTAAATCCACAGGAGAAGAGGCACTTTACTGATTGTCAAGTGGAAGCTATTATTCATTTGATGAAGCTCTTGGCACTGTGCCATTTATTCTGCTGTAGAGACTGCTGGTTGCTCTACTTCATCTCATGCAATCAAGGTTGTTTCTGCCTGCCAAGAGTTATTTATAGAGTGGGGGAAAAAATAGCAATATGTTCTCTTGCTTCAAAAACAAGTTTCAAACTTTCTAAGTGCACAACTGCCTCCCTTCTCCCTAGTGACATTCTTCTTTTTGACCTGCACTTGCACAAAAACAAAAGCACTTTCCTAGATTTCATCTTTCTTGAAATATGAAAACAATTCCCATGCCATGGACATTTCCATTGAGAAATCATCTGATTTTCTCCAGTTAAGATTCTGCATAGCCACACAGCTATGGAAGCAGGCAGCCAGGTTCCCCATGTGCCACTCCTTTCAGCCCACCAGTGCCAAAGGGGACATGCACAAAGGACCTTCTCTGAGGGTCACCTTCACTGGTGCAACTCACCTGTACCTACAGAGTAGGGAAATTTTGCTGGTGATGGGGACACTTTTCCTGTCTTCACTAAGCTGCCAGGTTGAGGAGGTAGCCAAGGCATTTGAGATGAGGGATGATAAATTTCTATCTCAAAGCTTGATTCTGCAGGTTCAGACCATGTACAATCCTTAGACCCAGGTGGAGTGGGGTGCAGTGCTGTGGAAGGTCTTTATATCCACTTTGATGTGCAAATTACTGTAAATTCCTAAACAAAAGCTTAAAATCTGTTTTTGACCTCAAGGCCAGTTTAAATTAGGAATCGTGACATTCTTGAACTGAAATACATAAAATCAGAAACAATCTTTAAAGTGAATGTAGTAAAACACCACTAGTGTTGAGTTTGTGCATAAAACCAGAACCAAACATTTATGGTTTTTGTAGTTTTTAAGAGCAGCCCCAAATAAAGCTCAGACTAAACATGTGAAAATGAAAGAAAGTTAATTTCCTGCATGGTAAGACTAGAAGTCACAAATATTTGGGAAGCAAAACTATCAAAGTGCAATTGAGTAATATTCAATTCTGATTTATCCATCCCTGTGAAATACAAAGCAAACCATGATCATCTCCACTATAGAAAATATGGCTAGCCCTCCATTTCCAGAGCTATTAACCAGTTTATTTAAACAAACATGGTTATTTCAAGTTTACTCATTGCAGCTCTGATGCTTTTGCTCACACAAATTAGCACCCTATTCTGTGGGTGTTTTCCCTGATATCACACAATTATTTCCTGAACTATCTATCACTGGTATCCTACTCCACCTTAGGACTTCAAACATAATAAACAAAGCACAATCCCTGCACCAGTCTCCTTCACCCCTAGACCAAACTAACTATTCCCCAATAAAGTCCATAATAAAATCCCTCTGGTGTCTGATTTAGGGGTGTCTGGATAACAGCAAAGGCAGCAAGGGATGCATGCAGCGGCTCTGCTGGTAATCACTGAATCATTTGGGTTGGAAAAGCCCTCCAAGGCCACTGAGTCCAAGTGTTGCCAGCATTGCCAAGGCCACTAAACCCATGTCCCCAAGTGCCACATCCACATGGCTTTTAAATTCCTCTGAGAATGGGGACTCCTCAACTGCCCATGGCTGACAAATTTCTTGTTTGGTTTGCAAACTTTGTCTGGAGACTAACAAAGATGATTAAGCCCTGTTCCTAAGCTTTTTTTATTATTACCACCTTTTCATGGATCTCATAGACAAAAAAGGAGAAATTTTATTTCAGATCATAATTTCCTAAATAAAGTACCAACCAAATGCAGAAACCCTGGTTTCTTATGGGTTATATTCCCTTCCTTCTGACCAAAATAAAAGTTGCTATAGTTTAGTGGATCATTAGTCAAACAGAATTGATAAGACACAAGGAGCTACTTATATACAACTGCTATGGAGAGACTACCAGGAAATCCTTCAGTAAAGAAAATGTTGAGCATTTATTAGCCAGTTTCCTAGGGATTTTATACATAATAAGCAAAGTACATTAGGAGCTCTTGATTTAACAAAAACTCCTGAATTATGCATTTGTGCAAGGACAAGTATTGTAGGCAGCATTTCACAAATATGCAAATTTTATGTAAAATATAGTATGCATATGGTGTAATACCCATCCCCCAAATAAAACATGGTATAATTTCAAGGAAGAATTTTCAGCACAGTAAGCTTGATCAAGAAAACACAGTTTTCTAAAACAACCAGCAAAGCTATTGTTAAAACTGAGATGTGAAAAAAGAAGATGCATAAATCACTGGAAAATCATGTGTGCTTTGAGGATTATGTCTTGGAACTGGTTTTCCCATTGGATGACATCCCAAACCCCAGACACCAAAACAGGTTATGCTGAAGAGCAAATACCAGTCATTAACTTTCCTGTGGTTTAATAATTACACCTCTTCCTGGGGATGTGATTAAACCACACACAGCATTAGAAAACAGAGGGAATTAAGTCAATATGCTTCAGAGTTGATGAGTAAGTGAATGTGTAGAGTCAAGAAAAAGCTGGATCAGATAGCTGGCTGTATGTTTCCAAAGTCCATACAGCAGTGCAACACACGAATGCAATAAGAATAACATCATTACCAGATGTAGCAGCAGTCCCCACTCCGCAAGGAAAAAGCAGCATTGCATTACAGATCAGCATGAGGAGCACCATGGTCAGCAGAGACCTGACCCCCCACCATGAACCCTGACTCTCCCAAAGGAAGGATGACTCCTTGACAAAACATTTTGGCCCACTATTTATTTCATCACCAATGCCGTGTGTTTATATTCCTTCCTGGCATACAGGGAAAAGCATCTGAAATGCCTATCAGGGAACTGAAGCCCCTTAAATTGTAAATATGACCAAACTGAAGCCTGTGGAAGGAAGCATTTGGCTCCAAGACAAACACTCTCATTCCATACATGCCTGGCCAAACACAAACTGAGAGTCCAGACATTTGTGTTCTCTTCCCCTTCACCATGACTTTAGCACTGCAGTGTTGGAAACATTCCCAGCCAAAGCAGTACTACAGCATTGTGCCATGCTCCATGTGGCCCTGTGAGATGATGTGAGCCACAGGAAATGTCATTTTTGAAGAACTGTGTTAAGCAAACACTCCCCCATTTCTCCATTTTTTAACCGAAGTAACTCCAGGAAATTCACTCTAGTTACGTCTGGGTGGGAAGCAAGAAAGCATCTACAAGGAAATAATAAAGTGTGACACAGGCAGTGAGAGTTTCCAGCACTACCCTGACATGTCTCGCCCACCCCACATTTTTCTCAGCCCACTTGCTTTCCAACCCACAACCTGACCTCTGTGGCTGAAGACCGGCATAGCAGCAGGGGAGGCTGGAGGAGGAAGGACTCATGGAGGAGGAAGGCTGCTCATTCTCCAGCAGCCCTTGGCTTACATTGGGCAGCTCCATCACATCCCCCAGGGAGAGCAGCTGGGGATTATCAGCCTGCTCTGGATCTGAACTAGTGAC
Source organism: Leptocoma aspasia (assembly GCA_013399835.1). Lineage (NCBI taxonomy): Eukaryota > Metazoa > Chordata > Aves > Passeriformes > Nectariniidae > Leptocoma > Leptocoma aspasia. The sequence continues at coordinate 179,603 of VXAX01008045.1, forward strand.
CAGGAAAGAAAGGACCTTGTCAAGATTTTGTCTGTTGAGCCAACCCAGTGCTTCTTAAGTTGAGCAGCAGCTTAGCTGCCAAGTGTTTGTGGACTCCAATGAATGACATTATTAGTTTTTACCTTGTATTACTTTACATTCTCTGGAGAAGAGAGCATTTATAACAGCTGGCAGAATTTGATGCAAGCAATAAATAACAAATTCTAAAAACCTTCCAGCTTTATTAGACCCACTGTTAATACATCATACATAATCTCTTCAGGTCAAGTGCAAATCCATAGGCGGGGGACAGCTCTTTTCCTAGTAACATGCCTTTGCCCACTGACCATGCTCTCTGACTGTGGGATGGGAAGAGGACTTGTTCTAAAACCATTTGCAAGCAACAGGAACAAGCCAAAAAGGTTTGGCAAAGTTCAGAAGGATGCTGGCTGAGGAGGCCAAAGTAATTGGCTTTGATGGAGCAACATCAGGGAGGAATTTAGGACTAAAGCATTTCAGTTGTGAGTAATTTCGGCTCCAATGTCACCATCTGGTTTGGACAATTCTGTAACTGTGCCGCTCAAGGCTATGCTCCTGGGAAGACCTGGCAGCTTTGTGCCAGAGCAGGGACCCATAGCTACCCAGATGCTGTTTGCAATCCCTGGGGAGGGGGAAGTAACAAAAGTGATAATGTTTTTTATTGGTTTTGAGCATTTTTCTTGAATCATTTTCTGGTTCTCTTTGAAACATGCAAGGAGAAGGTATTGTATCTTTCAGTGATTTTGGAAATAATTTTACACTCAGTGGTAACATCCCAAGAACTTAATTGTAAGTGACTGTCCCTGTGCAAACTTGCACTTCAACAGAGAAAAAAATGGAAGAGAAATTTCCCTCCCAAAATAATTTTGATCTCTCTTCACTTCCAAATCCATCCCTGAGTGATTACAGTAGATACTTGCCACTACCCCACTAAAGCCCTTTGTACCATCCTTTCTCAAAATTATTTCAGCTCAGACTAGGCCTGTACACATGAGCCATTGTGGCCAGGCCACTTGTGTGCAGCCTGTCCCCTTAAGCACATGCACACACACTCCCAGGGGAAGGAACCTGCCACACATCATCCCACGGCCCCTGCGTGCTGCTTCCAGGTTCTGCAGTCATCTTCTGCTCTCCCCACCACTGGAAACTACTGACTTCAAGACCAGACTCCAGGAGAGAATATAAGGAGTGGATGAACAGGAGGGTCCCCTGCCTGAAATGATACTTCCCACCAGCTGGCACTGCCACACCAGTGCTGGCCAAATCACACCTGTGCAAAACACTCAAGGTCCCTGTTTATGGGACCTGTGAGCAGGGTTGGGATCTCTTCAGTGTTTAGCACTGGAGGTTTGACTTAGAGGTTTTCTGCCTGTCTTATCTCTACTTACAAAGTTCCCTTATTATGAAAATATTCTGGTTTGTTGCAGACATGAGCCCTGAAATTACAATATGGAAATGGAAGAAGATGCTGCAGGTGAAAGCACTGGAGATACGCGTTGTTTCATTGGCAGCAAAATGAAATATTTTGGACCAGATGTATCCAATGCATCCTTTATTTAAATTGTAGGGGTTGCAGGAGTGAAATGTGTCACATCCCCAGAGTCATTGATGTGATATTTTATACCGCAAGAAGACCCAAAAGCACACTAGTTTATTTGATAGGCTGGTCTACCATAAAAAAAGTTATAAAGATAATAAAAGTAAATACAAATTATAAATTGTAAATAAATATATCTCTTTTATAGAAAGGTGATAAATAGATAATTTTAATGAAGATGCATGCCTCTGAAATTCCTCTGACCACTGAAGCAGAAATGCATCCTATCTTGATAGTCTAATCAGGAATCTTGAAAAAACCAACTATTTCACTGAATAAAAGAGTCATTTCACAGCCCTTATTATCTAAATCATATAGATTTACAGCATAAGCAAAGGACCCAGGAGGTGTATGGAGCCAAAACTTTTTGACTGTAATTTGTGAGCTTATTCTGTATTTTTTTAATGTGAAAGAGACTGAAGAATTAAATTAAAGAAACGTTTCATGTTCTAAGCTTCTTGCAAGAATCAGACTCTTCTAAAATTCAGTAGCTCTTTCCCTTGTCAGTATCTCCTCTACCTGGACTACCTCACTATTTGCTTTAATGTATTAAATCTACTCTCTAATCACAGTAAAGGAGACCACTCAGGTAACTGCAGTTTATTAGAGGATGTCACATTTAGCCAGCTATCAGGCCACATTTCCACAGTCACACTTAACCACATACTCATTTTCTCCTGAGCTTTAAGGAAGTACACAGCATGTGTGCATAGATACTCTCACTTTGAGCGAAGCCACATTATTCATACAGACTCACAAATGCTAAGCTTAAATGTTGACATTCACAAAGTTCTATTGTGAACTCTATTTAAACAAAACAGATTTGGAAGGTATGCTCTACAAGAAGGGATTTTTCTAGCAAATTCTGGGATTAGCCTAAAGGAAGTGTGAGACAATAAATGTTACCACTTTAACAAACGTGATTCTCTGGGGAAATAAACAATTAAAAAAGAGAAGAGTCCTTGCGGTCTGCATGCCAGATTGTTTCTGTGCTTCTGCCCTGTTACTCCATCTCGCCGTTCCCACTGCGTTTACTGGAATAAATGGGCAGCTCTTCTGCACCTCTCTGCAGCTGAATGCCATGTCTCCCACTGGCTTCAGCAGCTCCCACAGGGGCAGCAGCCACAGGATCACCTGGGGAGATCACCAGGTGCTGCTTGGCAGGGACAGCTGAGCCCAAGGGGCTGCCCATGGTGTGCCCCACACCCAGCCAGCACAGCCAGGGCCACACAGAGGAGCAGGTGCCCCAGCCCTCCCACTGGCACTGCCCAGTGCCAGGGCCAGCTCGGGCAGGCCATGGCTCAGCGGGTGCTGGGCCAGCGCTGAGAGCCAGGGTGGGCTCTGCCCCCGCAGCCCCTGCACACCAGACAGGGCTTGACAACAGCGCAGGAACGGCTGCCACAGACAGAGCCCAAACCCTGCACGCTCCCGGCTCCTCCTCACCTGCTTCCCTTTGGTACGAGCGCACGCGGGCTGGTTCCCTTGGAGTCAGGTAGGAGCTCGAGGATTCTTTTTCCCCTCTGTAATTTCACCCACAGTTATCCAGAGAATCGGGTTGTATAAATATTGACAGAGAAATATACATAACAAAAATATTTATCATTTCTGTTTCCCTCAGCGCTGAAATTTTGCTTCAGGACATGAAGTGCCTGTTTCAGTGAATCTGCTCATTAGTAGACAAAACAAAAGATTAAAACAAGGGTTAGAAGATCTGTTTTTAAACAGGATCAGTGATGCACGCCCTGATTTAGAAACTGTCCCGTGACACCGAGCCCTGAGGAGTCCTTTAGCAGAACACAGTCCCTGCCCTGGGGCAGCAGGCAGTGCCCAGCTCCCTGCTCCAGGCAGCGCTGCACTGGAGTAACTACAGCTCTGCTGATTGAATGAAGCTTGGTGGGAGCTTATTGGGGAAGGTGTAGGGCAATAAATGCATTCCTAAGTATCTTATTCTGACTGTATTTAAGCAAAAAGCTATTTTTTCCTGACCTGTCCTTCCTAGGAGATTCCACACAGACTGGAGTATGAGTAAATATTTAAATGCACACTGGGATTCTCAGCATAGCACCAGAGCAGCATCATTCCCAATCCAGCCAGAGGAATTTCACTGCTAACAGTACAAGATATAGAAGAAGCACAGTGCCCAAGTCAAAGTAACTGGAGCTCTAAGCAAGATGTCAGTCTCAGCCATAACAGGCTGCAGCCAGAGCAAGTACAGCAGAACAGCTGTGATCTCCAGTACCTGCCAATGCCATTCCACATTCACTGGGAGCCAGGTGAACAGAGCTGGGAGCGGACTGGGGGTCCTGTTCTTGGGAACCTCAAACAGCAGTTTGGTTTATTCAGTCAATTTTGTACCATCTGCCATAAAGAAAATAAGGGGAGACATGCTGTATTTGTATGAGTGGCTCAATTCCTATGCCATCCAGGCAAAACAGGAGCCCATGTTATTTCTGTCATTAGTTATAATTAGAGAACTCTAATCAACCCCCTGCCTGCCTCAGTACTCAAGTGTTTGAATCTGCAATTTTACTTGTGTTCTTCATTAAGCGGAGGGAAAAAGGAAAATAAATTCATTCATGAAATTTCCATCCATATCAAAGTCTTTTATTTTAGGATTTACTTCCAACTTACGTATCTTTAGACCTTTTAAACAGGAATGCAGTCTCTTCCTCTACCATTCTCTTTCATGTAATGTCTTTGTAATGTCTATTAAAGAGCAGAGAATTCTCATTCCTCTGTAGAAATAAATATAGGACTTCGATGCAGAGATGGAGAAGAAATATTAAGACAACATAAAGATCTTTAAGACAACCAGAGGTATTTGTTGCACATACTTTCTGCAGAAGGGCAAAATTACTTAAAAATCTTCAGCGTCTTAAGGCTCAGCTACTTCCAATAGATGGAGCTGATGACATAATTACTAGTGATTAAATTTTAACATTTATTAGTGAAGGATTTTTAAAGGCACAGGTTAGCAGCATCAAGCCCAGAGTGAGATCTTCACTGGGGCTGCCCAGATGCCATGACACCAAATTTCACTTCCACCCACTCCACTGTTTTGTCACTGGGTGTCATAGATTTCATAGGTTGCTGGATTTCAGAGGTTCCTAAAGACCAGAGACAGAGTGATAAATAATCATCCTTTTACTCCATCATATGCTTGCCCAAAAATGTACCATCTCTGTGAGCTACGTCAACCAAGGCTTCATTTAAGTCATATGTTTCTCTCTTTTTTCACAAGCAGAACCACATGCTACTAAGAGAGAGTCAAAGAGGCCAAGCCACCTGAGCCTGACACATTTGCCAGACATTGATACAAGAGACTTACACAGCAGATTTCAAGCTGACCAAGGAATGGAAAAGTAGATTGAAAACTACACAAAAGGTTCTGCTTTAAAAAAGACCACTGAATTGCTGACTGCGGGAGTCACCAATCTGTAGCAAAACCTGCTAGTCAAATATCCGAGGGGAATACCTTTTTTTTTTCCAGAAACCTAGGACAGCTTACTCAAAATTTGGCTTCAGACACAGCTAATTGCCTACATACTTTAAAGAACTAGTAAAATTTAATTAAAATTTCACACTGCCTTGTGGAGAAGAAAAGTCCTCTGAACCTAGAGTAGGCAGAACCTTGGAGTAGAGCATGTCTTAATAAATACCCATGTGTAAAACCTGTGGCCAAACTGCCAGCCCTGAAATCCCCCCAGCATGCTATGAACTCCAGCATTAATCAGGCCAAGATTTACTGGGTGCCTGGATTCAAGGAGCTGAGTTTTATCAAGTATGCATCCAAGAACCTTTCCGTAGAGGCTTTCCAGACTGGAATCAGAAAGGGTGACATCACACATCAGCAACACCCTCACTCTCTTTCTGGAAAAAAAGTCTGCTGCTGTGTTCACATCTAGCCTGGGTCTGCATTTCCCTTATCTGAAGTTGCATGTTTTTGCTTAGTTATAGCCAGAGCCCTGATTCTTCCTCAAGATCCCCAAAAGCCTGTTCCATTTTGTGGGAAAGTCTCTCAGATATCAAGCAGGTACAAATGTATGACCAAATGTATGTTTTTCAAAAGGTGCCTGGTAGAACCTGAAACAGCAGGCAAAGAAAAATGCTTTTAGCATTGGCCATCTCCTGAATTTCACCCACACAGGAAATGGAAAATGTTCTCTCTGCAAAGTTACTCAGAAAAAAATGGACCCAGATTTCAGCTCTATTTTTTAACAAATCACGCTAAGCCTCTGAGAAATTCAAATCCCTATAAGGACAAGGACAGTTTTGAACAGTACTTACACTTGTCAGAAATACTAAAAGCCTTAAGTCTACCCTTAAGGATAGACATTTCATTTTATTCACCCTGAAACAAAGGGATGATAAGTATCACCCAAGTCAGGAATAAACACAAGTATACAAAATCAGGATCATCTGAGAATCTTAAGAATGTGGATGGAGCTTGGAGACAGCCCATCTCAGAGACTAAATTTCAAATTTCTACTAACTACAAAAAAATGTTATATGTTGGTCTTCAAATTTAAAGTGAATGGGTGCATACTGACGTTTATGAGGATGCAATAAAGAAATGCTAGATTAAAGAAAAGGTTAATAAGGAGTTATCTGATTATAAATGTAACTAATGTAAAGAATACATCAGAAGAAAATAGGAAACAATTCCAGTCTGTGACACATTTTGATTTAAAAACAGCTGATTCCAGCAAGCAAACTCAAGCTGATTCAGTTACCTACCAAAGGGGAAAAAAAATAAGTTGACTTTTCAGGAAATCCTTACCATTACTGATTTACTGAAATTTGAAAAAAGACCGATAATGAAACATTTGAAGATTTTGTAGTGGGAGATTCAGCAGAGTTCAAGCCTCGGTAGTCTGGAATTAAGATCAAAAGTCTGCCTCCAAATACTGTTACTATCCTCAGTTTCCTAAAACCTGTAGAATTTGTTGTGGCCTTAGATGTAGCAATGGAAATAATATTTTCCTGTGTAAACAGATTTGGACAGAGTTCATAAAACAGCTGAACACAGGTTTTTCTGGGACTGGGCTTCAGGTTAAAGCCAAAGTCAAAAACTATACAAAAAAAACTTCCTTGCTTGATTCAAAACAGCCATGACACATGAGAGCAGAAAGCAGTAGTCCAAACAATAACATTATCAATGAAACAGAATTGTATATTTGAAGACAGTGGAAATATACACTAGAGGGAAAAATACATGTCACAACAGGGAGCTGCTGCTTCCCTAAAACACTCCAGAGAACTTCTCCATGGTTTTCAGGCAGTCTGTTTCTTTCATGCAAGAAAGAGACAAGCTCACCAAGTGTCAGAGCAAGCAGTGCTGTTCTGGACACACAGCATGGCCTGGGTAATCCATCGCAGGAAGGGAGTGTGGGGGTGCATGGAATTTAAGGTTGGAAATGCTCGAGGGCAGTGGGGGCTGCTGGCACGTGCTTTCAAACTCCTTGTAGCCTGCTACTTCCAACAACTTCCCTGAGAAGCCGTTTTCTGTACCAAGGAAACACTACTGATGAAGTAGAAATACCACTTACCCGTTCAAGGGAAAATAATCTGCCTTTTTGTTGGGAACCGTAAAAATAAGTGCAATGAGAAAAAGACATATCATGTCTGACACAAAGCCCTAATCCATCACAACCACTTGGGGTTTGGCTGTCTCCAACCTGCAGCCACTCCTCACCATGGCATCTCAGGCTCCCACAGGCAGCACGGAGGGCTGGTGCCTTTGCAGGGTGTACGGGTGCCAGGAGGTGCCCTGAGAATGCCACCCATGCCAGGAGGTGCTCCCAGCATGGGCTGGATCGAGCCCCAGCTGAAGCCGCAGCCTGTTGGTGGCCCTGCCACTGCAGGACACGGCTCCTCCCAGGGGTGCACGGGGACAGGGGGCAGCTGTGCCACCCCATGCTCCGGGGGAACCCCTGGGGACAGCAGGGCCAGGAATCCACCCCTTGGCCCAGCTGGCACCGCACCGTGACCGCGCCTGCTGCAGAGAGGTGGGATCTGGCCAGCAGAAAGGCAAAGGATGAAGTTCTAGCTTTGGATTAGAGGAACCCTTTGCCACCTCCAGTTAGCCCCATGCTCCCAAATGCCGCCGTGCTCCTCAAGGCTCGGACTGCCTGGGTGATTGTGTCATGCGAGCAGCAGGCTGCACAGATGTCAGATGTCACGCTCTATCTGATGAAGAGGTCTCTGCCTCGGGCTGTTTATATATAACCTACCAGAATTTCCTGCTGCATGATGAAATAATTAGGGGGGCCACATGCAGGGAACAATGTTGCGAGTAGGTTGCAAAGGCATTACACATACAAAAAGAAAATTCTAAGCATTTTCCTTGTCTGTGATACAATCTTCTAAGGCTCCTTATATACATTCAACTTGTTTGTATTATTTCTTTTAATGTTCTTCATACAGATGCTAAATGAGGGCTTCAAAAAGTTCAGCAGTGGTCTTTCCTTTTTGCTCAGATTACACATTGGAAATAACAGCATGAGAAAACCAGAAAAAATGGAGATTCATTTGTTTGTTTTAAATCAAGATTGCTTTTTGCATCTTAAGTCAGTGAACTCTAAACTGCAGATAGCTTAATAGAAGCTGATCCTGTCATCAGACTCTCATTTCGTGGCTCTCCTTTTTTCTAATCAGTTTTAATTCATAACGGGTTTTATCAATAGAGAGATCACCCATATGCCCACAGACACTCCATGTGCTGATTCATCTCAGCTCACTCTCCTCCCAGCTCACTACACTACAAAACCAGCTGGATCATATCTTCAGCTGCAGTCTGGATCAGCTTCCCTCTGATTGTCAAACTTTCAAGTAAAACTTAGGAATCTGAGGTTTCAAACCTCCCATGTCCTAAACATGTCCAAGACAGTTGAACTGGGCAATTTTGCTGGCTGGCAGCAGAGGAGAAACCAGCCCAGAAGGGAGGTTGGCACAGAGGTCTGTCCAGAAACACCCCCGAGGTGGAGGTCCCCGCAGCCACTCAGCCCTGCCAGGGCTGTGCCAGAGCCCTCACCCTATGCTCTGTGGTCCAGAGTTCAGGCCACCAGGAGCTACTGGCAGTGAACATGGCCAGCTGGGCACACTGGGCCCTCTAAAACCTCCTGGGGTCTCACAAACACAGTTTTAATGAGGTTGGCACATCCGAGGCAAAGCTGGAAGCCATCTTAAGGGAGAAAGTTTGTTGAATATTTGGCATTGAGGTAGGCCACCCAGAGAGGCTGTGGAGATACTCATTGTCATTTGTTTTAAGAGGACAAAAATACTAGCTAGATCCCATGGTTCAGATAAAGAAAATGAATGGATATCAATTTTCAGATTGGATGTGTAATTCATAGCCAGCCACCTAGCCTGGATTTTGACTCTCTGATCTGGGGGGAGCATGAATAAGTAATAAACATGTCATTAAATGATCAAAAATATGTCCACAGAGTTACTCAAAATGGGGTATTCTCAGAGAAGTGCAGTAGGAAACAAGGATATGCTGAAGAAATACCTAGACATGTTGAACGAGTAAGTCAGATTTTTTTGTAAATTCCTCGTATCACAAATCATTAAATAATTTTGATTGGAAGGAACCCTAGAAGATGATCTAGAGACCTGCACTCAAAGCAAGGACACTTTGAATACCGATCAGGTTTGAATGTCTCTAAAGATGGCAGCAGCCACCACATTATTTACCTGCACTGCTCAATCTTTCCAACAAAGCAGCTGTGTGAACCTCTGCAACACACAGTTACACAAAGTGTCAGCAATGAACCAAACAATAGGTAAATACACATACTCATTAACAACTGGCATAAGCTGCTGACCAGCCAGCCCCTGTGGGAAGGAACCAGGGGGGCACACTGAGAGCACCTCAGCCTCTCAGCAAGCGGCTGTGGGGGACTTGGCTGCTACCAAGATTAAACCACAGTAATCATGATGGACCCCAGTGTAAAACAAACCAAGATGAGCCATATCACCTTTTTTTCTTCTTATACACCCTCAAACAATGCATCAAGACATACCAAAAATCTTTTCAGAGTTCAGAATCAACCTATCTTCCAAATTGCTCAAACAGTTGCCATAAGTGCATCACATTTACAGACTTCTTTTAATTCAAATGACCCCACATAATTGGAAATAGGATAACAGGTGACCAAAACATGTAGAAGAAGGGTTTTTAGTGTGGTGACCATCTATATCTTCATGGTTAGGAAAACTAAATCCATGCTTTTATTAGAACACAGCATGGAAAATAAATTGACATTTCCCAAATATCAAAAAGTATGTATGTCACTGTTCTAAAGATACACAATATAAATCAATTTCTAAATTATCATTGCCTTCCTATGTCTATTTAGCATCTCAGGTGTCTTCCTTTACCATCTTCTTCTCTAAGTGGATCCTGTCTTTCTCTAAGCAATGGTTCAGTATAATAAACAGACATTTGTTTGGGTCTGCTGTCCCTACAGGTATCAGTTCACATTAACACTTCTGAAGTTAGGTTTGTAAATAGCACAGCTTACAGCACTACCAAGGAAATCAGTCTTAATGATTGTATTTTGTTGAAATAAAATAACATTTCTTTGATCTTAGTTCTCCATTCAGCTCACTATTTAATAGCTTCATCAACTATAACAAAGAGATAGACCCTCATTTTTTCACCACCATTAGAATCATGCAAGTACTGAACATCAGTGGAGGCTCTGGGTGGGAGGCAGGAGTGCATCTCATATCAAGAGCAGCAGCATTCTGCCTCCTCTGAACCAGGCAGCAATGTATTCCACCGTGCTGCTATTCAGGCACTGCCAGCTCATTTTAAGTTCCTTATTCTCAGTGCACATTCAAGAAAGAATAAAAAGATCATAAGAGAAGGAAATTTTTGCTGCTCGTGTATTTGAAGACTACAACCATAACAGACATCAAGCCACCTATCATCAAGGCCAGGACACTGTCGACAGCAGTCATTCCTCTCTGTAAGGGAAAATCAGCAATGATATGTGATGATGGAAGGCATTGCCTTCCTCAAGGGCCAATTTAGCACAGCAGGAGAGAAGTAGCTCAGGCAATATGCATCTCAAAGCAGGAAAAAAATTTAAGGCAGGAAGAGTGGCTTTGGAAGGGAGAGTAAGGGATGAAAGCAGTAGCAGTAACCATGGGAAGGATAACCATGACAAGGGCAGTGGACAAAGTGGAGAAAATTTAGTCCTTGCAGTTTGTTAGTGTATAGGACACTTGGACTGAGAAAACTGGGACATCACAAGCAGGGTTGGAGCCTAGACAAGTGCAAGTTTACAAAAACAGCTGTTTCTTTGTTCAGCTGCTTCCTACCAAAAGATAAAAAGTCTTTAAGAAGCCAATACCTGTATGTCAGGTATCTTGCAGCAGGATTGCAGAGCTGTGGCTCTCACTGACCAGGGACTTCATCACTCAGCTGTGAATGCCTTACTACCTTAGGATGAATAAACAGGAGCTGTTTCTGGCCCAGCATGTTTGTCCCCAAACCCAGCCCAGATGAGGCTGTCTCCCTGGTTGTCCTCCACCCTTCTGACCCATGTTTGGCACAACCACTTCCACACAGGGCCACCTCTTTCTTGCCTAGGCAGAGTTCTGCATGGTGGTGCCCAGCTAACGAGAGCATGCTCACATCACACCACCTGTGTGTACCCACAGCACCACGTCCTGCTGGGGTGGCACCGTGCCAGCAGACCCCAATCTTCTAGGACCCCAGGCAAGTCATTAATCTCCCTACACCTCTGTTTCTGCCTCCATTAAACTTTAGTGACTTACATAGCTGAGAAGAAAAATTATTAAATCAGCATATTAAAAGTTGTGGAGAATTCCCTTCACTACTGTCTGCTGCCAGAGTTGTGGAACTGTATCCTAAACAATTTACAAGCCCTGTAAGTGCCTGTTATTTGAATAAAGTATTTGTTGAATGAGCATTATCTTTTGTCCTGTAATTTGTAGCACGAAATTACAATTTCTGCCTAAATGTGCATATTAAACAAAAACCCAGTAGTGATAGGGTAAAGGAACAACAAAGCTTTATACAAATTAAATATGATCATTTGAAGTTGATCTATGTAACACAGAATTTTTCACCTGTTGTGCTCTGTCCTTCAACCCAAAAATCCATAAACTGAAACTTTTTCCAAGTTTCTATGGATTTAGGCAGTCCATTTGAAAATGGACTTCCAACTGTTCTGTAAGCAAAGGACTCAAAACAGAGACAAGTCCATTTTCCCAGGCTCACAGAAAATTTTGTCTTGGTGGTCCACTAAACCCCATATATTGAGGGACAATACTGAAATGTTTTCAGTGTGAAGAAGACTCTAGTCTAGGGGAAACCTGAACTCCCTTTCTGCCTGTCTCCATGATTTTTGTGATTGATTATATATATCCTCATCTTAGTTTTAAGTTATTCTTAGTTTATTTCATTTGCAACATTTCTAAGTCCTTTTCTGGTAATTGTTTTATTCCCTTATCTTCATTTTGTTTGGCAACAGCTGAGCTGGCAGCAAGCCCAAAGCCTGGTAAATGACAAATCACTACCAGATGAAGTTGTGAGTTTTACACAGAGCATGTCCTCCAGTCATGGAATACTTTTGAGGCCAAATGAAAATTACCAAACTGACTGAGAAGCCAAGTTCAAGCTCTACATGAAGGCCTGCCATTAACAAAAAACCAGAATAATTCTCCAAGCAGTGAAACTAGTGATTGGGCTAATGAAGCCCCTGAAAAGCTGAAGAATCAGAAGCAGAGACAGAAATGCAAATCCTTAGCAGGGCCCCCAGGCAGGGTTTAACACTTGCTGCCTTATAAGAGCAGAAAGGCCCTCTGTTCCCCAGGAAAGAAGGCAGACACAAACCAAAATGATCCACAAGAAGCACCAAATCCCCCTTCCATCCTCTATGTCCGAGCTACAGCTCTGTGCCAGGTTACCTTCCTGCGCAGGTAATGGACTAATGCCCGACATGGGCACAGAGAGCTCCCCAGCAATCCAGCACTTGGGCCAGAGAGAAAAGTGACACTAGGCAGAATTACTGCTGCTAATACCTGCAACAAATCCTTCCCTGCAGACTGTATCCCCTCAGAGGGTCAGCAAAGTGGGGTGAAGTTAGGATTGGGAAGAAGGGTGTTTCTCCTGGGTACCCTCCAAGCAGGCCAGCACTGCCTTTTTCCCAGGAGTCCTCCTTGCAGAGTCTTGTGAACCCAGCACTGAAGACACAAGGCACAGAATGTGAATGCTTTCCTGAACCTTGTTTCGTCCTTCCCAGGATGACATCACAGGATATCACCTTTTGTTACCCAAAATTGTCAGACAAGAACTGAGGAAAGCCACCTTGCAAAAATGTTTCCCAATCTTTTGCTAGGTAGATATTTTTAGTCAAGGGTTTGGCACTCACAGTACCCCTGCAGGTCATGTAGAGAGGATTGATGCTTACTCTAGTAGTATAGACAGAGAGGCCTGAATTTCTGTGTGTAGTAATTTTGTAGTAGATATAGAATGATACAGCGGATGTAAACCAACACTGTTCTGAGTCACATAACATAGGCTGGACAGCAGCTGGCTGTGGACATAGGCAAAAGATGTAAAGTGAAGAGCCCTGAACACTCCTGAGGTGCACCCTTCCCAGATTGTCATAATGGATGATACACCCATGCAATGAATGTTGCAAAGTAACATCAGATGGGAAGGAAAAGACTCAATAAAAAACTAGTGTTTGGCTATAATCCTGTGTACCTGGATGTCACATGACAACACGAATTCCCTACAGTCTCTCCCCATGGCTCCCATGGAGCAGGCCCCCCATAGACACCCAATTGTAAAAACCATGGCAGCACCCACAGCCCCCAAGAACACAGGACAGGGAACCCCAGAGCTGCCACTGCAGAAAGCTGGAAGGTGGAGGTGAGAGCAGCCTCAAAGGGTTAATTCCAGACAATACTTTCCTGTCCTGGGGGCATCAGACACAGTCTGGGAGAGGCCTGTCAGCCTTCATTGGCCACAGGTAATGGTATAGGGTAATTTCTCCTGATAATGTCACCGGAAGAGGAAATCCTGCAGACTAAACTCATTAAGGTCTGAGAGGAACAGGGGGGGGCTCTTTCTGCAGGAAGAAGGACTGTAAACTGGATTTGTCTGAGTGGGAGAGCATCTCTTGTGGTGTATGGTTGGAAAGCTCTCAGGGATTTCAAATACCCTTGGCATATGTCAGCCTTAAAGTCCAAGTTTTCACTTTGAAGTCAAAACTCATCCCTCCTTCCAAAATGCAGGCCCCCAAGGGAAAACAAAAATACCAAAGGGAGATGGTAGATTCATGCTCAAGAACCAGTAATTTAGAGGCATTTGAACAACTATCATTCATTTGCACTCTTCTATCAAGCAAGCAAATAAATAAGACACTACATTGCTGTAAGTGCATGTTCCAGAGGCCGTTAAGGCTTTGAATCAAGACTGATAATGCCTTGAGTTGCTGAAGAGCAGCATCATCTGCCAAAAACAAGCACTGTTATCCTTGCAAGGCACCTGAGGTACACACAGAATTTAGCACCCAGCTCTCCCCTCCTCTGTGCATCCTCAGGTCTGGAGTGAGTCCCTCGTGGCACAGGCAGGAGGGGGCACCACGACAGAGGGCTGTCCATGGGGTGAGCAGCCAGTGCCCACGGGGCACCCACCATGTGGACAGCCCTGCCAGCCCTGCAACCACCAGCTGTTTTGACCCCAATACACTGCACACACTGGGTGTCCAACGCTTTGGCCCACACCTGCTTTCTGACCTTGAGGTGTTGACCTGCACATTGGCAAGAGATTTGAGAAAATGTGAAGTTCCTTCTCTTTGGAGAAGCACAGTGGGACAGCTTATCTACTCAGCTCAACTGAAAAATGCCCTTGATTTCAGAAGCAATGCAGCCTGACCCCTGATCTTTTGTAGGAAAATATTTTGACAGTATAACAGATGAAATTAGCTAAAGCTAGGATGACTGGCACTTAATCTGATAATCCTTCCAGAAGCAATTACCTTGAAAATATCTGATAAAATTTGTTCAGCGTGTGTCTCCGCTGTGGCAGTGCAGGCACAGCCCAGATGGCATGCAGCTCTGACCTGGCCATCTGCCCAGGCAGCGATGCCTGGGGACAGTGTCCTGCTCACAATCCTCCCCTGCACTGGCACAGCCATCCCACCCCTTCCTCCACAACACAGCTGGTTTCTACACCTCTTGAGAAACATAGGACTTGACACAGGCAAAATTCAGCTAACTGGTTAGAGAACTTCAGCTTCATCTCAACACAAAAAACAATTGTGACTTTACACCAGCACCAGTCAGAAAATTTCTGATGGACAAGTACCTTAAAAAATCAGCTTGTCACAAGTGAAACAATTTAGGGAAAAAATATGTCACTTTTACAGAATGTTAAAGTGACAACTTCCTCCAGTATCCCATTTGCAGAGGAAGATATTGCACCCCTAATTGCATCCATCATTCTTCCAATGCTTTCCTAAAATAACTGGTTTTATTTGGGAACTTAAATGGAAGGAGGCATACACATGTAGTACAGAATATATTTAAATCATCACTTCTATGCACTGAGCTGGTCTAATTCTGGTTCCTTCTTCATTCCTGACCATTGACTTTAAAGCCTTTTGCATCAGGTCAAGATAAGCTTGTGCTTTTGCCCAGATATTACCTCACACCTAAAACAAGAGGAAGAGGGTTGTAAACAGACAAATCCTGCACCAATGTGACCCATGGGCACTCAGCATAGGAGGACAGTTCTTCAGGTGACCCTGAAGGAGGTGAGAGCTGTTCTTTCTGCTGAGCCAAGCTGGAAGGAGCCTCCTGGCACACCGTGAGGTGCACCTGGCTAAAGACTGACACAAACCCTGAAGAACACATTTTGTGGGAGCAGATGATCTCAACTGATCTTCAAAATTATGAACTTTTTGTTGGCAGAAGGTGTTTAACTGTTTTCCGAAAGTGAGGCAGAAGGAATCTCTTGCCTCATCCCCTGCGAGAAAATGAGCAATATTGTTGCCAATGAAACCAGAAAGATGCACTTGGAGAGCAGGCTGCCTTATCTTAACTACTCTTGGTATCAAAATGCAACTGATGCTTACACACAGTTGGTAAAAGTTCATTTGCCAAATCAAACTGGTGAAAACATACTTGGTTCTTAATTTTCTCTTATAGTAAAAACAGTTTCTACAAACCCTGAAAGACAGCAGAGCTAGAAAGAAGGGATGCTTCAGCTGCACCAAGCAGAACTCTTTAGTGATATGAACTTCAGAGGAAGCAGGATCCAGGAATATACGTATCATGATTTGTTAAAACTGACCCTGAAAATAAATTATATTTCTCTTACATACCTATTTTAAAACATGGGGTTTTTTCTACTCAAATAAAAGTGTTTCTGTATTTGAGGTCTTAATTATATAATTAGTAACAACAACAAATTAAAATGAATTAATCCCATTCGGATTTATTTTGCTTGAAGTGTTAAATAAGAGGTACACAAACACAATTAAGTAATTTTAAGTCTTCTTTTTAAATCCTAATCAGAAATTGCTACATCTAGATAAAGCCAAACCAAAACAAAGCTTTTCATTTGTTATGAGCTGAGAAGTGTGTAAAGTGCAAAGTCCCCACTGATTCCGAGATAGATACTTCCACTGCTTCTTAGGATTTCTGGCTAAAAAGTTGCTCAACAATTTCAGGACCATGCAAAGATGATTACACAGAATCTGCTACTTGGAATCATTAGTGCAAGGAAGATTTAACTACAGTGTACAATATTAGACATTATAAATAATATAAATAATAGACATTAGCCTGAGGATGGCGAAGGTCTGACACTTGCTAAAATAGAGAAAGACACAAATGGTTTGTTGACTTGCACTGATACCTCCCTGATGTTGTGTACTGACATTTCTGCATGCACCTCACCCCCAGGCAGCCTGCTTTGCTCTTTTTTAAACACCCGGATAGAACCCAGACTTATGTCTCTAGCTAAGGCATTGCACACGCCCAGGTAACGTTCAGACATGTGGCCCACAGACCCCTCGAGGGTCCAAGCACTCACTCAGCTGACAGCAGGACAGGCAGAGCAGAGCAGAGGCTGTGCAGCAGGGCTGGGGCACAGTGCCCAGCACTGCCACACCAAGGGCTGCTGGCTGTGCTCACACAGGCTCTGCCACAGGGCTGCAGCACCAGCAGAAACACGCCAAAGCTGTGCACATCCCCAGCGCAATGGTGACACCTGAGCTGCTGGCAATGTGACAGCACCGGAGGACAGAGCCTCACATTTCTTCCTATCCCACACACCGTATCACGTGCATGTGACAAGTAGAGGTCCAAGAGTTATTGGCCCTTTTTGGGTGTTCTAAATTAGCCCACCTGTGCACACACAGAGACACTACCTACCTGTCCACAGACCCACATATGTCCCACCAATGCCCATTGACACTCGTGGGGTAATTCCTGGCATGGAAGTTGGTAACCCTGCCACAAAGCAGAAGAGAAATATAACGTGAAGCAGATGATTTGTTGGATGATCCAGCTGCTCTCCCACCAACTTGCAGTTTGTGAGTGCCACTCTTCATCTCATTTTTCTCCAAGGGGTGCCCAGACTTCTCCCCTGCATGGGTGGACAAACCTTTCCCCTGAAGATAGCAAATGTGACCCTACACTGTTGGGCTGCTCTTAAAGCCTGAAGAGTGCCAAAGCTTGCAGCTGTGTGCAGCACATATGAGAAGTTCAAGAAAGGAAATCAACACTGCTGTTGATTTTCAGGCAGCCTGAGCATCAGAGAGAAAGTGTTGTTCCCCTGGAATGCACCAAAGATACAACCAATGCTAACCAAAAATTTTCCACGTGGCAAAAAACAGCATAAATTAAACATTGCAAAGAGACCTCTTAACTATTCCCAGGGCAGCAGGCAATGAGGAAAGTACCTGTCTGTCAGTTTGGCAAGCATATCAGTGAACTGTGTCCCCTTAAGAAGTGTCATCATAGACCACACCAATTACCCTCTTATTGCAGGGATGAGACCTAACTAGTGCCTCTGTCTGCTCCAGTAGATGTATCTGTGGTTAGATGGGCACTGCACATTTGACATTTTCATTTCTCTGCTTTACCAATCAACATTCGTAACCTACATTCACTATTCATTCAATATGGGAAGGAGTCCTTCATTACACCAACACCTTCTTTGGTCTCTAGATGTAATTGCTGTCTGGTCAAACTCCATTCTTCTTGTATATATCATCTAGTCGTACATATCATAGCTGAATAGCACATTCATAGCCTCTAGCACTGAATAGAATCCATATGTTCTCTTGTACCCCTGCAGAGACTTAGCTGTCTGAAATACTTGCTATGGGATCATGCATATCCCATTTTACACCAACATTCAGACATAAAGCAGTGTCATGAGAACATGGGGAACAATCAAACATCAGTATGAAAATCCCCCAAAACGCTGGCATGAATTGCAGTGAAGACAGGATAAATGTAATTTTGATTTCTGAACACCATGATTTTGTCTCACCAGAAAGTGCAGATTGCCACAGTAACAGTAGAAATACAGCAAAAAACATTGCAGAATATAACCAGTAAACAAGGCAGAGAGGGGCCATGTCTCTCACTCTCTTTGCAGCCACCTAGGAGGCAAAACCAGACAGACCCTGATGACCTCACAGCTGCTGCTGTGGCAAGCACAAAGCCAGCAGGCATTCAGAGAGTTGTCTTTCTTCTTGCTAAAATCCTGGGCTCCAGCCCAACTGGGCTCCACACATTGCGAGACTTTGAGTGGGCAGGACCATGGCAATGCAAGGACTTCACTTTTGTGACACTCTGAGCCACAAAACGCTGAGCATGGGCCCATTCATTCTTTGTTTTGTAAATTTGCCTCTCAGTGTCACCAGGGGCTGATTGAAGGGGATGTAAGTGTTTGGATATTTATAACAGAGCAGTAGACTCTATATTATAATCCATATAACCCTGATGGTAAGCCAATGTTTCACTGAATTCTATGTTTTCTTCCATCCATCAAACCTTTTTTCCCTGAGAGCTGGTGAAATATTTTTTCTCTTGCTCAAGCATCAACATTCAGATTGGTATCAAGGAACAGCAAAACATTAAACAATGAAGTGCTGTTGTATGTAAACCTTTTTCCAGGTAATCAGCCAGAGCTGACTCATCTTTGAGTGTTTCCTTGTATATATTAAAACAAACAGTTGCTTTTAAAATTAGTGATTCCTTCTGTCACTCTCTTGTCCTTTTGCAATCTCAAGCTGAAGCAACAAACAGAAGCTTATCTTAGATGACCAGTAAACCAGCTCATTTTCTGTCGACTTCTGTTGTGGAATGTAAAGAGTACCCAGAGTGCATAATGATAGCAGAGCATCTCCTGGGCCCCAAAAAAGATGAGTAGTTTCATGTAGAGCAGTGGGGTGAACAAGTGTGTGTGTTGTTAACATGCTGCTTAAGTAATCAGCCTCTTCAGTTACTTTTTTTTTTTTAATATATGCTCAGTGAAACTTATCCTTGATGTCCTTCAAAAGCAAAGACACGATAGCTGGGGCGCTGCTGACTGCAGCAAGACTAGGGCTGGATCCAGGTTTCCATAATTATAACCAAGGTACCACAGAACAATGATTTTTTCCTACAGCCACCATCTGCTCACAGATCAAAGATGTATTTTAAATCCTAACCAGTGTCTTTTCCTGTGTGAACAGGTTAGTTAAACTCAGAAAACAGCTCAAACCAAGCAGGTTGACAAAGGGAGTTGTGTTAAACTTAACATGACGTTTCGCCCATTTTGTCACCTGCCCAAAAGCACTGGACTGCTTTCAGGAACTAAACTCAATAAATTATGTCTAAGCAAAAACTTATTCTGTTCAGGCATTTCATTCTCGTCCAGATCAACATCACTCTGGCACCAGCTAAAATTTCCTCACTCAGTTCTGTAAGTGTCAGTCAAGAGTTAATTGTTGTCATATCAGTTTAAAAATTATAAGCACCAAGAAGAATAAGATTTCTCATTTCTAGTTAGAACACTGCACTTCTTGCTGCTTAAAACCTGCAGCCTCTGCACTTTCCAAAGTAATATATTTTATTTTGGAGCATTACAGTAGCATTTTGTAAACACCAGTTACAAAACTGTAAATCTTGATTTACTTGTAGACACATGCAAACATTTTGTCGATGGTAACCTGTGGGCAGCAAACTAGAATCTCGTTTCTGGAGGATCTTTGTGTTTTTCAGGCCTCTTATGAACGAATCACCTTTCTTTCATGAGCTCCCTACCCAATTTGCCCACTTACTAAACAAAACATCTTAGTTCTCTCGTCCCAAATGTGCTCGATTTTTAACAGATATTTTCACTTTAATAGAGACACTTAACACTGTATAAACACGCAGTCACAAATTGGCTGGGGAAGGATTTTAAAGACGAATCTGCCCTGAAATTCTGATTTTTCTCTGAAAAGCATTTGCTGTTCTGTAGGGAAGGGAGCTGTCGCTCCTCACAACGGTGGCTGCCTGTGCCCCCTCGGCGGGGGCTGACACCCAGCAGGGTGTCTCGGAGCCCAAGGCAGCCCCCGCCGAGGGGACTTATAGCCAGCGGCGCTGCCCGGCTACCACTCGTCTTTGCCAAATCCCGGGCCGGCTCGAGTGCTTCCTCTCGGGGA
>VXAX01008045.1:200951-292200 GCA_013399835.1 Leptocoma aspasia
GCACTGCTCGCCGGGCGCTCTCCGTTGCCGGCCGTTGACTCTCGCCTCAGCCGCCCCCTCTCCACACGTCCTTCCCCGTCACCTCTGTCCTCCCACCGCCGCAGCCCCGTCAGCGATCGCGGCCCGCGGGCCGGAGGGCTTGAACGAGACCCGGGGCGTGGGCGGTGCGGGACGGGGGCCCCGTGAGCCCGCAGCGGCGCGGGCTGCTCACGGTCCGGGCAGACCGCACGCCGCGGAGATCGTGCTCAGCTGGACACGCTGACCGCGCCGCCGGCGGGCGCGACCCCGGACCCACCGGGAAAGGGTTCCGCGGGGGAGCTGGGAGAGTACAGGGTTTCCACAATACCTGCGCGGGTCCCGGCGCAGCCTCCCCCCTCGCCGGGCCGCGCGGTGTCCCGCAGAGCAACCTGCGGGACGAGCAGCCGGTGCGCACGGCCGTCGGTGGCACCGACTCCAGCCGGGCACGGCTCCGGTGGAGAGGGCTTTGGAGCAGCTGTACAGCCTGCGGGGGACAGAGGTAACTCCTAGGGAATCTCTCCTACTGCCGCACCCCTCGGGTGTTTCCAAAGCCCGTCCAGGGAGGGGCTTCCGGCTGTGCCCTGGCCGCATGGACGACGGCCGAAGGAGCCGAAAACCTTCCGAGCCTACTGCGGCCCCCGGGCCCTGGCCTCCCCCGCACAGGCTATCCCGTCTGACGGCCCGGGTCTCCTCCACAGAATGATTATTCATCGCATGAACAGGAGCGAAAGGAACCAGGCAGGCAGACCCGACATCTTTCGGGCCCTCCAGCGTGGAGCTACTGTGCTCACCGAAACCAGGACATCCTTACAACGTTGTGCCTGTGTATTTATAAACAACTCGACATGGTTTCCAGTTCGGTTTTGCCTTCCATTATGCTGGGGGCAGAGTGCTCTTTTACATAATCTGATGGCTGCTCTAATTTCCTCTGTCCCCAGCACTTTCCCTGAGTGACAGCGTGACACAATTAGCATAGATGCTTAAAAAGTCAACTTCTACATCAAGCTTTCACCGCGATTTCAGGAATGCAGAGATGCAACACTTGATTTGACCAGGCACGGCTTTCATACAGATAGTATGTTCAGAGTGCAGCGACCAAGAGTTGAAATAAATGAAGAAGTTCCACACTGGATGTCGAAATTACTCCCTGCACTTCTGCTCGCAGTGCAAGGGCCAGCGCTCTAAAAACATGCAGGGCTGCATCTCACTGATTCCCTTCTTGCTGTCTGCCTCCCCGCCCCAGCCCCCTCTTGAAGGGATGGGGAAAAAAAAAAAAAAGGAAAAAAGCAAATTACATCAAATTCTTGGTCTTGGTAGGGGAACCACAGACTCAGGAATCCTGAGTCAGGAATCCTGAGTTAGGAAATAGGAATTTTTCCCTTTGACTGATCTTGCCATTCACAACTAAGCAACACAGAGCTCTACACTGGAAGAGCCGTGAACAAAAGCTATATGGCTGCAGCCCTGAAAAATCCTAGACCCGCAAACCGGAGACAGACATCCCGACCCAAGGAAAGTGCATTACATTGATTTGGAAAACGAGCCACTGGTAAGAGGCTGGGTTCGTTTCCTTCCCGTTAAATCAGCCCAGAGTCAATTATTCAGGGCTAGTCCAAACCCTGCATCTTTTACCACTGGCTGGGATCAGTGAGAGTGCAAACTCACTGAGAGCAAGCCTGAGGGCGCTGGCTCGGTTCTTTCTTCCACACCCCACAGAGGATCCACAGCCCAAGACACGGCGATCTACAGATGAGACACCTCTGGATACTTGCAGGTGTACTAACACCCAAGTAGTGCAAAGAGATGGTCGAGACAAGAGAGGGGAGCTTCCGGGGAAGTGAACCTTGTCCCGCACGGGTGTCGGGCTTCCCTCTCTGAGCCGTCCCCCCTCTCCAATCTCTCCTGCCAGCAGCTGCTGGGGGGACGGCGCGTCCCCCCCGTCCCCCGAGCCCTGCGACGCGCCCGTCCCGCCGGCAGCGCGGAGGGACCCGCCGGGCGGGCGCTGGGATGCGCCGCTCGGGCACCGACAGCGCCATGCCCAGCGGGACCGGCCGGGGGTGAGCACCGGCTCACCGCCGCCCTGGTCTCTGTGCCCGTTTTTCGTAAGCTGACCATAGTGGCGGAATTAATTTCTTACAGAACTTGTTTTAACGGGAGAACCGGTGTCGCTGAAGAAGACTCCAGAGAGAAGCACCCAGCCGCACGCACATGCAGCACGGTGCAGTCTCTGATGAAGGAGTCCATAATGCCAACACCTTCTCGTTAAAACAGCCCTAATTCTCCGCGTTCAGTATTTTCTTCGTGCTGTATCGTATCGTCAAATATTTAAGACACCTCTCCTATGTGCAACTGGTCAGCCCTCCCACCTACAAACATCCTGGTATAACTCTTGAGAGAGAGGAAGCAGAGCCTGATACAGTCCCCGTCGGAGGGTCCTGCCGGAGTCCCCGCTCTTCTCCGCTCTCAGCCTCAGCAGGATCAGGCCAGAGCCACCCTGCCCGCCTCCTGGCAGATTCCTCTTCCCTCCCGTCTCTGCCGAGACCGCGACGACCCGCCGAGGGGTCCTACCGGCACCCCAAAAGGGGACACATCCTTCCGATGTGCACAGAGACGGCAATGGGAAAGCAGGGTGAGCAGGTGTCGGGAATTCTCTAGAGCCTGCGTGTCTGCCCGTTTCCATTTCTTCAGAAAACGATGCAGGGAATATTCACTAAAATATCGAGGGCGTGTAATTTAAGCGATGAAGTTTAGACTGGACTTCGGAGAGATGGGTGATAAAGGTGCGCGGGCCAAGGTATATCCCGGATAACCAAGCCCATGTACTTCCCACGTCCACCCCGCACACGTTATCGCGTTTCTGACCGCTTCTCAGAAATAACGCCTCTCTCCAATTAGCTCGGCAAAACCGCTCACCTCTTGCGAAGCCCTTCCGGCCATAACAATAACCCGGATCTGCTGACGGACTGTTCTCTGAGCGCGTTTTCCTCCTGACCCCCTGAACGTCCCGCGCCCCGGGGCGGCCGACCCAGCCTGCGGCTCCGCGCAGCCATCGCAGAGGCCCTGGGTGAGCCCCGCCAAGCACCGCACCCCCGCAGGGCGTCCCCTGCCCCGCCTCCGTTGAGACCCTCGCACTGCACGGGGCTGCTCCGAAGCCTCGGGGCGGGCGGAGAGACCGGAGCGGCCAGTGCAGCCGCGCCCGCTCGTCACCTGGCGGAGCCGGCTCCAGACGCGGTACGAACCCTGGAGATCTCCCGCACGCTGGTTTTCCTCTAACACCGGAGTATGAATTACCGCTGCTCGTAATCTCACGATCGCCACGGGAAACAACGCGCAGATTGACTTTGTTGACTCCTACCGCTGTATTTCCAGAGAGAAAAGGCGCACACGAAAGGGGTTATTTCATAGAAATCTAACCCGCAGCCCTTCTCGGAGCGCTGACCAACCTCATTAATTATCTCGTTGAAGGCGCAGGAAAAGCACAGACGATCAACAGCCTCGACGCTGCTCCCGGCCGTGCTCGATTCCCCGCGCCCGGGCTCACCCCGGGCTCTCATCACGGTGGCCCGGCCCCGCCGCAACGCATCCCTCGGAGCTCCCCGGCAGGTGCTCATTTTCTGTCGTGCTACTTGCGACAGACGACAGTAGTGCTGTCGTGCCTCTGTCAGTCACGGATGGGGAGATCCGCGTGGGGGGCAGGATGGGGGCTCGGCAGGATCCGCGCTGGTCCTGCTCCGAGCCGAACGCTCCGCTCCGCCCCGCCGCGACCCGCGGGGCCGCCCGAGCACTCGGCCGCTGGCGTCCCGACCTGCACCGCTGCGGATAGGGAGCAGAGCCCAAGGGGGAACCCTGCTGCGAGAGGGGCTCTAGAGCGCGGCTGCGAGGTGCGGTTACCGGACGCTCTGTGGGGTCGCAGCCCGTCGCCTGCGAGGCAGGTGCTCGGGCCGGTTCGGGGGCCGCATTTGGGTCGGAGGTTGCGCAAGCACACCCCGGGCCCTCGGGGGAGACGCCAGAAAGCCGGCTCCGGGCCAGCATAGGTGTTGGTCGGGGCTGGGACAAGGCTCCCAGGGGCCGGCGCTGTCCGTGTTCCCTGCCGCCGCTCGCGGCTCTGGACGCCGGCCCGGGCGTCGGTCGCGCTGCGTCGAGCCACGTCACGGCCATCGCAAACCCCAAAGCCCTGCTTGCCTCGGTTTGATCGGTTAAAACCGCTGGACAAACGAGTAATTGACGGGACGACCCGGCTTTACCGGGGTTCGGCACAGCCGAGTTACGGTTCCGCAAGATCGGGTCCCGGGATTTGAAACAACGATCATCTTTTTTAGAGGGAGAAGAATAGGGAGTTTCTCCTTTCACACAGCTCCTCAAACGCAGAATTCCCTTTTATCAAATCCATCATGTTTATAAACGTAGGGGCAATTCTCTCAGATCGCTTTACCGAGGCTCAACAAAACGTCCTGCATCCATGGTGAGGCGAGGCTGAACAGCAGAGGTGAGGGGAAAGATTGAAACTAAACGACAAGTTTAATTAAAAGCAGCTGGCTGGTTAAACACGTGCCTAGAAGCAGATACCCGGTTATTTACTTCACCTGCGAAGGACAATCTACTGCTTTATTCTCCTCTAATGTTCCGAGAGCACCATCAGTGTTTGGTGTGAGGGAACTCCGCGGACAAGATTTGTGATCGCGGAGAAAGGGTGCCCGTAATCCACAGCCTCTCCGCTGAGAGACACCGGCTGGTTCTGCAGGTAGTGAGGGACAGCCAGCCTCCGCACTCTCTGATCACGGTGCCACCGGGGCACCGGTGTTAATTAGCAGCACCTGTGGGAGCTTAGAGCCGGAGGAACGCTTCCACAGCTCAGGTCCTTCTATTTTAGCTAAATGAGAAAGGTTTTATTACGGGATTTTGGACGTGCAAGCATGAGGTGGGGCAGTGAGTTGGGTGTAGGAGCTGTGAGTTTGAGCTACAGGATTTGCTTGGCCTTTGGGATTCAGGAGTGTGTGAAAATCGCTCGCGCTGGCTCTTGCTTTCCTCCGCGTTTGTTTTCTTCGCTCATAGGGAGATGTAACTGGAACGCGTGCTTAGACTGGGGTGGTGGGGGAAGCTGTGGCAAAAGATAAAGACAAGTGAGGGGGTTCTCGGGAGGGTTGTTTTTTTGTTGTTGTTGTTGATGTTGGGGGGGGTTCCGTGCCTCCTCCCCTCACTAAATCCGCACGGGCTCGCTAGTGGAGATAACGGCCCCGCCGCGCTGGAAGGCGGGTTCTGTGCAGGAGGTGAGGCCAGCGGGGCAGGTCCACCCACTTGAAAACAAAACTTTTTTCCTGCAGGCACTGAGAGCAGAGACCGGCGCGGGGTCCCCGGAGCCGGCTCGCCGCCCGCCGGGGGCTGGTATGCGGTAGGGTAGGGCCATGTATTGGAAGAGCGACCCGATGTTCGTCTGCAGGCTGGAGGACAAGGACTTGCCCGCGCTCGGCGGCCCGGCGGAGAAGGTGCGCGGGCGGGGGGGCGGCGCGGCTCCGGCGCCTGGGGCAGCCTGGGNGTGCAGCTTGGTGGGTCTGGTGGCCCCAGCCGTGGCGCTCCCGCGGACACCGCGGCAGCCACTGGGGTCCCGGCGGGACCCACAGGTGTCGGTGGGCCAGACCGGGCCGGCGCGTAGCTCCTGGGTGTGGCCGGGCGCTGACCGTGGTCTCCCCGCGCTCCCGCAGGCCAGCCCCGCAGCAGCTGACGAGGACTCCTGCTCTTCCTCCGCTGCCCTGTCGCCCTCCTCATCGCCGCGGTCCATGGCCTCAGGCTCGGGCTGCGCCCCCGGCAAGTGCGTGTGCAGCAGCTGCGGCCTGGAGATTGTGGACAAGTACCTGCTCAAGGTAAGGGTGCCCAACCCAGAGCCCCCTTCGTCTGGCGACTTCCCCCACCGCTGAGGCCAGAGGGCGGCCCGCTTACGCAGAGCCTACCCGGGCCGCTGGCAGTGCCCTGAGAGCCTCGAGCAACCGGGCCCGGTGGGATCCGAAGGTACAGCCCTCCGGGTCGCCTTATCGCTACGGCTCAGCCCTCCCCACCCCGGACGATGCGGAGCTGCCGCGAACACGAGGGTGCGGAGTCCAGCGCATTTGTTCGCGGTGTTCTGGCCAGAGAAATAACTTTATCTGCTGTCGGTTTTTCGGGTGACGCTGCTTGCGCTGGGCTGTTCCTGATGCGCCGAGAGAAGCAGGGAAGGGAATGGGAACAGGCGGTCCCGACCGCGGTGACTCCCGCGCGCTCTCGGTCAGAGCGGCGGCGCGACCTGCATTATACTGAAGTAGGTCTGGGGGAAACGTTGTGAGACTCAAAGCCAAAAGTGTCTCTTGAGAAATGTGGAAATGAGTTATTCCTGCAAAAAAGTAGTTAACTAACATATTTTAAGGAAACGAGCTGCGTGCGTGCAAAGCAGTTCTTTGTTTTAGCAATCAGGACGAGTAAGATAATTTAAAAACAAACAAACAAAACCAAGTGGCTTTAAACATGAAGTGTTACTGCGGGAGGGGGGAGGGGTGCGAGGGGGAGCTTTATTTGCCTTTTTTATTATAGCCGTTAAAATTATTCTGGGTCAGATTTTTGCCGTCCTTCCTTTCAAAAGTGACAGTAACGATCATGGAAGAAGTCGGTTGATTCCATCAGCCTTAAACAAAGTTGTTGTATACTTGCAAAGTGATAGTGGGTGACGCCCCTGGAAGCATATCTGTGGCGTTATTAAATAATCCGCTTCGGTCTTGGTTGAGGTGGGGAGGTCCAAGGAAAATGTCTGTGGGGGCTTGTGTTCCATTAAAATAGGGTTGGCGCAGGAGCTGCCACGCATCCCTGGTTCGGGTGACCCCGTCCGCCTTGCAGTAGCCTCGGCTGGCACAGAACGGGTGGGTGGACAAGGAACAGAACCGACTTGAACTCAATTTCAGTTCTGTTAACTCCCGGGACGTTTTGGCAGCTCGTTTATAGTTTGCTGATCACTGCTGTCTCCTATCTGAACAACCAGGATAACGTGACTTGGAGCAAAAGACCTCTAAATTATTTAGCCTTGAGTTTAAATTAGCTGTTACTGCTTCTTGTGTAGGCAGAGAAGGATCGATGCTGGTATGCTACTGTCCAGCAGCCGCACGCTTTTCAACTTCAGCCCTGTCGATTGACAAGTAGGAACACGGACAAATGGCATCAAATGGGACAACCACGGAAGCTGCGGTGTCCTGCTCTTTGGAGGAGCGTTGATCTCTGAAGAAGAGGCAGTGGGCACTGAGTGGCTGGGATGTCAGCTCACGCTGTGCAGAGCTGCGTGCCGGGGCTGGGTGCGGACCTGGGGAGGCCCAGGGAGCACGGCAGGACTGGTTGTGGGGCAGGCTCAGTCTGGCTCAGCGCTGCCCCTCCACTCTGCGGCCTTTCTAAGAGATGGTTGGGAGGGTGAGTTTGGTGACAGCTATCAACAGCTTCATATATTGTGGTGTAAACTTGTCAGCATATGGGAAGGTGGTTGCTGACAAGGATAAGGGTTAGGAAAGCATTGGGCAAACTGCAATATTACAGCCTGAAGAATGACTGAAACGGGTGATCCCAGCATGGGTGTTGGAGTCCATGCCTTGCCTTCATTATAGTTTGTCTGGCTATGCTCTGATGAAAGATATGCATCCTGGGTTATCTTGAATCTGCTTTCCCATAGGTAATATATGGGCTGTTTGGTATGAGATGAGAAATTGGCTCAATGGGAAAAAAAATTTAAACTTAATAATTGTTTGGTTTTCAGAATTCCTTCTATATAGTATGGGATTATTCAGAGGGTTATTACTTAATTTTTGCGGTCACTGGGAATCTTGGGTTGTCAAATGATTTATTTAGGTGATATGCAATGTCTGCACAATTAAGAGTTCCTTTTATAGGAAAGAAGAAACTTTTTTAATTGCTTACATTTTATTTATTTTATATGCCTCAAAATTATATGTAAGTTTTCAAAAATGCTGATTTCTACCGCATTCCATGACTATGTTTAGTTTAGCTATGGACATATTAAAGAAATACTGAATTTGCCATCAAAACACCTGCTGCTGTTTCGAAACTCAGATGGCATTCACCAATTTTGCTTTAACAGAAACGTGGCAAATGGAGGAGTGGTTCATGGTGTGTTTCTATTTGACAGACTTACTTTTTTCCCCTTCAATACTCATGTTTTAAAACTTTAAATAGCTTTGCAACGTTTTTTTTTTTAGGCAGGAATTTATGCAGACTAGGAAATAGAACTGTGGAAGTTAGTTGCCTTCCCAAGGTCACCTAAGGCCAAAACTTGCTCTTACTCTAATGTTATGAGAACAGAACTGGGCACAAAATACCTGCATGGGACTTGTATCTCTTGCTTCCTCTTCTACTGCTTTTAATTACAAACCCATGAAAGCTTATTCTGAAGACCCGAATCAAATTAGTTAATCTTCAATATGCATGTAGTTCTATAGGGAAAACATTTTGCATTCAAGATAATTTTTCTGTGAATCATGGTGCACAAACCTTTTGACCATTTTTGGAAAAAAAGCAGGGTTTGTAAATATAAAATTCAATATTGGTAGTGCAAGTATTGAGGGGTATTTTCTGTTGGGTTTTTGCAGGTAAATGATCTCTGCTGGCATGTGCGCTGCCTCTCATGCAGCGTTTGCAGAACGTCCCTGGGAAGGCACACCAGCTGCTATATCAAAGATAAAGATATCTTCTGCAAACTTGATTATTTCAGGTATATAATCCAGGAATATAATTTATCAGATAACTTGTTATATTTGCTTGTTACTTTTCACTTCAGCCACAACTGAAATTCACTTGAGGCTCTTTCATTTGCTAGGTTTATTTTCAGCAGTTTGAACTCTGACTTTTCTTGAGGAGCGACTTGGGGAACCCTAAGTCTGTGTAATGTGACTGCCTGCTAAGTCTCCTATCTGCCTTTCCCCTGTTGTGCATAGCTGCTGTATTTATACCATCACTTACTTGTGTGTGCACTGAGTGGGGAAAAAAGTCAGAGTTCCTGCCCCAGTATGGTTGTAAAGCCATCCTATGCACAAAGAATTGTCCTTGGGTAATGTTGGCTGAGAATGCAATGTAAAATTGAGATTATCTGTTTGGAGTAGTGCTTCATTAGTGTGGGTCTGAAGGCATCACAAGGAGCTGCAAAATCAACACAGAATAAATCCCATGATATTTAAAAGAAGCTTTCAGCAGTTATACCTTTTTGTGATCAGCTTGATTTAGAATGTGATTCTTTCAAAATTACAGGCTAATCTTGCAAGGAAGAATATTATTTGTGTTGGCAATGTAGTGTTCAGGATGCAAAGTCTTTGATCCAGAAAGCAGCAAAAATTGTTGCTGTTAATTTTGGTGTGATTGCTAGACCAAACTATTTCTGGGATTCTCAGCTGTGCAGTGAATAGATTGCATCCAGCTAGTCAAGTTTGACACAGAGTGAGAGGGGACAAGCTGAGTGCTGTAGACTTCTGAAAAAACTAAATTTTGTGAGATTTGAAAAAAATTTGGGTCTGCAAAGATCTTCAGGACAAAATCCTATCTAAATAATCAATATTTTGGTGGCTAGTTTCCTCTTCCAAGACAATTTTTCTAGTGTAATAATGTAAATGCAGATTTTTTTAGTTTATTTAAAAATCATAATGTGATGAGAACTGAGAAAATAGCTATGAGGATGCAGATTTTTCCTCTTCTGCTGAAGATGCTGAAAGATTAGCAAAGGGGTGTAATGTAGCTAAATATATTAGTTCAGACTACCACTTAGAGT
This sequence comes from Leptocoma aspasia, assembly GCA_013399835.1. Taxonomy (NCBI): domain Eukaryota; kingdom Metazoa; phylum Chordata; class Aves; order Passeriformes; family Nectariniidae; genus Leptocoma; species Leptocoma aspasia. The sequence goes on from VXAX01008045.1 coordinate 210,748, forward strand.
AATGTGAAATACATTTGAAAAATTGGAAGAATTTTGAACAGTTTGGTGTTTCCATCTTTCAGCTTTTAAGAGTAATTATCTTTATTATAAGAATGATGAGGAGCTATGAATTCACATAGCAGTTAAAATGCTCCAGTTTTGTTCTTTGCCTTCTGAAAATACTAACCTCTGTATTTCAGTAGTGTCTTGCCTTAAGCTATCATATAGAAACTTGCTGGATTTTGTTTTGTTTTGTTTTTGTAATGCCAACGCAGTTATGCCATGGGCTTCAGCTGCGCTGCCACAGCCCGGTCACCTCTGATGGTGCCGGAGCCTGGCTGTGCCCGGGGCGGTGTCTGAGCTCCCCCGGTTGCCGTTCTCGTTGCAGGCGGTACGGCACTCGCTGCTCCCGCTGCGGGCGGCACATCCACTCCACAGACTGGGTCCGGCGGGCCAAGGGCAACGTGTACCACCTGGCGTGCTTCGCCTGCTTCTCCTGCAAGAGACAGCTTTCAACTGGAGAGGAGTTTGCTTTGGTCGAGGAGAAAGTCCTTTGCAGAGTACATTACGACTGCATGTTGGACAATCTGAAAAGAGAAGTTGAAAATGGTAACATACTTCTTGTGTTAAGAACTGTTTGTGGTTCAGATTTAATTAAATTGTTGGGGTTCACTTCATTTTCCATACTGACAGATAATTGACCAATTTTACTAAGACTGGAAGCACAGATTCTTGAATAAAAATAATGGTAAATTATTTCACATTTGGGGGATTTTATTTTTGATTTTTGTGGTGGTCTTTTTTTTTTTTTTTAGTCTGTGGAACTTGTTTTGTATCCTAAGGAAAAGAAAGCAACAGCATATCCTGTTGATAAAATATTGTGTTAGATTTATTTCTTCCCTCACTTGCAAGGGAGTTGTTTAGGGCATAATGTGTTACGGTGCTAGATCAATTTAACTTTTAATAGAATTTTATTTTTTTAAGCTGAAATTCAGCTGACCAGCTGCTGCTGGTTATTGTTGGAGAGCAGTCTGACTTACAGCCTCATTGTGAATGTTTAGAAGGCAGTATTGTTTTCTTTTTGATGTTTCAGGTAATGGGATTAGTGTGGAAGGAGCATTACTAACAGAACAAGATGTTAATCATCCAAAACCAGCAAAAAGAGCTCGGACCAGCTTCACAGCAGATCAACTCCAGGTAGAGACAGTGCTAAAAACTTGTGTAGCTCGGGTTTACGCAGGACATGGGCGATGAACCAATAGAAAGTTCTATGCATACAGAGGGAAAGAAAAGCTTAAATGCTTTAAACTATTTCATAAACTATCAAGACACAACATGTTTCTGGAAGTTTAACATGAAATAGTACTCTCCAAGCTCTTTATTTCCCTGGGGGCAGATCATAATTCTGAAGAGTGGAAACAAAAAGGTGGTTCTGTTTTGAGTGCTTGATGAAATCTATTTAATCAGACATTTACATCACTAAACAGAATAAAACCAAAATATTTTTTAGATTATGTAATGTGAAAAGTTGTACTAAAGATGGGTATTGTATGTGACTTGAAGACATTAATAGGATGGAAGTTGGAATTGTTGTCATGCCTGCATATCCTCTGCTTTCTGGGCTTCTTGTCTTTTTGTTGCCTTGACAAGAGTTAACTCCTATTGAGACAGTCCAGAGCTATGTCAAACTCCAGATAACCACTTCACTTAAATTAGCTTTCTAAGGAAAAACACTAAGATAGGGCCAGCTTCCAATGAAAGAGGGGGTGGTGAGACAAGAGGTTTTAACTTGTAGTGAGAAGGAAGCTGTGTCTTTCTACCTAATCCTGGCTATATATTCTTGCCTTCAGTTTAACAGGTTTTTGGATTTCTGGTCACAGTGTGAGTTCTGTTTTGTTGGCCTGTCCTCTTATTCATAGTGAAAGCAGTTGAGAAACTCATCTTGAGGTGTAATAACATGTGAGGTGTTAAAGTAGTGGTACATAAAAGGGCATGGGGTTGTTCAAAGCTTGAGTTCCTATAATAGTCATGACTGGAGACAGGAGGTGGTGTTAACACAGAACAAGCTCGTAAGAAATAATCCAACCAGGTGCACAGGGCAAGGGTTCTGGACATTGAGTTTGAACTTCAGCAAAAGGGAACTTTTTTCCCCAGCAGAAGCTGAAAGGGAGATAGGGACCAGCCATTATGATGGGAACTGTATTCAGGGCTTCTTCCCTGAATGACATGCTGTCATTTAAACTTCCATGTTCCATTCCTTTCCTGTTTAAAGCAGATTGTGACATACTTTAGCAGGTGTTTGAGGTGTTATGGCATCTTGTTATTTAATGATACTTTCTATCTGCTTGCTGCACCTCTGTACCTATCCTCAAGGCTGCTATAAGACTTCACTTCCAACAAGAGAAACATTGGCATAAGTGCACTATCAGAGTGGCAGCATGTAATTACTCACCTCACAAAGTACTTTTACAAAAGAATGTCCATACTTTTTTGGATATTTTTGTTCTTTAGCACCTTTCAGGAGCTAAAGGGGCTCCAAGAGAGCTGGAGAGGCAGTTTGGACAAGGGCCTGGAGTGACAGGACAAAGGGGAATGGCTTCCACTGCCAGAGAGTAGGTCTAGATGGGATTCTGGGAAGGAATTGTTCCCTGTGAGGCTGGTAAGGCCCTGGCACAGGGTGCCCAGAGCAGCTGTGGCTGCCCCTGGATCCCTGGAAGTGTCCAAGGCCAGGCTGGACACTGGGGCTTGGAGTGCCTGGGACAGTGAAAGTTGTCCCTGCCCATGGCATAGGGTTGGAACAAGGTGAGCTTTTAAGGTCCCTTCCAACCCAAACTTGTCTGTGATTCTATGAAAAATTTCAGAAGTAAATGGTTTCTGAATGTGGAAAGTAGTAGTCTGAATCTTCAAAGATGGAGCCAGGCAAAGTTTGATGGGTAAAAAATCCAAAAAAGAGAAAATAATGCTTTGAAATTGCTGAAGATACCCTGCAGAAATCCACAAAGCCCTACTTTCATAAGCAGGGCAAATCCTTAAAGCCTGTGAAAGTTTTCAGGCTGCAGGCCAAATTGACATTTACTTCGTCAAAAAAAGGTGTAATTTATATCCTTAAGATGAGTGCTGACTTAATTTTCTGTCAAAAGATGAGTAATCAAACCATCCAAAAGGTCAGGTCAGCCAAGGTGAAGCCTCTGTTTCATGGGTTGGTGAAAGCCAGAGGAAACACAGAGCATTCCTGCATCCTCCATGGAGATGAAAAGAAGATCAATTACTCCATATAACATAGGATGGAGATAGTGATTGACAAGTTCAGAGTGGTGGATCATGGCTCATGCCTCTTTATGCTGTGGTCTGCTGCTATAGATGTTTATTGAGCATATTTGAGTTGCTTTGCAGTGATTTTTCTCCTACGGTTCTTTTAATGCAATCTTAGAGAGGACTTCTTCCAGTTTTTACTACTGCCAAGCAGAATCCATTTCTTGAATTTCTGGTAAATGTCACAGCTCAGTCAAGCAGAGCAAGAACTTGTACTTTGGCTTTGGGGGATTTTTTTTTTTAATGTATTGGGTACTCTCTAGAGACTAGTGATCACAAAAAAAAGACCAGTTTCCTGAAGACAGGCAAAGAGTAGTACCATAGTCTGAGAAGACTGTCTAATGTGACTTTTGACGCAAATGCTCCTGCAATCTCATATCTTGCCTTTCCAGGTTATGCAAGCACAGTTTGCCCAGGACAACAATCCAGATGCACAAACACTTCAGAAACTGGCAGAAAGAACAGGCTTGAGCAGGCGTGTTATACAGGTAAGTGTGAAGTTACTTGACTCACAGTCTGGTACTCATCCATTGGAAATGCTCAATCACAATTTTCTCTGAGGTTATTCTAACATGGAAAAAGATTCTAATCTGTTTTAACTTCAGACAACATCCTTAGTCAGGAATAGGTCTAGAACAAGCATTGTAATTTGGAAAACTTGCAGTATTCCTCTTGCACTTTGTGTGGAGGATGAAGTCTTCTAGGAAGAAACTTCTCAGCCTAAATAGAATAGAAATTGACATTAAGTTATTCCAAATACATATTTCTGACTGTAGTAGGCTGTTTTTAGGACCTGCACTCTTTTTGAAAGCATCTTGTGGCACGACATTAGGAGCAAGTGAATATCTACTCATTTGTTCTAGAGAGAAGAGTTAAAATATATACCCATGCCAACCAAAACTGAAACATAAACTTGGAATCCTTGCTTGAAGATGTCTCTCAGCAAACATAGGGGTCCATTTTTATATGTAAATGTGATTTTAAAAATATAATATAAAGTATATATTTGTATGTCAATATAAATAAAATAAATTTTGAGTTGCCTTGGCTCATTGTAGCCTGGAAGATTGATAGAGTGTTTCTAGGAGGTATCTGGCTGCTGCAGTCAATCCTTAAAAAGCAAAAGAAAGGAATCTTGCATGCTTTCCCATGTGAAAAGGCCAAGTAGGTATCGTATGAGAGAGAAGAGATGCTTTGCTGTCAGGAGTTCCAGACAGGGAGAAGACTGTCTGGGACATACTGGGTGGAGTGGTCCAAGCAGAGTGGGGGTGCAGGTGATGTTGTTTGGCCTGGGGGGACACCAGCCCCAGGAGATGCCCAGCCCCTCACTGTGCCTGTCCTTGGTGGGCTGCTGGGTACTGAAGACACTGGGTGCTGACTTGATCACACTTGTAGGTTTAGAATGGGTATTTCTCCATTTGGACTGTCAGCATTGTGTCAAAGGCCCAATTAACTATGTAAACTCAAGATAAGCTCCAAGGTTGTTGTTGTGCTAGTATTGAATGCAATCTACCAATGTGATGTACGTTTCCCTCTTTTTCAGGTGTGGTTTCAGAATTGCAGAGCACGCCATAAGAAACACGTTAGTCCTAATCATTCATCTACTGCTCCTGTCTCAGCAGTTCAGCCCTCCAGGTTGTCTCCACCCATGTTAGAAGAAATGGCATACTCTGCATATGTACCCCAGGATGGGACTATGCTCACTGCTCTGCACAGCTACATGGATGGTAGGTACAACAGCTTTTCTGTTTTTCTCCTCATAAAAACATTATCAGCTGTAGCAAGAACAGTTTACCAAGTTCTGATTAAAGAAACCTAATGGATATATCAATACTGGTACTTGCTATCTACACCTCATTAAGAAAGCAGTAGCCCTTCACTGCAATAACATGGCTGAAGATCTGAGTATGAAGACAACTATTTTTGCTTCTTCTAGACTATTAAAACAACATCTACTTCACATATTTTAATAATACATAATTTTAAGGAAAACTGTTTGCCACTTGCTCCCTGGCTTTTATCCCATGGACTGTAAGTATACTTAATCCAGCAAATTCTCTGAGAGCTTCAGCTTCCCTCTCAGTAATACACAATGTGAAGGGAGGGGGAGAGCCTGATGGTCAGAAGTGCTTCACTCTTTGTTTGTCTTATGACCCAGCAAGTCAACAGCTTTGGCTCCTATTTGTGATTAGGAGAGACTGTGAAGGTTTTGGGAGAACCAGGCTGAGCTGCATTTGTGCCCTGTGTTTGTTTTCCTCCAGTGTGGTGGTGTTAAGGTGGGCTGTGGGTGGAGGAGTTGAGATGCTGGGTTACATGGTAAAAATACAACATGCTGCAGGGTTAGGACAGTGAACCATCATTACCCAGTGGGATTTACTGACTTATAAACTTTTGCTACTTTCAATGAAGTTGACTGGTAAATGTTTGTTTTTGTAGCTCATTCGCCTACAGCTCTTGGACTTCAGCCTTTGCTACCCCATTCAATGACACAGCTGCCGCTAAGTCACACCTAATTCCTTTTCATCAGGGATCTAAACTATTAAAGATGTAACCTTAAGTCATAGTGTATTGAAAATATCATTGGAAAGATATTAATGTTAACTTTTTATTTAACACCCAGAGCATTTTCAAGATAATTTTTGCCCAGGTAGGTACGTCTATTAGCCTGCAAGACACTTTTATGGATTCTGCATAAGTAACTATTACATTGTTTACAAGCCTTATTAAACACCTTTTTGTATTGTCTGGAAGTAGTCCACTCTAGTTACGTGTGTGTTAATTTATTTGTTATCAAAAGAGCACTTTGCCTAAAAGAAAGGACTGACAATTGTGCAAATGTTTACAATTCTTTGTGAAATTGTAGCTTATCATTAGTTTGTATCTGTAAGTTATTGCTAAAAGTATTACCTGTATTTGAGTTGTATACAGCCTATATGTTAAAGCTTATTTCTGTGAGTTTACAAAAATAAATTTTGGTTGCGAATATTTTCAAAAAGAACTGAATAAAGTTTCTGCTGTAGCATGCCAAGCAAAAATGTTGTTGTGTCTATGGCTGGACTATGATAATTTGTCAAGTGCTTAACTTGAATCTTCAATTTTAAGAGAAGGTCCCTGGTATACCGAGGAACATTGCACTGAAGTCCTTCAAGAGGGCTCACATCTATATCTATTGATAGTAAAAATCATTTAATGGACTTAGATGGGTCTTGAAACTCCCCAAATATGTGCTAGTGAAGTGGGTACATGCAAAGCAGTGCTGCTCCTGAGGGTGCACACCTGGTGGGGAGGGAAACTGGGGATGTGTAGAACAGATTTTAAACTGTGACTTGACAAGTGGAGAACCTGAAGTCACATCTGCTTTAACATTTTGAATCTTTCTTACTTCAGCTTTACTTTCTTCCATGTTTTTATCTTGTGATTTTGTTAAGCAGGGCGATAAATAAGAGGCAATACTTAAACAGTCTGCTCTTTAAAAGTAAAATCTAGTTTGGCATTTTAACTGACCAATATCAAACTGCATATGAACAGTGACTGGAATTCAGTAAAATGCACTACAGTCTACTGTGTTTAGAGCTGTTAATGTGCTAAGACTTACTAATAGAGCATGTTTTGATACACTAATTTGATGCACAAATGTTACTACAAATTCAACTGATTGTCTTCCAAGACTAGTTTCCTTCAATTATTAAAACAGAACCCCCTTGCTCACTTAAACTTTATTTGCATTGGAAGGAAATCATGCCCTTTTTTTTCCTCTCCCAATGATGCATTAGTGTCTACTCTGTGAAATTCCTTAATGGTGCTGGTCAAATCATTTCAATTTGGAAAAGGTAGTGTTCTCTGTTGATGACTTTTGTGAGCAGAACTTTGATGGCAAGCTCTGAATTAATAAAGTTCTGTAAGTTAAATGCTGGCCCTGTTTAAAGTGCTGCTCATAGATGTCTGAGCTAATCTGAGTAGCCAAAAACACTCTCTTTGCACTGGCACAGTGGTTTGTCAAGGCTTTTATTATCCTGCCTTTTTTCTTTCTTCTTTCACAAAACACTCAAGATGGGGGGCTGTAGTGGAACTTGGTTGACCTTACATTTTATTTAAGCATACATAACTTCTGAGTTAAATGCTCTGGGAAGAATGCTGAATTCCAGATACCATTTTCAGTACCTAAGCTAGCTCCATGTATCTGCATGTTACCGAAGTGCATGTGTAGCCATAGACAAGCTAGTTTTTCTTCCTTTGTCTGATATGCTTAGGTTTTACCAGTTAAATGCTGAATACTGTTAATTTAGATATTAACATAAATTGATAATTTAAAATGCACCTCATCTTGCACTGAGCCCCTCTAAGGAAAAGTATTCACTCTTATTTGAAGAACTGAGTAGCTTCAGGATGCCTGAAACAAAAGTCTAAGCTTATTTATGAAACACCTCTTTCAGTTCCAAAGTCAGAACAGGACTAAAGTACAGGGGGAGGAATTTTCCTATTTCCCTATGAAAATAGGAAGCAGGAGCATTCATCTTTTACTACTGTCAAGTGCATGAGCAGATATTTGTGAGTGGGGCTGGGAAAATACAGACTGCATTGAAAATAGGAGACTGCAGCAGAGAATCTGGGCTTTGAGTCTTCCTTTGTCAGTGCCAGAGCCATCAGCAGCTGATGTTGGGCTGACAGAGTTTTTTAAAACTCTGCCATACTGCAACAGAAACCAATTCCCTTCCTGAATGATATAACAGCTGCCATCACAAACCGCAGCAATATTATCTCCCAAGTTAATATCATGGGAGAAAGAGGTCTCCTCCTCCAAGCCTCCCAAAAACAAAGGTTATTACCAAAATAGGGGAAACTTAGGACAAGTAACAGTATAGTAGTATTTTAAAAATTACACATTTTCTTATTTTAAAACTAGGCCATTGCATTTTTAGGATAGTTACTCCATTAAAAAAATCACACGGGGAAGTGTTTGAGTTTTGTTTAATATAAGTTAGCAGGTCATCCAAGTAAGATAATCATAAAAATATCATTTAAATGCTATGTAAGCTGTAATATGCTGAACACAGGAATCACTAGCAGCCACTTTTTTTTACTATTTTCAAAAACAATCAGCAGAAATACTAGCATTCTTATAATATGGTTACAGGCATTTAGCCAAAATATGATTTTAAGATCAAAGAAGTGAGTATCTATGTTATGCATAGTTAAATGCATTAAAATGTTACCTTTCAATGTGCACTTTGATCTTCAGTGTCTCTGCAGGAATTTGTACAGGTGACTGAGTAGTGGGCTGGGACGCTCAGACATGTTCCAATAATACACTCAAATATGCCAATGCAGGTTTAGCACAACACCGGTTCAGAAAGAGTTGCCACTGCAATACAAGAGTCACTAATACAAAACTCACAAAGAGTTTAACAACAATTTTTTTAAGCTCTGGTGACCCAGAACCACTACAGCTGACTGTTATACTATGATTTGTTAATCTGTTTTGGACCATCGTTAGTGTTCTCAAAAAAGCAACTCACTTGTGAGTTTAAACATACCAGTATCCTGATTGTTCAAATTGTATTTCTGTAACAAAGTGGAACTTTGTAAACTAAAACAAAACAAAAAAAACCGACAAAAAGTAAAATAAAAACTACAAAACCCTTATGACATTATCATTTGGAGCAAAATAAGTACAGACCCTTCTCCTGGGAAGACTTTGATTCTTTTTGAAACTTAGCCTCTTTCAGACTCTAAAATTAAAACAGATTGCCTGCAGAGCCCAGCCAAACCAATAGAAATGAGAACCTGGGACTTAATGAAATGAAAGTTGATTCAAGACAGGAAATTGAGTTGGTCAGATGTGTTGAAAATGATGGCAACCAGAAACTACATTATGAAGCTCTGTATAAAACAATCCTTTCCTTCTCCAAGCCATCTGCAGATGTGTGGATTTGCAAAGGAGCATGCCAGGTTTTTGCAGTAAATGCACCAAAAGCAACATTCATCTGCAAAGTCAAACCGCAAAGATGGTACACATCAAACGCTAGCTGAGACAAAACAAGATATATTTTCATCCCATATTTATGACTAGGGCCTCCTTGACTATAACAGGTCAGTTATGTTACCATTTCCTTCTTTAGCAGAAATTTCAGTCAGACCACACCACTGCTGCACTGTTACTGTGGCCCAGTGTAACTGCAGCACAATGGCAACTCGTGGTGCCAGAGCAGAGTGAGGCCGCTGGCATCAGTGCCAGAGAGGGCATCTCCATGAGCTAGGTGCTCAGAACATAGGTGCTTCCCAAAACAAACCAACTGACCGAAAATGAGTAGCCATGCTGCATTCCACCAAGTGGTGACACGGGTCACTGGTCCACGTTCCAGGGCTGCTAGGGAGACTTGCACAGTATGACATTCCTCTTGGCTGACCAAAAAGAACAAACTGCAAAAGTAGGATCCCTAGAAAAGACTGGAGAGCAGACTGCTGGTACATGAGAAAAAGCTCCAGGTAGGCTTTGAATTAATCTGGATGTGGATTAAAGTTTCTATGGCACGTAGCCAACATTAGATTTAAATGTAATGTGAATAGCAAGAAAATCATATGAGATAAAAAAACCCATCAGTCTTAAATTTTAAAAGAGGCAAGAAAGTAATTTTGTTAGTAAATCTGACATTTTCTGAAGAGGAACAACATAACTAATGACTGCCGTCAGTTCCAACAAGCTGCATGTGTTAACAGGAGATACTGATGTTAGTTCAAAAATTAAAAATATCCAGATTTTAATAAAAATAACAACATACATATGAGACAGATAGTAAAGGTCCTCTATGCTCCAGAATTCCCTTAAAATAACTTCTATATTACAAGTGTACCTTCCGGTGTCTGGGTACACTATGTTAGATTTTGCAAGGATATACATGATCTCTTGAACTCAAATAATGTTCTTTAACCTACACAATGCTTTACTGCTATTGTTACTTTCTGGCATGAAAAAAAAATTGAGTTTTACAGCAATGCTTTACAGAACAAAAAACATGCAGGTTTCGTTTGCTGAATTTGCATCTGATTAAATATTGAAAAAAACCCAAGACAAATAAAAAGGAAACAGAAGTAAATATGCTTTCAAAAGCAAAAGTAAATATGTAATATTTAAAGCATATTTACAAAAGTAAATATGCTTTAAATATGGAGATTTACCCTAGAACAGTAGTGTCTTTCAGCTCTTCCAAGCAACTGTAATGTACCTCTTCCCATGTGGCGTGGCCTTGGTCAGTCTAGCTGCTAACCTGGGCTCAGGGAACACCAATACTCCTCTGAAGATCACTTTTGCTTATTCACCTTTCACTGTCTAGTTCAGACTGAACTGACCCACAACTAAACCTCCTAGGCTCTGTCATTCTCCTCTCCATAAGCATTTGCTTTCATAGAATCACAGAATATTCTGAGTGGGAAAGGATCTTCAAAGATCATCAAGTCCAACATACAGGATCAAACTCACAACTTTTTCACAAGTTCCCTTTTTCAGCAGCTGCCTACCACAACTTGTGGCACAGACTGGGCTGAACAAGTACTGCTACTCACAGCTGGTGACTGGAAGCACAAACCAACCAGTCTCCCCACCAACACTGATAGCATCTAACCCTTGCTAAAAAATAATATCCTATGGTATAAGCCTCATACACACTCATTTTCCCTTAAATGATATATGCTGCAACTATGCATACACAGAGTCTGTGTCTGCATCTACTCGCTATTCAGCCACTGAATCCCAAACACACAGCCATACCAGCTTGCTTTGCTAATTCAAATACTTGCTTTGCTAATTCAAATACTTGCTTTGCTAATTCAAGGTCTCATTGCAGGGAATGCTGAGTGCCAGAAGCAACTTCAGACAAGGCTCCTCATTCACATACGGAATGACTTACAAGGCATACCTTAACCTTGAGTCCAAATTCTTCCTTTGTCCTGACTCCGAATAATCGCTTCACTGCTACCTCTGCTGAAATCCATCCCTATCCCTAAAAAGCTTTTGCACGGGGTTTGGTGGTGGCCTTTTTCCTTTCCTGTCCTCCAGAAAAACATATGCAACAGGCCCCTGGCAAGACTGGGAGTCATCTGCCACAGGTCATCTGCCTGTGATGCTCCACCAACTCATTGCGTACAAGAAAGGTTTCTTCACTTCTTACAAAGATGGGAAAATATGACTGTGAGCCTCCTAAACTCCAAAAAAGACTTCTACTGAGTTCTATGGTATCATTTCAGCCATATACCTTGTCTATATAAGATCTCAATTAAGGTTCAGAGAAAAAACAGTATGGTTTATTATTACATGGTTCAAAAAATTTAAATTGAAATGAAAAAATTTAATAAACAATCCTTCATCCTTTATAAACCTAACCCCAGAATTCTTCTCCAATCGGGAGCAGTGGAACTGGCCCCTCCGGGAGCCTCCTCTGCTCCGCTCCGACGTGGCAGCGGTCGCCCCGTACGCCCTCAGCACCAAACCGCGCCTCGCCCCCCGCGCCCCGCCGGCACCAAACGCGCCCCGCGTCCCGCTCCGCCCCGGCGCAGCCGGAGCCGCCCCCGCCCCCGCTCGGCAGAGCCCCGGGCCCGTCCCGCACAGCCCCGCGTACAGCTCCGCGCGGTGCAGACGCACTCCGGCTTGTATCGAAATCTTTATTAGAACAATCCCCAAGAACTGTAAAACGGTGAAGTAACAACAGAATTAAGCACTTTTGTTATCAAAGACATTTAAACAACAGCATTCTATTTCTGCATAGCAGAAGCAACAGGATTTAGAGCTCAAATCATCGTGCCCGTGTTAATTCGATTTTGGCAAAACAATACAATCTTAAGAATTGTATTAATGAAACCTACCTTTCATTTCTTAAACATCAAAGAGCCATTTTTATGGTTTTAAAACTCATTATTTGGGACAAATGCATGTGGACATTTTGTAGCATAGAGTAACAGACAATTTTAATATTAGTAGCACTAGTGTTATTTGAACATGAAGAAACACTCATTTTCTAATTGTTTACAGTGCAGTACAAATTATATATTACCCCTAAAATCACTGCCCGTATCAAAAGTTTAAAAATTTAGAACAATTTATAAAATGGTTCCAGAATAGGAAGTTATCAGTCTTGAAATGGAGAAGGAACTTTATGCTTATAAACACACAAATAGATGTATTACAGTAATAGATATGTAATTTTTAGCTTTATTCCATCTTTCCTTCTGTTTTAAGTAGCAAGAGCCCAGTTCTACCCACAGTTACACAGGTACAATATGCATGATCATTGTAAACAGAAAGCAGAATAGGCCCTATTCAGAAGTCCACTATACCACAAATTAAAGCTATTTTAAAAATCTACTGTATAAAAATGGAACAGTCTTGCATTGTTTTAATTTACTTGCAACACTATTGTCATGTGTTCTCCTGGACCACACCATTAACTTTCATAATCTGACAACAGCAACAGGGAAACGATGGGTGCTGCATCACACAGTGCAAACACATCTGACATCCTTACTACAGTTGATTTTTTGTTAGTCAATTTGAAATAAAGTGTTGGTTTTCCTCTCTAGCCTTTTCTGTTTTGTAGTCTACATGGTATAAATGAATTCAAAATGTAAGCCAGGTAAAGTAACAGCCAGTAAGGCACTTTTTCTGCAAGGATACAGCTGACCAGCTGAGCAACTGGTCAAAGGGAGACATTCTGGGTTACTCAAAAAGAGTCAGTTTATTCTTCATAATCACTTCTCTGACAGCCCATTTGTAGAAGAACACTTACTGACTATTCAAAAATCAGCCTGACATTGTATCCACCAAAATATTTTTCCTGTTCTACAGAAGAACATGCAATAATAAAATATTTCATTAAATACTAACATTTAAAAGAATATTCAGCTTCCTTGGATCACCCAAGAATCATCTGCTGAATACTGTTTGGAAAAAAAAAAACAACCCTCAGCAGAAGAAACGATCCTATCTTCTTGTTTCTGTGTTTTGTTTCCATGGGGTTTTTGTTTTGTTGGTTTTTGGTTTTTTGTGGGTTTTTTTGGTTTGGGGTTTTTTCCACGTGTGTGTGTATGGTTTTGTTGTGCTGGTTTTTTGTTGGGTTTTTGTTTGTTTGTTTGTTTGTTTGTTTTTGGGGTTTTTTTTACAAAATTTGAAGGCTTGACATTAAAACTTTGGTATAAAACATGTAAATGAAAGCCACTCAGTAATACGCTCTACACAGATAAAATTAATCCAAACCAAACTAAACAAACGTGATTACATGGATGTGATAGCAGGTGTTTTCTACTGTCTTGGTTTCTACGTTCTGCTTGTTTGTGATCTTGAGAATATTTTTTTTTCTACTCATGTAAAAGGGTCTTTCTTCAGATCCACCTGCTCTTCCACAGCTCCTCCCAGGGAGGTGCCTGGCATGACCCTGACTCGTGCCCCTGACCCTGGCATGCCTTGGGCAGCTCGGGAGCCTGCTGGATCTGGGGTCTCCCACGCCCTGCATCCACCAGCACCGCAAGCACAGACCCAGCACAGCTGGTGGCACTGTGGGCACTGTGTCACCAGCCCCAGGGGGCTCAGCAGCAAAGCACATGGCATATTTTATCGTGTTCCACTCTCTAAAGTAAAAAATGGAATTTTGAATTTTATAATAAACCAAGCAACAAAGTAAAAGTCCAAATCCATTAATGTCAATATTAGTACCTCCTCTGTGGTGCACATCTGCAGATTCTGGCCCACAGGATTAATTAGGAACCATTATAATAATATAGTATTGAAACATCTTACGTGACTCTTTCCCAAGTAAATATTTGCATTAATTTTGACTTAGTAATTATTAGCAATTTATTTTTAAAAAGCCAATTTTAATATTAAATAACTACTACTTACTGGATTTATTAATTACAAAATCTACATGGTATTGCTTTGTATTTTCACAGTTCCCATTATTACATAATAAGAAAATGGCTTTTAAATTTTCTTCTCAGAAATGATGATCAGTTACATTCTAAATACTTTCACAAAATAGTGACAGGAGCAAATTTATACATATATTTTTTTTTCCATATATAAATAATAATACAATTTAAAACTTTCACTTTTAGAAATTCCTTTAGTAAATGCATAGGTTTGCTACAAAAGTTTTCTAATCAAATAACTGTATACTATTCCTATTATGTTTTATTCCTAGTAAACTCTGTGGTTACATTCATGATAAAAAAAAAGCAAGCTATATTCAGAAATATGCTTTTTCAGTTGAGCTCCCAGTAAGACACTCAAGTCCAGTAGAAATATAAATCATGTAATGCAGTTTCTTTAGCTGGAAATTAATCAGTAGTATTAAAAAAAAAAAAAAAGCTTTAGAACATGGATTGTAGTAAGACCAACACCTTCTTTAATCACAGAATGGTTACACATACCCCCAAAAGTGACTTAATTCTCAGAAAATACTAGAATCATGGGGGGAGCATTGTGTAATCCATGCCATGCACATAATGAGAAAGGAATGATGATGATGGTGACGATGATGATAATGAAAAACGTCATCCTTCAGGAGTCCTTTTTTTTCCCAAAGGTGGGATTCTCAGCCCTTTCTGAAAGTCAAGTTTCCTCTAGGGTATCTCAGGAGGGGTCACCAAAATCTAAAGATGCCTATAATCAGTAGCTACATTTGAAACCGCATGCCTTTATTTTACATTATTTGAGTCCTAAACTGAACCCCTCATTTTTTTCAGGGAAAAGGGCTCCAGCACTCATTGGACCACAGAGAAAGCTTACAAGGACACTCCCACCTGCACCGCAGGTCACTGAATTTCAAGATCTTACCATGCCCATGACTGCAGATGTGTGGATGCTGGTCACTTGTGCAACATGACCCCAGACCCGTGGCATGAAGGACAGTATTACTGCCTTTGCAGTGATCACAGTCATCACAAACCAGAGCTCTAAGTTAGACAGCAAAATCCCATTGGGATGTGGATGGTCAGTAAATTTTCCCCAGAAACCTGCCTTCAAATCATCTGGGAAAGGATTCGTATTTCTCTTTGTGACACCAGTGGACTTCTAGGGTTAGAGAAGTATTTCCAGGTGCTAAACGCCTGTCACAGAACTGGCAAATGTATGGTACATGCCACTCCTGGAAAGTGGACAATACTGGAATAACTTCAGTGCACTGGAATCCATGAAAACTAGGGGCAGGCCTCAGTATGGCTGGGTCCTTGCCTCCCCCAGGAGACTAATAAATTAAAATGTTTTTAGCTCAGTCTTGGCAGTAACAGACTTGAGAAACTCTCTAGTGTTAAGACTTTTTCCATCAGCAGAGCTGTTGCTTAATGGCAGTGACAGTTCCACTACTGGGAGGGTCATAAACTACACTTAATGTGCTTTCTACCAACAGATGTATTAATGACTTTGTACTAATGACTGGGCGAATTTAACAATCAAAAAGCAAACTAAATCTTTCAGACCCTCTCTCAGTAGTTGAAAAATTCATCCTGTACTATGAGAAGACTTGAGTTCAATGTCCTAGTACCTTACTGCGTGAGCCGCTGGGAGCACGGAGACATGCAGGAAACGCAGCCCTGGCCCTCCGCACCCACAGTCATTCCAATGGCTTGGTAGGAGCCCTTCTAAGCTAGGCAGAGGCAATGGAACTCCTTGTGCACACACACAGAGCAAAGACTTTCTTCCAATGAAAAAAAAAGGACTGCATTTAGTTTTCCTTTCAGTGAAGCTCAACTTCCTTGTAACACAGAACACAATCAGACACTTGTCAGGGATAGAGGGATATTAACACACGTGCATCTCTCTTAGACATCAGCTAAAAATTATACATTCACCATCTTGTACCAGATGAAACCTCATTTGTGTGAACCACAAATCACTTCAGCTGCACTAGGACATCCTCTCAGTTATATCATCTTTTAAGCACAACTTCCAGAAAACTTCACTTAAAGCAGTATCAACTAAAGTCTTTTCTGACTACCTTCTTTGGGACCTGCAGGGTACCATCATGTCTTAAAAGATGCAGTTGTGGATGTGATTAAAATATCACTACATTTTTCAGTGTAGGGAATCATTAATGCATGTATAATCACAGTTTAAATAGCTGTGAACCAGCTTGTACAAAAAAATACAATCATAGCACCATATTTACAAATTTAGTACCATCTCCTCGTTAACTAGAGTCTCAAACTATCTTTTTTATGGCTAATCAGGTTATACATTAGTGCTTTCAAAAAATTGCCTGAATTTCTTTTACAAATATACATTTATAAGAAGAAACATTATCAAAACTGCTGTCATCTAAGGTAGCAACTTGTATTACAAAAGTTATTAAAACATCATTATACACTTATAAAAGTTTCAAATTTACATTTTCCTTTTCATAGGCACTCTATAAACTAAAATGTGGCCTTGTTTTCACAGCTGTTAGTTTAAGCATTTAAAGTAGTTAAATGTTACCAATGTTGCTCTTTTTTTTTTATATATAAGCAAAAGGAAAAAAGAATCACCCATTAACCAGAAGCATCATTTACAGTTTTTACTTTTGCCTACTTTATACACATTTTGCTTAAAAGTGACACTTTTTGATGTTTAGCGTTCATTATCCCACTGCTTTCTTAGGGCTTAGTTTCTTCTTCCCTAGAATTCGGTGGAGGCTAGCTGACATGAAGTAGGGTTTTGCTGTAGATCCATCATTTCTTTCCAGGTCTTCACCTGAATTTACACAGCAAAACTAGTCAAAAAAGGAAACAGCAGTACAACCACACACACACACACAGACACAAACAGAATTGAAAAAAGGAGAGAGCGAAAGACTCAACATTGAAAGAAACTCAATCAAGGTAATTTAGCTTTATTATTAAGATGATGAAGGACATTATAAAATTTCTATTTTTTTAGACCGCAAGAGGTTTTACATGATGCAGAGATACAAACATCTTGCCATTTTTTAATGATAGCAATATATCCCTTTTATTCTCCAGATCTTTGGTTTGGCAGTATAGGTGAAAATTTTCAGAAACTCTCATTCCTCCACTGAACCCTGAAATTCTGGAAACCTCTTGCTAGAAAATATGTCATAGAGACAGCCATGGAGTTAAGCACTTTCTAAATCTGGACCATTTTTCTCTGCCTAAGACAAAGTTCATTTGAAAACCTGTTGTCATAAATTAATATTCTATCTGATCTATTATTCATTACTTAATGGGAGCATGGGAAGCAGAACAGAATATGAACTTAAAATAAGGCATTTTTTCCTACAGAAGGTCATGACTAAATCACTAGTCAAGGTTCAGTCCAGTTGGTGCCGTGAAGCAGTGACAGACCAGTGAACAATTACACACCGATGGGCCATCGGGAGGGAGTGCCACTGAAGCACAGTCATTACGACTGCAACCCTGCAGAGGCAGACAGATGGATCTGCAGAGCCAAAACGAGAGTCTGAGTTGTAAGGAGTGGCCAAAGAAGCTAGAGGAGGCCAATCTTAATATACCTCCATGGCAATATATACCATGTGTCTCTGGAATAAACTAAAAAGAAAACCTTTTACTTTGTGAGTCCACCAACAAACTCGCTACAGTCCATTTCATTCTAAATAACAAAATAATGAAATAAGTAACAGTAATAATTTATTCCCTTATTTGTGGTTTAGCTTATTTCTTTGAGTGCTATTACTACTATGTCTGCCTGAGTTCATGCTTGCTTAGAACCAAACTCCATAAAATGAGATAAACAGGATGCAGCTCTCAACTAGATACCAATTTTGAGTGATCTTGTTTAACTGATCTTGTTCCTCTGATTCTTTGGCAACTCAGCTTTTCAGAATCCCTGTTAACCTTAGTTTCTAGGGAAGTGAGGTTAAAGTGAGTGTTTAAAGAATCAGTACTACCATGTTTGCTTCACGGATTATGCCTTATGGATTCAGTAATCCATAGTGCATATTTATGAAAGATCAAGCCTATGACTATTTCCCTTAGTACTATCAAATAATTCGCAAATTGAAAGAACAATCACTACCATGTAACTAACTTCTACTTGCACCTAACAGAATGGCTTTCATTATAAAAGAAAAATTATTATTATAAATAATATTTTTTCATTTATTATTATAAATGAAAATTATTAAGAAAAATAATGGAAAGTACTACATGCTAAGGACATCTGCTTCTTATAATCATACCCCAATTAAAGACCAACAAATTTCTTTTGTGATTTTAGTATTCTCTGACTGGACAGCCTGAACAGTAGTTCCTTTGACAGGGCCCATGATTGTTTGCCATTGAGAGTACAAGGGACAGTTAGTTTCAAGCGGTATTTTACAGAACGTTTGAGGTAATTCAGCATAATACTTTGTTCAGGGTTATTAAACTAAAAACAAAGTACCACCTATATACCAAAGAATGTATTTGTTATCGTCAAGAGCTTAAGCAAAACAATACTGTACAGGGCTCTTCACAAAGCACCCAGAAGCAAACCTAGTGAAATTTAAGGAACATCTGAAAAACAAAAGTCAGATATTTCCATAAACCATAAAGCTACCTTACACTTCTGAAAGTAATTAAATTTACGTACTAAAGCATGGAAGACCGTATCACAGAGCCAATATGAAAAGAAGAAGCTACTAATTTTTCACAGTTTGTTAATACGTCACAAGACTTCTCTAAGGAGTGGATGATTTTCTACTCCTCTTTCCAAGACTTGCAGGTATTACTGAAAGAAAACGTAGTACTTACAAAAGCAGAGGAAAAGCGTGTCGACACACATTGCATAGACGCTGAAGAACCCGTGTGCAACTAGGTAGGAGCCGATGATGACTGTCTACAAAAAAACAAACCACAATAAACCCCCAAATTTCTTTCAGCACCACTGTGGTAGTATTAACATAAGTCAGAAGCCTAGTCTGCTAAGCAAATTTAGAAGAATTTAATGTCAGCTCTGTATTTCTACCACAGGTTACTACTGCTGTGGACAGGGATCACAGGTTCAAGACACTGCATTCTAACATGTAGTAGCTTCTAGTTTTCCAGCTGGAAATAGTTCCAAACTGGAACTACTTCAACCTCTGAGGAGAATATATGCCAAGAATATTCCAAACTCCTTCAAGAGCCACTCAGCGTAGAGATGTTCTGAAATTGGAGGGGCGGGGGGGGCAGGCTACAAAAGGAGAAAGAGATGCACTGCAAGTCCCTTCCATTATAAGCCATACTGTCATCAGTGTCTTGCTGTCTGGGAAGTCTGAGGAGATGTGAAACCTAATTTTTCTGACGATTCAGAATCACTGCAGTGCCACTTCTGCCTGAAGGATCCCAAGGACTGGAGTGCAGCAGCTCGGTCCTCACTTGAGTGGACACTATGCCACTGAGATGCTGACCAAGGAAGCTGTTACCAGACCATGCCCTGAGTAGTCTGAGCACCTCAAACTGCCCCAAGCATTCAGGAGATTAAATGGTTGCCTTACCAACAATGGTACCCAGTAGTAATTTAACACTGGCACTTCCTGTGAAAAGACTGGTATTCTCTGTGTGAAGAAAAAGAAAGCAAGAACACCTGCAAGAAGCACAGGCAATTAATGATTCCCATGCTAGCTCTGATTTCCCAGGATCTAAAGAATGGAAAAGACAGACAACAGATGCAAGGCTGGTTTCAATGAAAGTTTGTAAACAATACATTCTTCAATACTAATTATCTAACAGAAGAGATATGTAAATTAATCAATTACCATAAAGATATTAATGGCCCCAGAAAGACTTTAATGAGTTGTTTTGTTTCACCATTCTACTGACTTTTACAGCAAAATTAATAAATAATGTAATTCTACAGTGATGGCAAAATACTTTAGATCAGCTCTTGGTACTAGTTTTACTTTTGATTGAAATATAATAAATTAGTTAACTTTGAAAGTATACAGAATGCAAAATATGGTTATTTGTAAAATAGTTTTTTGAAACGCTGTGACAATTTGGAAAAACCACAACAGAACACTGCCAATCTGAATTTCTGAAAGTGCTTCATTTAAAAACTAGAAAAACACTTTTCTGTCACAGAATACCATTAATAATCTACTTGATATTTACTGATAACAAAGAAAACCCTATAAGGATGATAGAAATATTCTATTTCTTTTACTATAGCTTGTAGCTATAATGGGCTCTAATACAGCAGAGCTTCAGGTCCATTCCTGCAGACCTGTACCACCACATCTTGTAGGCAGTTGTCTGTTACCAAGTGAATCTCATTTGCAATTTTGTTCAGTTCTTACAAAAGGAGAACTGATGGTGGCTGACTTATTGGACACAAATGTGGTTTGATTCAGCTACGATGCTGTGGCTGGCAAAGTCCTTGCACCAGCCACACATTCAAGACCTGTAAAAGCATTACGGAAAAGACTGTCAAGGCAAACCAGGTGCTGGGCAGGGGGGAGAAAGGAGGAAAAAATAGAATAAAGGTTTTAGTTCAATCTAGCAAATCCTAGAAACACAGAAACAGATTTCCAAATAGTCTGATCAATGAGAACCTCCAGCTGCTAACTAGGCATATATGAATATGGCAGGTATGCTCATGGGTACCAGAAAATAGAGCACACAATTTAGAACAAAACCAACCAGCTTACCTACACCACCAGCAACAAGGATTTTCCCCAGAAATAGAAGGAAATCTGTAACTTTATCCAGAACTGCAACCCTGTTTAGCAAAGGACAAATGATACATAATCATCACAAACCAGACATCTGTACTGTCTCCTTAAATCTACGGATAATTGCAAAACATGACCAGAAGCTGTCTTCTGCTGGTTTTACAGGCTGACAACATAGCACCACAGACAGGCAGTGCTGAGATGAGTATTGCTACAATGTAATCTCAAAAAAAATCAATCAACCCAAAACTTCAAAATATTTTTATTTCAGCCTTACTTCTAGGGGCACAGATAAGCCAGGCAAGAATACGGGAAGTACACATCAAAACAAAAAGCAGTATTTATGTAGATTGCTGGTAGGCCTCCTTTTCACTTGGTCCTATCTGGCCATCTTTCATGACCCCGTAACATGCCAAATCTACTATTTTAAGATACCATAGTACAACACGGAAGGCAGGAGACCTCAAAGTGGGAAGATAATCACAGATGAAAGAAGGTAGACAGAAAAGTTGACAGTCAATCTGCAGCTTTCATTGAAGCACGGCAGGGAGTTTCTGCTCAGTGTTCTGCCAGCCTGTCTAATCAGAAACTGCAGATAAATAATGGGATGAAAAATGAACTTTGTATCATCAACCTCTTGACAGCACTGAGGGCCATATTACCATTATGGATATGGTAATATACAGTACTGACTACTGCGAAAAACAATATTAAGAACTACTAAAGAGACAAATCATCATTAACCTGCCAGAATTCAGATTTAGCAAAACACACAAGATAAAAACATCTTTATTTGAAACAACAGAATTATATGTCTAGCTTTTAACTATTGTTCTTACTGATTAAGAACAAAATCATAAAGGGCAGAGAGTGATATTCTGTAAGGAAATAAAGGCAGCTTCTCTTTTCTATTGCACAGGCATTACTCAGTATGGGCATCACTGTCCTGATATTAGTGCAGGGCAACACAGTGAAGGTATTCCATCTCCCAACTCCAGTCCTTTCCTCTTCTTCCTTAAGCATAATTTCTGCTTGCCTCTTTCAGCCTTCCCCTCCTTTTCCCTCCTCCTCCAGTCCTTCACTTAATGATTTAAAACACCTAACCAGTTTTACTGAGTCTCTTGCTTGGTAATTAGATTGTGTGCTATTGCATCAATATGGCCTGCTCCTAAGTTATTCTCCCATTATTTTTTGATCTTACAGTAGCAAAGGAGGAGCGAGGACCAATAAAGGAAAGTACTGATGAGAACAGGGAGTTTGGCAACATGCTTGGTAGCAGAGAAAAGGGCCAGGAAATTTCCAAGCATCAGAGAAGATCTGGTTATGTTAAAGACAATCTTTTTGAAAGGAAAAGTATTCTGTCTTCTGTACTTCCACTCTCAAACACCTCGTAGGATTTCTGAATGAATCTGAAGACTTGGGTTTTTCTGCTTTCCTTTTCTCAGACCAAGTGGACCAAAGCTCAAAAAACAAACATGGCAGATGATGAGTACCCCATTCCCATGTATCTGGAGATCTCTCAGGGGCTCCACTTGTTTCTTGGAGGTATTATTACAATGTACTGGGTACTTAGGAATTTAAAGCACCAATCACAACAAAACCATGAGATTACATCAACTCTGCATAGGTTACTGTACTGGCCAGCCTGCTGTTACACACTGAGTGTAAGAAGTGAGGGCCACGTCTGAGGACAGAAGCCGCACTCAGTATTTGAAGGAGATATGGGAGAGGAAAGAAGTGTGCCCACAGAGTGCAATAGCAGGAACTCCTGACATTTCCAAGGACTGGGAGATAGTCCCTTACCTCACCACATTCCGCATGAGCAGAAAGAACGCTTCCTTTGCCGAGGTGCAGAAGTTTTTACCATATATGGCAATCTGCAAAGTAATAGTAGCTGTTAAGTATTTTAAATAATTAGGATGCCTTCTCGTATGCCAGGATCTATTTGCATGTAATGCATAGCTCTCCCTAATATGTGGCCTCGAAACTCAGATGAACATAAAACACTTTCTTCAGTCACCTGCTACTTCTCAATGCTTCCCATCAGGCTGGGACAGAATATTATCCATCTTTCCCCTTCAAATCACCTGGTGATGAGCATGCCATCCCTTGTGATCTCACAGGTAGCATACTCAGTATTTAGTTTGCCAGGCAGAGCAAAAAGACACTTGTTGAGTTTTTTTGCTAGTTACATACACTAGATTTATAGTCAGTGGAAAAGAATAGGCACTTGTAGAGCAGAAGTGAGCTGACCCCTGTAGTTATCTCCTTGGACCTGATGCTGTTTTCCCTGAAGAAGAAATCAGCATAAAGTAAAGCAGCTTAAGTAATCCAGGAACAAAACGACTTCTTCCTGGAATAGTGTCCACCAGGGTAAGATATACTAGAACAGCTCTCAGCTCAGACAGTTTATGAACTGTAAAGAAGATTGTCAAAAATGCTTCCTCTTCAAGATCGCAAAAATTTGAAGCATCAATTGCATCAACACAGTTGTAATGAACCTACTACAGCCACCTCCTTTGAGACAAGAAGTCTGTCACTGTACCATTCAATCACTGAAATTGCTTCAAGCCAGAACATCCTAAGCTGAAATCTGTGTATGTTATGTGAAGATTTCAAACTTCTCTTATCTGGAAGCCAAAAAGGCTTATTTGAAATATCTACTGCTAGTAGAATTTGTGCTTTTAATTTCCAGGTGGAAATACAATTATCACATGCCTTCTGACCTCCTTATTCAAATATTGCCTCCAAACAGAAATGTCATCAACATGCAATATGCAGTAAGTTAATATTCCTGTTGAAATCAAGGTATCAATTATTGAATTACAGGGGGAGTTAACCAGTTATTCCACCCCTTCCCACTTATTTTGGGGCTGAGGGTGATGGACAAAGACAGGAAAAAAAAGAGGTTGAAATTAGAATAAAAAAAATCTTACTTTTTCATGGTAGCACCACATGCATGTACCGAAAACTCTCATAAATCCCATTATTTATTCAGCAGATTCAAGTACTGCTGGCTTCTCTTGAACTAGTAGTGTCTAGGATATTTTAGTGTTCTAGATAGGGGAGGCCACATGCAGACACAGCACATACCATGATGTAGGCATTTCTGTTTATAAATTTTAAGAATTTTTCCAAACACCAGAAACAGCACTTGAGGCAGCAGAGTAGGAATCTAGTGAAGGAGTTCTGAGTACCTGAAAAGAACAGGAGAGAGTACATAATACATAGAACTCATGAACAGTCTTCAGAATGTAGAAAGCTATTCAAAGGAAGATCTTAAATTGTGACATTATTTCTTTATTTCTAGGTATGGACTCTCTCAACCAAATTTAACTCACTAGCTTTCAATTAGATCCGACTCATATCCCATCTGAACTTTGCATTAGGCTCCCAAGAACACAGACTCAGTTTGAGTAAATGAACACAAATTTAGTGGCTTCAAAAGAAACTACAATGGATAATGTGGAATTAATCTCTTTTCCTTGCTAAAAAACAACTTGGAAAAGAAAGGAAGTAATTTAGCAAGGAAGGTCTTAACAACTTAGGGCAGATTCATAAATCTCACCTTTCAGTTTGTGATCCAGGTACTCCAGTATTACTCTAATAAGCTGGACAACTGCAAGAATTAAGGCTCCAAATGCCAGTGAACCTGTATGGTATCTAAAAACAAAATATTTGACTGTTATGCCACATGTGTGCCTATGTACATGGATACATATATGCATATATGCATGTATATACAAATAAAATCAGAAGTGAAGGAAGGTCCATTAGTGGGAATTACATAAAACTAATGGACCTTCATCCCAATCCACCACAGAGGAAGAGCCATGGTAATGGACCTTCATCCCAATCCACCACAGAGGAACAGCCAGGATGAAGCCATTGGTGCTGTTGGTGTTTGTGAGTGCTGTGTCTGTCTCTCAATCTGTGTACACATGTGTTGTATACATGTATTTCATGTGTGTGTCTACTGGGAGTACCTGCTCAGCACTGCAATTGGTTGGACCCATGGTCAGGGAGCTGCAGCAGCCTTGGTGCTGTAGGGCTACAGGATTCAGCCTTCCCCTAATAACTACATCTTCCCAATTGTGCTGGCTGGATGGACTAGAGTTAGTTTTTTTCACAGTAGCTTGTGCTATGCTATGTTTTGGATTTTTGACCAGGACAGCTATGATAACACACCCATGTTTTAGCCATTGTTGAGCAGCACTTGCACAGCACAAAGGACTGCTCTGCCCCCCATGCTTCCCCGCTGGTAAGCAGGTTGGGGGTGCATGAGGAACTGGGAGGGGACATGGCCAGGACAGCTGACACCAAATGACCCAAGGGGTACCTCACACTATAGTGTGTGGTGCTCAGCAGTAACAGCTGGTGGAAGGAGGGGTAAGAGGAGAGCATTTGGAGTTACGGAGTTTGTCTTTGCAAGACACTGCTATACATGAAGAAGCCCTGCTGTACTGAGGATGGCTGAACACATGCCTCCCTGTGGGAAATGGGGAATTAATTCCTTGCTTTGCTTTGCTTGTGCATGCAGCTTTCTTTTACCTATTAAACTGTCTTCATCTCAGCCCACATGTTTTCGCATTTTCACCCTTCAGATTCTCTCCTCCACCTCACTGTGGGGGAGCAAGCAGGCAGCTGTGGGGGGCTTGACTGCCACCAAGATTAAACCATAATTCTGACTAATCACTTTCTTATGATATTCTAAGACTGGCTTCCCTAGGTGTAAAAAGAGCAGTTGTTGGATACATGACAAGGTTCACTTCCAGCTCCACAGTCTTACCGTATTGCTCGTCCAAATGAAGAGAAGAGTGGCCACAGTGGAATATCAGCTGGTTTTCGATAGGCCCAGTAATAAGAGGCAAAGGCACCAGCGAGGGTACACTGACCCAGTGCAATTGCAAAGTTCACCAGCCAGAGAAAGACAAAGGCATTGGCTAACTGGAAGATGAAGATGTACTTATGGTACAGGCTTTCTCCTCCATAAAAAGCAAAAGTACACTGAGCACCTGGGCACAATTTAGTCACATTGGTTGTGTTAAAAGTCTAAATAGAAAGAAAAATAAACAACACAATCATAAGCAATGAATTCTATGTACATAGCCTCTGAGGTTTAGCAGGTTAATACAAATAACATAACTCTGCTTGATGTTTCATTAGCTCATTCAAAACTGCAACTCTCTGTAACCTGTTTACATATTTTTAAGGATTCGTATCAAGGACTTATGCAGTCGTATGCAAAGACTTAACTTTAAACTAGGTACTGGCAAACAGGGCTGTTCACCACATCCCTGAAACTTGAATAAATGGAATTTGAATTTCAGGAATCTACTTTTAAGATATATAAATGCTTCTTTAAAGAAAATATGCTCAATTAAAAAAAAATAACTACTTGAAAACTAGAGGCCAAATTGGATGTTCAGGTAAATCGCCATGGTTGAAACAAAAAACTGAGCTATACAGTTTAATACAAACTGTGGATGTGGTCACATCTTAGGCATCTCAGACTATTAAAAAAAAAAAGGAGTAATCTTTACATTGAATTACTTTTCCCTATTTCTAGTGTTCATTTCATGTATTTGCTTGGTTTGGACATGAAACAAAACCCGATCAATTCTAATTCCTTTCTTTTGTAGTGTTTAGACATCAGCAGGGTGTGCATCACCACTGTAATACAGTGAAATTCAATGCATCCATTTCTGCCCATTGCCTCTTATCCCACTGCTGGGCCCCCAGAGCAGAGCCTGGCCCCTGCTCCGACCCTCCCTGCACACAGGGACACCCAGGGACCCCCAGGGACAGACAGGGACACACAGGAACACCCAGGAACACCCAGGGACACCCAGGGCTAAGGCCCCTCTCAGCTGGGGCTCCTCTCCAGGCTGAGCAGCTCCAGCTCCCTCAGCCTTTCCTGGGCACGGAGATGCTCCAGGCCCTTGCTCAGCTCCAGGAGCTCCTGTCCCTGCTCTGCTGAGAATCCAGAGCCGCACACAGCACCCCAGAGGTGCCTCACAGGACTGAGCAGAGGGCTCAGTCCTCTGTGACCTGCTGGAAATGCTCTTCCAGAAGCACCTCTTGGCCCCCAGGACAAATTGCTGGCTCAGGGACAGCTTGCTGTCCACCAGGATCCCCAGGACCTTCTCCACAGAGCTGCCCTCCAGCAGGTCACCTGCAGCCTGTGCTGGTGCATAGCGTTATTCTTCCCCTGGTGCACAACATATGATAAATGTTTCTAGTTTTTAAAGAATCCTTAAATTCAAACCTACAGCCAAGTAAAAAAATCTGACTGAAGGCAAAATTTAAAAAAAAAAACAAGACAAATATTTTTGGAGCTTCATAAAGGTAACTACTGTGCCAAAAGAAGCTAAGCTTCTGCTTCAAATCATGGCTAGTCCCTCAGGAAGTTTGAGGTGCAGCTTTCAAAGTTTACCACTGCCTTTGGAAGACCAAAAAACAGACTCCTCACAAATTCAAGAACAAATTTCCTATAAAATTTTATTTTTGTCTCTTCCTTTCTCACCCTGTAAATTAGAATGGTAACATTTACAGGACAGTTTAGCAGAAAAACAAGTTTATGTCTGTAAAATAAAAAAGTGTTACCTGAAAATTAGGTAATGTTTTCAGATTTAACATGAGGACTCATTCCTTAAGGATGCACATTTTTTACTAGAAGTGCATTTAATAGTGATTAAGAAATGCAGTTAGTATAGCTCTCACTATAGGTAAATATTTGTTACACTTACCTCCGGGTCACAAGTCAGGTTTGCATACTTGCACAGTGTTTGATTAGCCATTACTTTATACACAGGTTCCCCTGATGTGGCCAGAAAACTGAATGAAATATTTTAAGGAGGAATAACAGAACTGTGGCATTAGCTCTAAAGAACTTGTGCAGATAACAGAAAAACTGCTCTTGCTCTGCAGAGATTTATCTGAAGGGCTGACAGACAAAATCAAGTACTCTCATTACTTAGAGAACTAAGGTAAACTCATACCTGGAGCTGTAATAACCCTGACCAGAATGGGCAGGGGGCATAACCTTGAAAATTGTCCCCATCTCTCCTCCACATCTATCTTTGACAAGGCAGACTATGCAGTAGTTCTTGTATTTTGGCAAAAGTAGATACAGAGCATAAGGATGAATTAACACTGCCCTGAACAGCAACAACTGACCCTCTTTGCATATGAAATAACAGCTAGTTTTTAAAGAGCAGTTTTCCCCTTTTTTAATCTTTACCAAACCCTTGCTGTTCAGGAACAAACAGTGGTTGCTGTAAGGCAATTCAGAGAAGATAGTGCACTGCATATTCTCTCACTCCTTTCCCATATTTTTCTGAACAAAACACACACAGAACCCACTCCATCTCCAGTTAACTAAGAAACCATTAACACCAGGCCTATGGAACCCACAGCACATTAAAGACCATACTCACTCTTCACTGAGGGCCCTTTTCACTCCCTAGAGTACCTTATGCAGTACACAAGGCTTTGTATGATCCCCCTGCCTTGGCCTGAATTTTAGTCCAGTTTTTTATAATTCTAATAAAATCACTGTCTGGTTTGTACATCACATGCAGATGTGCAGTGTGGACACCCGCATTGGAAGAGTAAGTGCTAAGTGACCAAACAGCCCTCTTAATATTGGTTTAATTAACGAAATAGCAGGAAATTATCTAGTCTTGCAGACTGGAAGACTTGCTCCAGATAGGTACACAGACAGAAGGATACACAGCTGTCACAGCCCAGTAGGAAATACAAATTGCAATGAGTAAGAAGGTGACAATTGGGTAGAACAGTGTAGACATTATATAGCCAATTGCCCTACAAAAGAAACAAAATATGTCAATAAGCTGCAACAATTCCAGAAACAAGCTTTTTATCAGTCCTCTTCTAGCAATTTTACTTTGAGAACCTCATTGACACTCATAGCATAACCTAGTACTGGGATCTCAGAATACTGCAGGGATTTTTTTCTTATGTCTTCAAACCTTGACTTTGTTATTTCTACCGCTCCACTTTCATCAATAGTACTACAGTGAACTTTATCAATTTGCCATGTTCCAGCTTGTCTTCTACTTTCTTCTTCTTCATGACTGCTTCAGAGATCCATCTCTTTCCAGGCCATTAACTGATTTCCATGACATTGTCAAGTCTTCTTGCCGACTGCTACAGACATTACCCTTTATGTCCTTATCCCCCACTCTGCTCATCCTGTGTTCTTCCTTCACTCCTACAGACCTGAAACTACCTTGTTCTATTTTGTATTTGACAACTCTGTTTCCAGCAACTTTTATGCATTAAATGCTAGCCATTCAGGGGCAGAGACAGTCAACTTGTCTTTGCAATATCAGGACAGACTGACACCTTCCTGGGACTATGTGACTTTCCTTGTACGTGCCGTAGGTAAGTGGTGCTCACCTATGACTACTGGAAGGCAAAACGAGTAATTGCCTTTTCCAGTTGACAGCTTGGAGAGCTTCTTTTAATATAAAGGCATATGTAGACTGATATTCTACTGCTAATTCCTGTGGCTAGAATGTGACTAGTGAGCAGGAACTTGAGCATGCTAGTTCCTACCCTGCCAGGGACTTGTTCTCTGTAAGTGGGAGTTGATAGCAGCCCTCTTGGTAAACCTGCTGCTATCCCAGAAGTGAACATCTCCAGCTGGATATCTCACTGGATGTGAATTCAGTACGCATGTGCTTTGTTCACTTCAAACTTACAGGCTGGCTGTCTTTATCACAAGCCTTTTTGTCTAATACTATTTCCTACAGTATTTCTCCTACGACTTAGGGCACCTCTGATGCTATTTGTTTTATAGAATGCAGTTTCCAGAATGCAAAAGGAGAAAAATTGACTCAGTTTCTAAAGGTAAAGTAGTAAATGCTGGGGAGAATGCAAGGAAACTGTCATGTGCAATCCAGAGGTTATGAGCAAAACATCAATTGTTGTCCGAGCCCAGAGACAAAAAGGTCCACTACGAGTCATGCAGGAGGACACAGCCTTATGCTGTCTGAGAAATAATCACAACAAATTAGCTGTGTTCAGCAGTTATTGGTAGGCCTCTTAGTTACCATTAAGACCATGGCCTATTATTCCAAAACACTGATTAACAACTGTTGTTTCTAACTATGGATTTCAAGTCAATTATTGGCATTATAACTGTAGTATTTTTGAAAATGTAACTAAAAGGTATTGAAAAACATAATTTGATTTCCAGCACCTTACTTTTTATCTTCCTAAATACAGGACATGGTCTTTTACATTTACAGTAATTACATACAGTGTTTCATCTCATTCATTATGAATGAGAGCAAAAAGTTCACCTTCAAGGGACCTTTCCACGATGTTGGAAAACTACAGAATGTTATGACTAATCAGCAAAAAGTTTATGAACTTTCTAAAATCCTTCCATCTGTCAAGGTTGTGAACAAAGCTTTTGAAGAATGTTAAAAGTGCTCCTGGACTTTAATGAACAGGAATATAATGAACAGGAGTATAATTTAATAATGAATGAACAGGAGTATAATTTAGTTATGCTTATAATATATGAATATGTAATATACTTATAATTCACTGCCTGAATTAATTGCTATACTCTAATTGCACAGTAGCATAAAACAGGAAACAGATACCTAGCTAAATGCAGAACTTCAGTATTTTGTTATCCCATGACAAAAATCCTAAATCCTGATTCCCGGGAACCACAGTGGCAATAGTGATGGCAGAAAACCACAAGCAAGTGCATATAAATGAACTCAGAGCTAACTCTATGTTCTCTGAGAACACAGCCTTGCTTTCAGGGTCTACCTGAGACCACAGCCTATTTGCAATGAAACTCAAGAGCCTGATGTTTTAAGTCAGTCGGTTTTAAGTCCATTTATCCTTTGTAATATTCCCATTAAAAACAAAACAAAACCAAACAAAACAAAACACCAAACCAAACAATTAAACAAACAAAAAAAAAAAAACCCCAAAAACCAACAAAACCCACTAAGTGTTCACACTGTGTAAAACAGGAACCACTGTGAACAAAACTTATGCAAATTTCAGGAAACACACAATGAAGAGGCCCCTTAAGCCCTAAACTCTCATATCCTGCTCTGCTTTCTTCTTTACTCAGAGGTAAAAAGAAATATCTTAGACTGCACCCTCTTAAAATGTCTGGTCACAGAAGTCTCCTTTTCTCTCTGCAGATTTATGCCTGTCCACACAGAAGTTTGACTGCAGGGAAAGACTAGGGAATCACCTAGTCTTTCCTAAATAGAAGCCACAGCCAAAACAACACCAATCCTCCACCACTAGTATATGACTCCAGAGACAATCCAATGAGAGAGCAAAGTTGGCACTTATAGGTCTCAGGCTCCTATGAACAGTATACCACACTTAGCTTTTCTGCTGAGACACCTTCTTTGCACTAAAGATATGTGGTAACATCAATAGTGTATGTATTCTTAAGGCAAGAAGCAGAGAGATAAGAAATACCTTACTTTAAAAGAGAAAGCTCTATAAAGCACAACCTCATTAAAAGGTAACTGACATTCCTTGAATGCCCCCCTTGAATTCTTTGTTGAACCTGTTTGGTGCAACAAATGCAGTGTTGTATTTTAAACCCCAATTTTCTGCCCTTGGTAGTTCAAGATGTAGTTCAAGAAGAGTATACTCTAGAGATCATTTAATAAAATTCAACATATATTGAAATCAGACAAACATACCTACTACCTTCCTTCAACAGTGCAATAGCAATCCGAATCCGGTTTCTTAGGAAGATGAGCATCAGTATGATTATGACCTCAACACCACAAAGTATTATCACTGTAAACAAGCAAATAAAGAAGTTAGATTTATCAAGAACCAAACCAATATGCTGCTTTTGTAATTTTTTCCTTGTAATTTGTATTGTTCATGAACTCTGTAAAATTGTCTGTTTGAGCAGTTCTTTCTCCAACTGCACCTGCCAAACTTCAAACCCATTTCATAGGTTTCTAAGTCCCATTGTAAAAAATTTCTACATGCAGAGAGTTAGCCAGAATGTGTATGACCCTGATATTTATATTTTTAACAGAAAAATGGAACATATAATTCGCAGAAAAAGATAAAAATTTACTTCAACGTGACTGCAGTATCTAGCCTTAGATACAGTTCATCCTTTACAAATTCTACTTTCCATAAACGAGAATTTTGCTCGTAATACAAGCATTTGTTCATACGATACTGTTGCTCATTTGTAGTATTTAGATAATAAAAAAGGAGATGAAAAGTCAAGTTTTTCATGGAGAGTGAATTTTTCTAATCTACATTGCTCTAAAATGTAGATGTACTAAAACCAATAGCTTGGTTTGAGTATTAATCTGGTATGAGCTCTCTCACCTCATTTGAGTTAAAAGAAAAAAAAATGAAGAGACCAAGATAGGATCGTTCTGGACAAATTACTTTCACCTTCCAGTTCTGTTGCTGGAATCGTGCTCTGATATTAGAGAGCTGAGAGCTCTTAGGTATAAGCAGTATTTGAATCATAACTCTGATTTCAGTAGAGTCTGCTTCTGTCTGATTTCTATCTGTGTTGGCCCAAAACCTACTTCTGCAACAGAAATTAAGAAAATTCTGTGAACTTCACCTAGAGATGACTGAGTCTTTAATGCCTGAAGCATACATCCTCCAACTCTGAGACATATCCATTTATTTTTGGTGCTTCAGATCGTTAGATAACACTTAAACCAGCCCACTACGGGCAGGTTGTTGTATGCAGCAGGACCTGTGTCCTCCAGCTGAAACCAAGAAGTTCCGTGGAGGCAGAGGAAGACAGAAGGGACAGTACCCTTAAGTATCCCAAAACCTGTATGAACGTCTGCAAAGGAAGATGAGATTTGGCTTTAGGTCCCACAGCTTAGACATAGTCTCAGAATATCAGACTCAACAGTCACAGATGATGTTGAATTGCAATTCCAAGTATTACCTCTAGCAACAGAACTGCAGGTGGCAAGTGACTGCTGTGGTGCTCAGAGCCACAGACCTTGCTCAGAACAAAGTTTTTGTTAAATACACGGCAATGCCATTTTCCCATGAAGGAATATATAAACAGGTTTCTTTAAAGTTGGTCTCATTCCAATTTAGTTCTGTTAGATTAATGTACTAGTCCAAAACATTGAGAAAAAGTCAAGCAATGTCAGCACATGATGAGTTCTAGACTAGGACTCTTGACTATGTTTTCTTCAAGGACATGTAACTATTTACTTTGCCGGGTGATTTTGGAAAAGGAATTCAATTCCTGAGTACCTCAATTTACTCTTGTGAAAGTGACACTAAACTCTAGATAAACTGTACATTGGCTGCTAAAAATCAGGCAGGGGAAGAGCTTGAAGAGTTACAGGAAAAAAATGCATAATAAAGTCCTAATATTCTCTAGGGAGAGCACACTAAAAAGCTCTGCCTCAACAATATATATAGATGTCTCATAAGCTCAATGATCCAACACAGAAGTAAATGAAGACATAAAGAGAAAGGAGATTTAAGCAGTAAGCTACTATTCTATTAATTTAGCTACCGATAGTGAGAGGCAGTATTTTTGGTTATGACCCATTCACCATCAGTTAAAAGCCCATGTTTCTTCTAACAGAGCAGTAACAGGAGTGCAAGTAATATTCAACAGTTATTTCTTCTCTCTTCTGCCTCTCCTTTCTTGGGGAGGAACATGTATGCTGCAGGTTGTCATGTTCCAGTAGGATTTTGTTTAAAATGGTTCATTCCACAGTCTTAGATCAGACTCCATGAAAATTCAGTGACATAAGTGTAAACTGATAGGAGACCTCATTGTGGTCTTCAACATTCTCACAAGGGCAAGCACAAGGGCAGGTACTGATCTCTTCATTCTCATGACCAATGACAGGACTCGAGGGAACAGCTGGAGCTGAGTCAGGGGGATTTAGGTGGGAGATCAGGAAAAGGTTCTTCCCTCAGAGTCGGGCACTGAACAGGCTGCCCAGGGAATGGTCATGGCCCCAAGGCTGCCAGAGCTCAAGGAACATTTGGACAATGTTCCTTGTCTCAGGCACAGGGTGGGATTGCTGGAGTGTCCTGTGCAGGGCCAGGAGATGGACTTAATGATCCTGATGGGCTCCTTCCAACTCAGAATATTTTATGATTCTAAGCCACAAAGAAGTGTAGTTATTAATGTGACTTATTAATCTCATTTCTGGGGCTCTCAAAGAGGGAGAAAAAATAATCTGAGAGAACAAAGTACCCCTCCTTATGCAACTTCATCATGATGAACTTAATTATTGCCTTCTGCTTTCCCCATGATGAAGACTGAACACACAGAAGTAGAACGTTCATAACAAAAGATTTTTTCATTCTTATCACTAGTGTGACTGCATTATCTCCCAAGTATACTAGTCTCCTTGAAAAAAGCACATTTTTACACAATACAGAGAAAGGGAATTCTGCTTTCTTCTCTGAGCAACATGTGTAGAGGAGGAGATTTAACAAGGCAGAAGGTGTATCAAGACACTGATTGATTTTCCTGAATATCCATTAACAGATACCAAATTTAAAGGGCACTTACTAAATGCTAACCATGTTTGCCTCAGTTGCAGGTACACTTTGAAGTCTGTCTGGAATCCAATATCATAAACAGTGAGGTCAGATCCAGGTATTCCTTTAAGATGATCGTACTCCCAGTAACAATGCCAGATGCCTTTTAAAAAACAATCAGTATAATAGGAGAGTGTCTGAAGAGTGCAAAGACAAATTAAAAAAGAAATCTTGCAAGCCAAACGTTTTGCTTTTGTATAAGCCTGTCAGGGAAGCAAAACCCAAAAGTGCATCACTATGAGACTAGCCAATTATGATATCACATATATGGGAAAGAAATATCAGTACAAGTGATTACAGACTAAGCATATTGTGCATAGGTAATGCAGGTTACTACATATGCTACTAAGTATCCACACAGCTGGATTCTTACTACATTTGGCTGCTATTTATGTCCTTCTCATTTAATTGTGTCTAAAACTAGGCATTAAATTACCCAATTGTACCATTTAATTGAAGCAACTACTGATTTTCCTTGCCCAGACTTAAGCAGTAAGAAAAAATAGTCTCAGAAGCTAGAAAATTACACCTACCATAACCTATAATTCCAATCACACCAAAGATGAAAATCCAGAAGAGAACCCCAGCTGTGAACCTCAATAACACAAGGAACAGCAGACTCATCATCATTGCAATGAACAGCCCACTAGAAAGTGAAGAAACAGAAACACAGGGAAAATGAATGTGAGAATCTATTCACTTTCTTGCATTCCTTTTACTGCAAATGAAGGTCACTTCATCTCACATAACAGCATGATTTGTAAAAATGTATTTCAAAATCTTCATTATGAAATACATTCTCATGGCTATTATCTGCGCCATTACAAACAAACAGCTTATATATGATGATCTCACAGGGCAGAGCCTGAAATGTTTATGTATATTAGGTTCTCAGGCTGGTTGAATGGGATTAATATAATGCCTTTTTTGTCACTTACACCAGCTGAAAAATTCACTGCCTTTTTCAGGCCACAGTCTAATCTACAGTACAGAAAGTTAAACTGGAGGAATACCTATGTGTGGGGAAGTTGCTGGTTTATGTCCTCCACAGAAAATCCCTGCTTGCAAAGAAACAATGTTAGTAAACAACATTCTAGGAGCTTCCTAGGAAAAAAAAATTAAATTGAGGAGAAAAATCATAAGGAGGTTAGGGGGCACGTAATTTCTACTCATCACTGCTTCTACTAATCAAAACAGGAAATCATCAGGGCACTATGATGCATAGAAAGAAACTGCTAAGAGCCTTTCTATGGAGCCCCTAGGAAAGACATCTACAGTGCCTTCTCTTCATCAAGATAATAATATAATGTAACGTAACATAACATAATATAATATTTGTTTTCATTTCACTCCTAGAAAGCAAGCCAGAAAGGAAAAAATTATTGCAAAAGCCTTACTCCGTGAGGCTTTCTAAACAATTATGAAGAAAGCAATATGAGTATTAATTCCATCAAACAAATATCCAGCACAGGTGCTCCAAAGAACATTTTACGTCTCATTATTTTTAGTAGGTATTACAACAGAATTTTTTATTAGTACAGGCTCAAAAAAATTTAAACCCCCTTCTTGCCTTCAGTAACTTTTCTTCTGAATGTTCCCAGCTCATTTAGCCAATAACCAAAGCTAAAAAATGGGGTAGCCTGATCATAAAAAATCCCATCAGCTTATTTAGTTAAACCTTCGTAAGCTTGCCTTAAGTCATACCCCTTTAAAGGCTTCCTAGCCTGATGTACTTTCCCTTTCTGAATGATCTACTGAAATTCAGAATGTATTCCTCATGAAAAGTTGTAGTTTTGGAGCTCCATCTTGAAAGCATTAAATTACTTTTATCTAAAGTTATCTTTAGCTATACATGAGTCCTAGTAACACCAAAATTGAGTACACAGTAGCAACTGTCTTCAACAGACTAGTTGCCTTAAACTGAGGCTTGAAGCAGTAGTTCTTCTGGGGTATGCTAAAAAGACTACAACAATTCCATATTTAAATTTTAATCCAGCCTCCCTTCACTGTCAAGCCTTCACTGTCATCACCCAAACTCGGGCACTTAAATATATTTGTCCAGAAATCATTTGATCTATGCTATCATTTGGTGAAAAGTGTGAAGAAAATTCTATCCAACTACTTTAAAGTGACAACACTTCCTTACAAAATAAATACTATATATGAAATGTGGAAACTTGCTTCAATATTTAGAACTTCTGTTTAAAAAAATGGTCAGTTCTCTGGCCAGTGTGTTTAGTGGTATCTCCTTCGAAGGAATCTGTACCAGAAGCCTGATTTCAGTAAGAGATAGAGAGACCCAAGCTTGCTGAATATCTCTGAGTTTCCTGCTACTAAATACTGTGAGCTGAGTATCACACTATGAGAAAGCTGTCTTTCTACCAGTGACTGAACACCTTTAAAAGCTGACAACTTGTGTTGCTGAAATTACTAGATCTCCATATTATTATCTAAAGTATGTACTAATCGCCACGATTTGCATTCAGGATTGACTAATGTATGCTCAACATGTGCATGTTATAGGTTCTCAGCTGGCGACGACTTCTGTTCCTGTTTAAATAGATCAACACATTGGTCCATCAAAACCGATATTAATGGGCTAGGAATTCACAAATACTTGCATATTTGCTTCAGCAAAGTAGCTACTTCTCTTGTTTCAGTGCTGCATTTTAATTAATTGGTGAATAATGAATATTAATTGCAAGATAAAGTTAATACTGTTCAATAATTTTTGTTCTTCATGTTGCTTTGCCTGCTGCATTGGATTGATGGATTTATATTGAACTTAGGGATTATAATGGATTTAACTGTATATTGCTTGCACAAATTTAGAAACTATCTGTTTTATATATATACTAGTGACACTTGGCAACTGCAACTGGCTTGAAAGTCACTTAATTAAGATCTTTCAGTTTTGGAATTGCCACACACATGGGTGCTGCAACAGAACTGTGCTCCTCCTGATTTTCTGTCTGGCAGGACATTAAAAAGCTATTCCAGATCAACTGACACTCTATGCATGTATGCTGTACTGTTCTTACCTCACCCACAGAACCATAACAACCTTATTATCACGTGTGATGGAAGGAAATTACAGCTGCTCCTTGAGTTTTAAAGTAGGATTTGTACCAAATACATACATGATCTATTTTTTTATTCCCTGCACACTCCAAAATGAGTTTGGAAACAGTAAAAATACCAAAAAAACCCTTACATTAAAATCCAATACCAAGAAATGGCATAGTCTTCAAAAATTTTCATTCCAACTGATCTTGCATCCAGGACATTATTGATGCCACTGAGAAAAGAAAAAAATCAAATAAAAGGTTGCTTCAGGTAGAAAAGGAAAATTTATTTAAACAACAAATAGGATCAGTGAAATAATTTAAAATATCTTTGGCAGTGATAAGAGTATATTACAGTTTTTCAGCTCCAGTTCTGTCACCAAGCCAACATCAGTCACAGTTACAGCAAAGAAAAAACTGCATAAGAATGTCTCTACAAGTCCTGAAAAAAAATGCATTAAAAAGGCTTTATTGTCAGAATTGCTTAGTATGTCACAAGACAAGTGTATACTACCAATATCTGCAATGTACCAAAGAACAAACAGTTGTGACTCTAGAACTGCTAATAGCATAGAACCAGAAAACAGGTCAGTGAAGCAACTTTATGGAACTGTTTTTCTATCCTGCAGAACACTTGCCCATATAATTGTTTTCTGAAGAACAGCCCAATACATTACTTTTTACCAGAAGCATTCAGATGAGGTGAGATGCCCAAAGTACTAGGCCAGCCCATGGTAGTGGAAAGGTTATCACAGAACAGGATGGCCAAGGCCATTACTGGCTGGCTTGAGTCCTGCAGCATGCAGATTGCATTTTGCATCTCATTTAACTTTCCTCACAAAACTTATTTTTGCTAGGAAAAACAAGAATTATTTCAACAAATGACTGAGACCATCAGACTAAAGATTTTCCCACTTTTTGCTCCTTTCTGCACACCACAGTGCTGGATTTCCTTAATGGAACTTTGGAAGTGCTCAGGCACAGAGAGACCAAGTCTTGCTTGGGTACCCCCAGTCATTTGCTACAACAGATTCTGATTTTTTTTCCATTACTAAATTATTGCACAATCTCAGAATCCAACAAACATTGAAGAAGGGTAAAACCTACTTTGCAGCTTCCCTGAGATCAGTTACATTTCTTGTTCTCCCTCTTCCATCTTTGAATGTAGTCTGATTTGCCACGGTCAACACACCATTCTTCGTGGAGAAGTCTGGGAAGCATCTCTTCAGAACTATTCAAAATATCAAAACAAAGCCTGCATATTACATTTCATGTCAAGCTCCGCTTTTATCATGTGTGTTTTGTAACAT
The DNA here is from genome assembly GCA_013399835.1 of Leptocoma aspasia. Taxonomy (NCBI): domain Eukaryota; kingdom Metazoa; phylum Chordata; class Aves; order Passeriformes; family Nectariniidae; genus Leptocoma; species Leptocoma aspasia. Next base: position 249,643 of record VXAX01008045.1, read on the forward strand.
ATATAAATAATTTCAGATTCACAGTCAATTGTTTTTCAACTGATTATCTAACAATATGTTGACTTTGACAAATCTTGGAAGAGCCAGTACATTCAAGATTATGATTTTTATGCTCTGGGGCTTTTTGTCTAAGCTCAGGCAGGGTGGGATCATAGATTTCAACTGGAGATTCTAGGTCCTACCAAATAACAATAGTACTATATGTAGGAGTTTAAGAATTTGTAATAAATGTGGAACTTACTCACTGTCAGTATCTGGGCACCTTATAAAAACTGCAGCTTCTCAAACACGCCATTTTATGGTAATAATCAGACCAGCCCTCAGGGACAGCTTCAACTTGACTGGTCATGAATCACATTAGCCCCAAAACAATATATAGCAGCAAGTGTCAGTTTCCCTTTATGCCAGATGAGCTCCAGTACCAGCCACTATCACTAGATATTCTTGGAGATGAAGTAATGGAAAAAAGACAGAAACAACTGGTTAGGGAGAGGGAAGAGGAGATTATAAAAAAGCGAGAAAAGGAGAGATGTTTGCAACCTCATTTATGCTGCCCTGTTCTTTGCTGCAAAACGTCCTTGGTTTCATTCCAAAGAGAAGAGCAGGTGAGTCCTCCTTCAGAGGTGTACTTCACATAACCATTCAGGGCTTTCCTTACCAGATTCCAACAAATACCAATGGCAGGGCTCAATATTCAGTCTGGTGTATCTCCCCCAGCAATTACTCTGACTAAATTATTAAGTAACATATCTTAACACATCTTTTCATCCCCCTGTAATCTTTGCCCCTTGATGTAGTCTAAAAGAATGTAAGAGCTTCTTTGCTAATTATTTTATGTCTTTTGGGTCAGTATTTCAGTTTTCATACAAATTCATATTATGTTTTACAAAATTTAATCCATATTTTATCCGTTTAATGACCTGTTCCTAGTTTACGTGATCTCTACTTTAAAGTATAGCAAAAATAAACAGGAATTTCTTATTTCCATAAGATTCTGGGTCAGTACTACACTTATGCAGCGGAGATGAGCTCTGAGATCAGTGGTTATCTACTCAGAAACACTTGGCGACCATAGTTACATTTTTTGCCCCTAAATTCCTCTGTATGCCCTGCGTAGCCAGCATTGCACTGAAAAGAGAGCTGCATTGTAACTGGGCTGAAGTACCATTTGAACTTCAACAGCTGGCTGTATGATCCTTCCAACATTCGTAGCATTTTCTTTATGCCAATCGCATTGCTTGCTCTTGTTTTGGAAGGCACAATTTGAGTTGAAGAGCTTTTGCTATGAGTGATGATTCAAGAGCAAGAAAGAGCTCAGCTTGACCTGATCACATGCTGAATGTTCCCAGATGACTGTTAGAAAAATATTAATAAAAACTGAATGGATGTCAATGTCAGACAACAAACAGCTCCTAGTGATGATGCCAGAAAACACATTTCAGCCTGGAGCTGTGCTTTAATATGAATGCTCATGATGTGCTAAGATGTGTATAAGAAGTAGAACCACTCACAAGGCCTGCTTGGAATGATCATCGAAGGACAATCTTCATCACGTAGGACTTGAGCAACAGACTAAAAAGGGGAAAAATAGGAACACTGAATACATAGCAGTATAACTAGTGTTATTTGTTTCTCACCCAGTCTGAGTGAATGCCCCAAACTGGGCTTTGTAGCATCCTCCCCAAATTTCACTGGTGGAGCTGCAAGATACATTTATACCTAAGTGAAAATCCAAACTGTCATTGTGATTTGGAAAAAGACTATTCTTTTCTTTTCTAGTGACATAAAAGAAAAGACCTTTGGATCAGCATCTAAGCCAGAAGTGACTGGGCAATTGTTCCTTGCCTGCCCTTCACCTTTTCTCTTAAAGAAAAGCAAGAATTTAACCCAATTAATATACCTGAATTGCAAGATGTTTTAAAGATGAGAAAAGTAATGCAGTACATTTAAGTGCAAAATCAGTTACATGAATGACAGATTAATTTTCTTAGCTAACTTTGCAAGTAGCTATAGCTTACTTAGGAGCCTTAAGAATTAGTTTGACACACTCCACTCTCCTCCTGTGGGGTACCTAAGTACTAAAGGATACTGCTTGCTGCAGTACTGCAACTACATGAGTAGCTGCAGGTGGTCTTTTAAGCAAACAGCAATCACTTGAAGAGTGGGGGATTCAGTGTGCATTCAAGGCCTTCAGCCTGGATTAAACAGCTGTCAAATCACAAAATTAGGACATCTCCTTATATGTTGAAATCAGAATAATTCAAATCTTTGATGCAGCTCAGTAAAGTCATGCATATTAAATACTGCTTGAAGAAAAAATGTACTTTATCATCTACAGATACGTACACACCTTGCGAGGATTGTTAAAACCAGGTTTGCAGAACTGCTTGAAGTAATTCCACTGATCTGGTCTATATCTGTAGGAAGCCTGAACATCAATGTAGGTTGCAAACCTGTCTGGGCACTTTGAGACACAAAGCTGCAAGAAAAGAAAAAAATAAGTAAAGATACACTCTGGGTAGAGAAGGGTACGGAAAGTCAGTGTAATGAAAAAGCAAGAAAAATGCCACTGCCTTCACTAATGCTTCCTGCAGAATTTAGAAAGGATATGTTGTCCTTTTGATTCCCTAAATGAATACTTCTAGAATTCTTTGGTAGAAAACACTTTCAAAGTGTGTCCTCCTCATATCTGGCTCATCAAGCCTCTCTCTGTATCTTCTTAGGTTCTACAGACTCTGATAGGTAAGAAGAGCTTTCTTACCTATCAGTCTGTTGAAAAGAGTATTATTTATTTTTTTGGGCAGCAAGAAAAAACCTGTCAGGTCCTCCTCTACATCTATCAGCAGCAGCATATATGAGCAAGGTGGTGTGACAGCTACTTTCACAGGATACATGCAGTTTCTTTCTACTACACGTGTAAGGAGAACTTTATTTAAAGAAAGTCTCACTAAAATCAAAAGTCTCAGGTACTGTTGTTTTATCCTTCTACACAACCTCTTCAGTCAATTACATCTCTACAAATATTGTCAAGTTAGGTGTAAATCACTCAAAAGTGACTTTTAACTGCAGACTAAGAATGGATTTCCCCTAGTTACAAAGCCAGGGGATGCACATGTCAAGAACAAAGTTCACACGACTCAAGGTACAGCCATTATAAGCTGGATTTATGTGAGAAATCAGGCGAGGACTGGGGTGCATTGAATGCACCCATTGAGAAGCTGTGATTTAGATTTAGAATATGGAGAAGTGGCTGCCCTGATAAAGAGACTCTGAAGGTTCTGTTGGTCCCTGGAATCACACTAAGGACAGACATTCTGACTCCTCAGCCTTAAGACTGTGAGGTGGTTTGAATTCCATCTTTACACCAAGTTTCAGCCTTTACTAGAAGGCAGTTTGTTTCCAAAGCAATGCTATCCAAACACCCTTTGCAGAGCTCTGCTGTCCAAGTACCAAAGACACCATGCACAAGATTGTCAAGGGAATTCCGTCATAAGTAATTCAACTAAAAGAATTTTGGGAAAAGGTCTTGTAGTAATCCTTAGAACAGGGCAGATGCTGCAAGAGGGTCTTTCTACATGAGTATTTCAGTCCTACGGACTACCCACAGGCCAAGGAACAAAGAAAGAAGAGTTCTGTCCTTGCTGGGGCAAGGGTATTCACCTTGCTTGGTGAGTAACAAGTTCACACTCTGCTCTAAACTATTTGCCATCTATGAAACAGGAAGTGAAATGTGCTGCCTATGGATCAAGAGACTGTAATAACAGTTTTCAAATCCACTCATTCAAGAACTGAAGCTCTTCTCATGTTAGTTCTTGGGGGTTTTTTCTCCTGCTATTTATATAGGTCAGGACAGAAGGACCCTGTTTGCAGCTCAAAAGAGGAATGATAAAATAAAAAATTTCTTCAGCATTTTCTGAAAAGACCAGTAATTTAACCATCCGCAGTAACAAACAGCATTCAAAAACAGCATTCTTACTTTTGGAGTTGCTGCATATTTGAAAATGAACAAAATAACTACTCTGCTCCCAAAAACTCTCCTTCAACAAGTACTTCACCCTATTTGATTCATGGCCATTGCCAGCTTGATCACAGCACCAGTCAAATCCCACACAATGACCTCATATTTCTGGACAGACTGAACTGTTCTAGTAAAAGAGTCTAAAGATTGCAGGGTAACAGTGTCAGTGTCTGCATGTGGACAGATGGGGATTCCTGAAGCAAATCTGCAGCTGATGGAGCAAGTTTTCATTCTGACAGCAACTAGCCAGTTTTAAGAGGGTTCTTGCTCTTTCTTGTAGGAGATTTCCATGTTTTATGGTCACGAAAATGGTCTTGTAAGAAAGATCAGGAGGTTAATCTTAACCCACACAAATGCAGTGACTGGGTTTATTTCACAACTTCATGAGGAACTACAGCACAACAAATGGAGTACAAATTGTGGCACAAGGCAAGAACAAGCTTTCAAAATCTTCACTTTTGAAAGAGCCATAGGCTGTAACCACACCTGGATACTCCTGTCACTGGCAACATGCACAGTTTCTTGAACATGTCTAGCTTTGAAAACCTTAGGTATAAATCAGTATTTTCTGCATGCACTGAATACTACTGGATAGTTGCCTGTGATGAATTCATAAATAAAAAATTGCTGTATTCAAGTCAGCAGACATTTTTTGTCTACTCTTATGCAAAATATGCAATCTTGTGCATTTTTATTTCGTTCTTCTGACCGTCACATGCTACAGAGAGTGCGTGCTACAAGTCATTTATAAAACAATCATGTTATATTTTGAAGGACATGAACAACAATTTTTAAATCCAAACAAATACATGTCTTATTTTTAAGCACCATGACTAAGATGCAGGGAAAATATTTCATCTCTACATTTTCACTCACCTGTGTAGTAGGGCACTGTAGGTTTATTAACACTGCGGGGCTGGCACATTTCAGAATGTTGAAGTAAAACAAAATGGTCTTGTTCCTATGGAAATTGATATAAGATAATTATCATCATAAACATAGGTGCTTATACATCCCACCATTCCAAAATTTGTACCATACATTGATATTTAAATTCTATTACTGTGAACATCCATATTGCAAAGACAAGACAAAAAAAATCCCAAGTAGACCTTGAATGTTTCATATCAAGAGATCTATGAAACCAGAAGTACTTGCTCTAAAGAATTTTGACAAGGTAAAATTTTCTCCACAGCAAGATTTTAGGCTGAAACAATCCATGTATCTGTAGTCTTGCCTTGAGAAGGTGAGGTTTGTAAAATAACTCTACAAAAACACCATAGTCTCTGTACTACCAACATCCTGTGTATGCACTGCATGCAAACTCACCATCAGCAAATGCTTCACTGTAAAGGCTGCCTAATTTTTGTTGATCAGAAGGTGGCACCAAAATCAATCAGAAGCTTTTTATGGTTGGAAACCAAAAGCAGTTGTGCAGAAAACAGAATATAACAGCATCTCCTAATAACACTGACAAGATCCCCCTTGATGTAAGTAAGGGTCAGTCTGTCAGTCCCACATATTTGACACCTACTGGAACTTGGAGCCTTGTGGTAGCTGCCACTTAAGTCTGGATTTGTTGGAAACAGGACCACAAGATCCCTTGATTTTAAGACTTGGGTTTTGAAGACAGCAAAATGTGCTGTTAGCCTTCGCTATGTCAGAAAATTATCAGGTAGCTCTAGTGAAGATAATATGGCAACAGACCAGCCCTTTTTAAACAAAACTTCAAAGCCAGCTGGTCAGGGTTATGCAGTGTCCCTGTAAGAAATGGTGCATATGCCCCCTATGGACTATGAAGGGCCACCAAGTTGATCGGAGAGGTGGAGCACCTCTCCCATAAGGAATGGCTGAGAGAACTGGGATTGTTCAGCCTGGAGAAGAGAAGGCTTCAGGGGTGTCCTAACTGTGGTTTTCCAGTACTTGAAGGGAGCCTAAAAAAAAAATGGAGAGGCTATTTATAAGGGCCTGGAGAGATAGGACAACAGGCAATGGCTTCTCACTGACAGACAGTAGGTTTAGATTGGATATTGGGAAGCAATTCTTGGCTGTGAGGGTGGTGAGGCCCTGGCACAGGTTGCCCAGAGCAGCTGGCCACAGAACAAGGGTTGGAACAAGATGAGCTTTAAAGTCCCTTCCAACACAGGCTATTCTATGCTTCTGTGATGTGCAAGAGACCCCACAAAGCAGTGTTTGAGCCCCCACAGACCTTCACCATGGCAATTCAGCACAGTGGGAGCCCTGTCTTGTGAGCAGGATGGCAGTACTAACAATGAAGGGTGCTTGGGCTAACAAGGCTGCCCCTCCTCTATCTGTCCTGCTTCAACACCAGTTCTGCTTCTACATCTCATTGTACCTCCCAGTCTGGGACACATCCGCTGCTCTCCCACCAGCATGTGCCTCCCACCAATTGCTGGGCTATGCCTCCAAAGGCATTATATAGGACCACTGCACATTCAAGCTCCATTTAAGACTGGGATTAACTCAACTGCCTGACATTTTACAAGGTTAAATTGTTTTCACTGACGTATATTCTGCTAGGCACTGTTTAAGAAAAGATACATCCTGGCAAAGTTAATTCACCACCATTGGTTGCTATTTTTTTAAATTAGTAGAACACAATTTTGGCCTAAATGTCATCATTCTTCAATAGTTTCTTGATGGTATTTATGATCTGTGAGCTGCTCAAAACCATTAATGAATTATTTTTTTTTTCTTAGTCCATTTGCAGGTACTGACAACAGAAAAGAAAGTTTAAACATATACTTAACACATCAAAACACCCACTGAAAATTAGGTCTGTATTCTGTATAAAGAAACTGTGTTGTATTCCATCAGTACATTATGCTTTGTAGAATGCAAAACAAGTTCAGAGACTACACAGCAACTAATGGACAGATTACAAGAAGACATGAAGAGGTCTAACAGAGACTTTCATGATGATAGAAAAAGAACTTATTTGACTGCATGGCATTCACTGGAGTTCAAATGGGTTTTTGCACAAGCTGTGAGTGTTGGATTTGTTTCTAACTTGTCTTTTCTACTCCCCAGTGAGATTATTGAAAACACTTGTTACAAGGACAAGATTCAAAACATGAAGACTGTGATTACTTTCCAAGAACAATGCCTCAGACTAAACCCTTGGGGACTTCAGAAAACCACAGCTCTGGGTTAGTCTTTCAAACTGCTTACTTTCAGGGAATCTGAAAAACAATCATATTGACAAAAGGTTCACAAGCACATCCACAGTCCCACTCCAGGGACTAGAGGGACTCATTCAGAGGGGTGTCCTGGCCTACTGCCATAAACACTCTTGCTTTTCCGGTAGGTTGTATTATGTGTCTTCTGATTTATATTTTCATAAGAATCTCCTCAATGTACCAAATAAATGCCAAAATGCAGTATCAGTAGCTGTATTATTCTCCAGCAATCCTATACAGGGAGGATCATTTGTAAATACAAACTGAAAACCACAGTGTAAGAAACAACTAAAGGGAAGACTCGAGTAACAAAGAGAAAGAAGGAATGGGGGTGAATGGCAACAAGCAGACAGAAACACCTGGCTCCACATCACACAGGATATTGAAGCTGTGTATCTGAGACTCCCAAAGCCATTTGTCCACTACCTCCTACTGGCAACAGAGGAGACAAGGACAAACTGGCAGCAAGGCAGGCAGCAGAGAAGGGGATCAGTGAGGAGAACACACACACCACTACAACTTTTTCTCCTTGTTTTTCCTCTTCAGGAAGTTTGACTCTCTTGCTGTGAAGAATAGTCAGAGGGTGGAACAGGTTTTCTTTCACTAGCCTGTTTCCTCTGTAAAAGAAAACTTGAGATGATATATAGCCCTAGCTCTACTTCCGTTCCAATCTCTATCTCCAGCTCCTCTCCTTCCAAACTGCCCTCTGGACAGTGGCTTCCTCACTTTTTTCCACAGAAAACTAAATGGGGAAAGAAAGAAGTAGCAAAGACTTGTTATCAAACACTAGCATAGCATCCAGCTTCTTGACAGTGACAAGGGCATAAAGCGTGCCTAAAACTTACCTTTTGAAAGGAAGATGGTGAGTGAAAAAGCAAACCTTTTTTAAAATTCTGTTTCATAAACCACTTAGATTTTCAGAGGAGACAATGATCCAACATCTTTCTTCCCTGAGCAGCTATTTTCATGTGTAAGTACTCTGTTAGTATCAACTAACTAATTTAACTCTTACAATTAAAAATCTAAAATGACTGAAAACCAGAGATAAGTAAATAGAGCCATTTAGCTCTGTTTATCTCCTGTTTATCCAAGGAGGATGTGGTTACAGTTGCCTGTCTGCCAGACTACTCAGTCTCCTCTCTACCGGCACCGGCTAAGCACCAGAAAAAAAACAAGAGCCCTTCACTACAGACTTTTCTGTCATTTGGTGCATGTTGAGAAAAACTATAGACCAGGCTACAATGCCTTTAGACTACTCTTATCCCAAGGTGGATGAAGAATTGCTCAACAGGTTATGAATTATCCAAACTTTGGCAGCTAGAAGCTGTGCCAGCTAGTCACTTTCTATGCAACTGTTGACACAATCTTTAAGTTATATTGATACCTTACAAAAAATATTCTCTAAATGACACAAACAACTGCATTACAGTAATAATTTGGATCTGGATTTGCACTGGGCAACTAATATATTTCTGAGCTTTATCTGGAATAAATACAGTAAGAGTGTCACTGTCTCTTTGACAGAGATTTGAAACCTCACATCTTATTCACAGTGCACAAGTAATAAAGGTATGTGAATGGATTTAGTACTCACTCATTGAGGGTATCTCTCTGACCACAGAACTGCCCATAGCTGTCAGTTGGATAAATCACTTTCCTGGGGTCCCCGTGCACCCAAGCTGCAAAATATACAATACCTCTTAAGATTTTAGTCAAGCGTTCACAGTTAATGATTAAAACTAGCTAGCATGAAAATGTACCACTTCTAAAGTACCATTTTATACTTTGTTGATCAACACTGAAGAGTACTGATTAGTAGATTTCCTAACGAAAAACTAAAATGCAAAGCACAGCAAATTGTACTAAGATATGGATTAAACTGTAAGAAAGCAATCCAATGCTCAAAGCCCCCTCCAGCCTGACCTTGAACACTTCCAGGGATGGGGCAGCCACAGCTTCTCTGGGCAACCAGGGCCAGGGCCTCACCACCCTCACAGGGAAGAATTTCTTCCTAATCTCCAACCTAACTCTCCCCTCTGTCAGTTTAGAAGCCATTTCCCCTTGTCCCGTCACTCAATGTCCTTGTGCAAAGTCCCTCTCCAGCTCTCTTGGAGATCATTTAGGCACTGAAAGGAGTTCTAAGGTCTCCCCAGAGCCTTCCCTTCTCCACACTGAGCAACCCCAACTTGTCAGCCTGCCTCCATAGCAGAGGTGCTCCAGTCCTCAGAGCACTTCTCCTCTGGACTCACTCCAACACATCAATGTCCTTCCTGTGCTGGAGGCCGCAGAGTTGGATGCAGGAGTGCAGATGGGGTCTGACAAGAGCGGAGCAGTGGGGCAGAATCCCCTCCTTCGATCTGCTGACCACACTTCTTTCAACATAGCCCAGGATACTACGTCTGGCTTTCTGGGCTGCAAGTATATATGGCTGGCTCATGCCCAAACCCCATAATCAGCACTGCCAATTCCTTCTCCTCAGGGCTGCTCTCAACCCAAACCGTTTTTCTCTAGCTTCTGCTACCTGAAATTTTCCATCACAGTTACTTTATGATTGCAAACTTATCAAACCGTGTCATTTTTTTTTGAACACACTTAACTTTGAGGGGTTTTTTAAATTGGTGAACACATAGCTTTGAACTTTTCCCTCATTACCTGTAGGAAAGCAGCTCTTCAGAGAAAGACCTTGGGGCCCTGGGGGACAACAAGCTTTCCCTGAGCCAGCAGTTTGCCCCTGTGGCCAAGAGGCCAACGGGATCCTGGGGTGCTTCAGGAAGAACATTTCCAGCAGGTCAGGCAGAGATCCTGCCCCTCTGCTCAGTCCTATGAGGCACCTCTGGAGTGCTGTGTCCTGCTCTGGGCTCATCAGGACAAGAGGAACATGGAGCTCCTGGAGCAGGGTCAGCAGAGGCTGCGGAGATGAGGAAGGGCCTGGAGCATCTCTATGCCCAGGAAAGGCTGAGGGAGCTGGGGCTGCTCAGCCTGAGAGGGACCCCGGCTGAGAGGGGCCCTCAGTCCTGGGTGTCAGCATCTGCAGGGAGGGTGCAGAGCATGAACCAGAACTGGGCTCTGTTCCGGGGCCTAGCAATGGCACCAGAGCAATGGCCAGGGACTGAGCCCAGGAAGTTCCACCTGAACACAAGGAAGAACATCTTCCCTGTGGAGTGATTACACACTTGAACAGATTGCCCAGAGAGGGTGTGGAGTCTCCCTCACAGGGGATATTCCAGAACCATCTGGACACAATCTTGTGCCATATGCTTTGAGATGACCCTTCTGAGCAAGGATGTTGGACCAGATGACCCACTGTAGTCCCTTCCAGCCTTACCCAGTCTGTGATTCTGTGAATTACAATAGATATAGAATGTTAACTCATTATTTGCTTCTAAGAAAGGCATTACTTATTGATTGGAAAGCTTTGCACAAATATAAGCAAAAGGGACATTTCAATTAAAAATTCTAACATTCATAAAGTTGCTTCCCCTCTATATGAAAAGGCATTATGATATCTCTACTTACTTACCCACAACTCCTAATGCAATGTAACCAAGAATGACAACTATGAAGATCACACAGCAAATAATGTCTGTGCAGCGCCTAGGGGCAAGAAGAAACACTTTTTAAAAATAAGGTGTTTAATATGACCCTCCAAAACCACTCACCGCCATACGGTATTTTAACTTCTGAGTAAGATATCTGCACCAGCACTTTGCAGAAGTTTTACTCACAAACTCACGTTTGAGGTCTAAGGTCCTGTTTTTGCAGCAAGACCAGCAAATAAATGTGTATGCTTTTTTGACTGTAGACAAGAAGAACATATTGAGGAACAGATTTAAATATTGTTGAAACAAGTAATACCTTACGACACCGAACCCATGAGATCGCTTATCATACAAGTGATCATGTAAGTGGCTAGACATACTACAGGACATCTGCCTCAGAATTCATTTTTAGCATCTGCCATTCTTTCTGTTTTCCAATCTGTTTCCTCTTACAGAGAAACATTTTTAACATAAAAGATATAAAGAGAGCAGATTTTTTAAACAGCTGGAAAACTTGAAATGTGTTTCCAAGTGTGAACACTTCTCTAGAGAGGAATAGCTTTATCATCTCACTGAAATAAACTTTTGGTGAGGCCGAGGTGATACAGGATCCAGGTTCAATATTACAGTAACCTAAGATAGGACAACTGCTCACAATTGAAGAAGCAATGCTAAAACAATGCTACTTATTTTCCCAGCCTTATTTTCCTTTCCATTCAGAAGTTGTTCTGACACTGCTCAAGCTTGGCTTGATACACTGGCAGTATCATAAAGATACTTCACAAATTAGGACAAACTCCCTAAACAAGTTTATTCTTGTTTATTCTATTTATTTCTAAAATTATTAGCTTTCAGAAAGGAAGAACTACATCCTGCATAGACAAGAACAGTGTGTGTGTTCAGATGATAGTATGACAAGTCTGCAGTGTTCTTTGCCATCATAAATCTTCTCCTGAGAATGATAAAACTGAAATAATTAGTGGTTCTCTGATTTATTCTTCTCAGTAAGGACAGTAAATGCTAGTTTAGAACTTAGCTCTCTACATCTGGAAAAACATAGAAAAATTGCCTATGATTAAAAGTTGGACTTGATGATCTTGGAGGTATTTTTCAACCTTAATGATTCAATGATTTCCTTAGATGCTTTCTGAGCAATTTCACTCTGCTTGTAAACTAATGAACCTTCTAAGTGGTAACATGCTTTCATCTGCAATTCATAAAACTAAGGGAAGTCAAGCCAGATTGTTCTGGTAGGAGGCTCTGTCACAAAGAGGTGTATCAGAACTACTACATATGTTAGACAGCAGATACTAGCCAATGCAAGGCACACAGAATTGGCATTCAAACTGGAAAGACTTAGGAGAACACAGCTTAATAGTTCCCAGTAATCATCCATTCTCAAGGGTAGTAAAGATGGTGGTCTACATTTAAAAGACTTGCAGAATCAAATTCACAAGTTTTGCTAACAAAAATTTTTAACCCCTGTTCACCAAAAGAATTGAACAGAGTGAGTTATGATATTTACCTGTTATGAATAGGTCCTCTGAACTTCGGGTCAAATTTCCTTGGTTCACCTGCATTTAAAATAAAACAGTATAAAAACATGTCCTTATTTAAAATAAAATCTGTCCAGAGGGGCTGTTCACACCAGCCTTTGAAGAGCATCTTCCATATATTCATATTCAATCAGTTTTGTTAAAATCATTTCATACGGGCAATACCAGTAATTCACCAATAAAATTGCATAGGTTTTGTATATGAGATTAAAGCTCTTTTTGTCTAACTTAAAAACATTGAGGGCTTCACATTTACCACATGATAAATTACCTTTAATGTACATCCTATGACTACAGCTATGCACAGGTTCACAATATATTTGAGAGACAAGGATTATGTCTCCCAGTCACAGGCTAATTGTGTCTGACAGCAAGTAAACAAACCCACCTCTCTGCAGTTACAGGCTATGTGCTTCTGATTTTTCTCCAGAATCATAGAATGTTAAAGGGTTACAAGGGACCTTAAATATAATCTAGTCCCAACACCTCCTGCCATAGGCAGGGACATCTCCTCCTAGGCCAGGTTGCTCAGAGCCCCATCCAACCTGCCCTTGAATACTGCAAGGGTTGGGGCATCCACAGCCTCTGCGGGCAATCTGTTTTTCATGTGACTATCCTGATTAGCACTGTTCCAACTGATTTACCCTACACATAAAAAAGCTATATTAAAAACCTACCAAATACTAACTCACCAACCTGTGCTTCCAATGTGGACCTGAATAAGAGAAATTAAAGTATGATTTCACTTGCTAAAGAGTAATAAAAAATTATGGTCAAATTAAAAATTTCAAGTTTCAGCTACTTTATGAAGAGAAACAAGCAATTTTCCATTCAGCAGACCAGAATTTGGATTTTTCCTTTTGAAGCTAGCTATCCAGCTTTATGGGACTTGAAAAATTATTTCTTCATTCAAATGTCAAAGCTACAATACAAATTACTGCTTCAGAGTGCTTTTTCACTGCTTTCTTAAGGACCTGCTCTTCTGAATATCCCTGGTATTACACGGTGCTACCAGCCTAAATTTCCTCCCCAGGGCCCTAAAGAAAAATACTTATTTTTGTCAATTAGAGAACAATTCAGCAACTTCTCAAAAGCAGGATTTGCTTATTAACCAAATGCCAGACTTTGTTCTTGGTTTGTATCAGAAAAACCTTATCAAAATACACACACACACACCCCAGTACAATAAACACAGCAGTGAATAAAATCCTATTTGCCTTTCATCTGAGGTATTCAGATACACCTTAGCAAGCTCCTGCAACAAAGAAAAATTAAAACTTTGAAGAAATGATGTATGACAGAAATGCTGGGGAGTGGAAGAAGCTATGCTGTGATACATGGTCAGGAAAGCAAATGTACCATACACAATACCAAATGCTGGGCCAACCTGTATATTGAATGAACCTTTTTGAACAGAAATATCTACAAAATAAATATTTCTACTACAAAATAATTTACTGCCAGAACAAAACCGTATGTAACATCACGCCCTATAGACAAGTTCAGGCCTTAAGGCATACTGAATTTAAACTTCTCTTCATTGCTCACACAGGACCTGTCGAGCACATAAGAACAGCCACACCAGATCACACAAAAAAATCCACCAAACTCACACCCCGAATCTTATAAAGGGCCATATCTGAGGAGGAATGCAACACCAAGGCAAACACTGTAGTATTTCCCCAACACTGACATTACAGAGAATTGCAACCACATTTTCCTTAACTAAAAGTACTGACTTTGCAGTTAATAACTGTGGGTGAATTTCTTTTTCATTCATTGAAAAATTGAGATTCAAGGAATCTTTATTCACCTTGCATATACTTTAACAATCTGCAATGCCCTACATCAGAGAGTACTACAAGTTAATCAAACATTGAAGTACTACCACATTTTATCTGTTTTAAGCTTGCAATCAGTTTATAACTGTACTGTATAACATGGCAGCATGTTATGCTACCAAAAATGTTACAAATTATTGTACTCAAATGACCTGGTCTGCTCAAATGTTTCTTGTACATAAGCCATTTCATAGTTCCAGTCATGCTTATATTCCTTTTCTTACCTTTTACAGTGCTGCTACAGATCACTAGAAAAGGAGGGGCCAGAATAGCACAGGATATTCAACACAAATATTGGATGTGATTTATATAATCCTATAATGACTCTTTCTATCTGACTTCAGTCCATTCCTAACAATTCTTTCTAACAGTCCACTTGCTTCTACGGGCAGACGTGTTTACTGAGTCACCCATTAAGACTCCAAATTCTCACTCTTGAATTTTGGTAGTTAGCTCAATCCCACTGCTGGAGGAGCCCATTCTCCAAAGCTAGTCAATGTTCCCCTTAAAAATTAGAACAATGAAGTAGAGTGAACACTTTGAAACTGTGCCGGTGACAAGTGTTAAAACACTTCTGGAGACAGAAGTATTTATCAAAAAGGATTTGGATAAATAACACTTCAAAGTGATTTCTGTAAGGTAATAAAAGTTGTAAAGACAAACTCTATTCAGGAATCCATACAGAACAACTGATTTCAAAAACACTGTTGAGAAAAATCCTAAAAGATTACAGCACACTACAAAGAGAGAATGAGTCAGACAAGCAATGTTTGCAAAAAAGCACCACTCTTCCAAGATGCACGAGCATGACTGAAAAAGTCACTGCTCCTTGTGCTTGGGGACACGTGAAGCCCCAGATGAATAACTATTTCTAGATCATGGCGCTATAATTTCAGAAAATAGAAACAAATTTAAGAGAGTAGAGGGACTTATTAAAAAGAAGATACTAGGAGGTTTACAGAAAGCAGGAAATGAATGCAACTTCAAAGCCTGTGATTAAGCAAAGGAGCACAAAATAAGTCTTCAATCACCATACAAAATTGACAACCATCAGTAGTTCTGTTTCCTCTACCAGTGAGATAAGCTACCCTCATTTGCAGCAAGGATGGTTTAGATTAGGCATTTGGAAATCTTTCAGGACACAATTATATATTGGAACATACACTGGAATTTTCCTCACCTTAAGTTTTTAAGCAAGGATTACACAAATACCAGTTGGGAAGGGAATATGAAAATGTAACATCTAAGCACACAGACAGCCAAATGGATCTAATAAATAAGAGGATAAAAACAAAGCACTACAGAAAGGGTGCTCTAATTCAAATGGAGACTCTCATCTCCAACAAGTCAGAAGACAGATGCAGTGAAATAGTAACAGCCACTAACAGCTGTAAAATTATTGCGGTACTGCAAACTTCTTCCAAGAACTGTTCCTCACACCAGCAGTCTGTATGCTTACGGTGGCATGGTGCAGGGCAACTGCCTCAGCTATCACTGAGCTCTTGCTTTAAATTCATTACAGAATATGGTAAGAAACAGTAACAACATTCTAAGTTCAAAATACACAAGAATTCACTGTCAGAAGTAGTCTGGATCCTTGGAACACTCATTACAGCTGATCACAACTGTGATCAGTTTCATGGAACAACAGAAAAAAAAAAGAAAAATGCCATTTGTTTCATCTGATTTTTCTAACTTAATTCTAAATTAAATTCAAATTCCCACTTAACTACTACTATTCTTTAAAAATTCAGAAGATTTTTTTGGGGGTGAGGTGGGAATTATTTATGTTTCTAGTATCTACATAGCTCCTGGTAAAAGCAAACCACTTCACCAGCTACAAAAGCCCAAATGCATTTAGAAAACAAATTTCAAGCTTTAGGAGTTTGGTAGGCATAAGGAAGAAAGCAGTGGTGAGAGGGGACTGACACCTTTCCCTAAGATTTAAAACTGGGATTGCATTTGTTCTTTGCAGATGAGACACATCTATTTTACAGGCTGCCTTATAATATGAAACTTGTGTATGTTGAAGTAAAATATCATTACAAGAAATAACTCACAAGATATTTACGACTTCTGACTCCGAACAGCATGTGAAGTTAATTGTTACACTTTATCACTGTAATAATTTTAAAAAGCAACTCTAAATTACTTACCTAAAATAAAAATCTACTATATGCACATGTAAAATTTACCTTTGATGTGCAATTTAAATAAACTAGCAAATGACATGCAGGAAAAAATTAGAATATTGCTAATAATTGAAGAAGTTACAGAAAACCATTTGAATCTGGATCCAAGCCCATTTAAGTCAATTGAAATAACACAGTTGAAATATGTGAGATTTAGATCAGGTGTTTTGAATTGTTCTAAGAAAGCAAGTAAATTACCATGTTTTCCATAGTAGTCTTCTTCATCTCCATCCATGTTACTGCACCTGGATCAGTTGAGCAAGACGTCTGTGTGAGATACCAACTATGTACTTCTGTGTTGCTAGCTAGCACGCTTTCCCCAGCAAGCAGAGATACACAAAAATACTATTTAAACAGATTTTAAAATAAAGCTGTTTGTCAGGGACTTCTCCAACCAGAACAGAAATTCACAAAGTAGGCAGGCCTTTCTGTGAAGAGAAAGCTATCACTCAGTGCCTTATCCACCTACCCGAGCCAGTCTGTACAAAGAGGAATTACTCTTATCAGCTTGTATTAACCTACACTGTACATGCAGAAAGGGAAACGGCTGCATCTGAATACCATTTGTGAAATAAACATATGGAAGTCAATACAACTGAAAAAAAGCCCCGATGATTTGCTAACTGAAAATAAGGTATAACACTGTTGGTTACATTTCTGTAGCCTGTGCTACTGTGACAGGAAATTGTCTTTACCTGCAACAGGTGACCACATCTCTCCTCCTCTGTATCTATGACTAGCACCCCAAAGTTCAAGTCATGTAAGTCTAAAATGTAAACTGTCTGCTGTATACCAAATTTCCAATCTTGTCAAGTGGAAATCCATCTGTAGAAGTAGTCATAACTTACTAAATTATTTCTTACTAGAATGTACTTTTTGTATTTGTGCACAGCACGAGAAAGTGCAGAACAGAAGAGGTAGCACTAGAAGGTCTCAGCATTGTTACATTGATACAGTAATGTTTTTATAGTGAAACGAAGTACAAGGCATTACACTCAATATGTGAATCCAAAAGCCTGAGGCAATCTCTCCTTTGAAGCCACAAAGGAACAGAATCTACATGTGGTGATCCTGACCAGAATTAAATTTCCATTCTCTGTGGAGAATACTATTAAAACACCGATTGTAGAATTCTGCAATGAGAAATGCATACGCTCGTACATGCACTCCTACGATAATGTACAAGACAAGGCTGAACTACATGCTGGAATGACAAAACCAACACTTTTAAGTCACCCCTGTCACTGCATAGTACGCAATGACAAGGAAGAGTATCTCAGATGACATTTAACCAATGATGTCTGTGATATGAAGTCAAAGCCCATTTTGTTATTACAGAACTTAGCAGCAATGTTCTAATGGTTACCGAATCAGATATTTAGTATAACCAGTATCAGACAACCAAAGTAAAAGTAACATGTTGAAGATGTAGATTGATTTCTGCAAAATATTAACTGTTGACTGAACCCTCCTACTTAACTACCTCCCAAGACCTCCTGTCATTCTCAGGCATATAGAAAAAAGAAAGAAATTCAGTGAGGCCAAATGACTGATTTTACTGTGCTGCCATTCAAGTTTGCACCTCTGTGAAAGGCTGCTTCACTAAATCTCAATATAGTAAAGGAACAGAAGGCACTGAACAGACAGTGCTAAGCAAAAATGCACACTAACTAACATGCATTTGGTCAGCAACATATTATTCAACTCCAATAAAATGCTATTTTTTCTAGTTTGATAACTATTCGTTTCTTCAGGTTTCTTCCCTGGTGTTTGATCAACAATTACACGTGCCAGTGACTAGAATAGGTACAGCTTTTTAAGAAATAGTGTTTTTATTAGCAAGCAGTTGGATCTGCATGTGTAGGCGCTGCTCCCCTCTACTGGAGCACATCAGTCAGTTCAAGTAATTCAAAGTACTGCTAGAAAAGGCCTCAGTAACAGTAAGGCCTCCGTGTACTCAAGCTGCTAATTGAATGCTCAAAGATGCAAGTGCACAAATAACAAATTAGGCTGCTGCCAAATGCATATGGTGTAGTAGGACTGAAAGAGGTTCATCCCAGTTATGTTTCTCTAAAAAAATCACATTAAGATTTTGATGCTTCTGCCCATCTGTTCTCAGTAGGATTATAAAAAAATCCCAACACAAGTTCCTGCAAAACTGATCTATCCCTTTCAGAAGCAAAAATTTCTTGAACATATATAAAAGCCTAAACTTTTCAAGGTTTACAGTCTTAATTTTGCAAATAATCCAAATAAATGTTTGAAATGTACTGATGTTTAGTGGTAGTCAATTTAATTTTACTTAGAAGATTTTTTTAGGCAAACTTAAGGTACGTTTTAAGCCACATGCAATATTTCTTATGCAGACACAAACTAATAATCCTAGTAATGTAAAAGAATACATTATTACTGTAATGCACAGTGACACATGTGTTGAAGCAGTCTATTAAGACGCATATGTGTTGAAGCAGTCTATTAAGTCAAAAGGTTGACATTAATACAAAAACAACTATTCCAGTAAGTCTTGTACCTGGTTTACTGGCATACTGGATTTTTTCCCTCTTTGAAAGATTCAGGTATAACTTATTTCTTGTAAGATCATGTGCTGCATATAGGTAAAACTTCATTAAATAAGGGCCTTGTTACCCTTGTAAAATCATGGGTCAGGCCTGCTACTTCAGCTAAGCAGAAAAGGACTATGGGAAAGTGACTCAGCTGAATTGGAGGTAGAAAAACAAGTTATATAACCAATACGTGTTCACATCATGGTTTATAGTGGCTGGCTGGATTATGTTTTAAAACTACATAACTGATAATGGGCTAACTGCTTAAAAAGCATGGTTTTTGCAGTAAAGCGGCTCTCTTTTGCACCTGCCTACGGACTCTGCATCGCTTTGCTTCATACAATCATGCACACATAAATTGCAATTATAATCAAAACACACTTACGATTCCTCTCCTGTGTAATAAATCAAACTAAATGGTAGCTGCCTTTGAAATATCTTTTCTGTGCCAGTGTAAGTTTCTAGACCACCATTGTACTATTAATACTGGCTCATGACTTGCAAAAAATGGAAGGGTGAAAAGGGAAGAGGAGTGGTAGATGAGACAAACAAGCCACTTCATCACTTAGGTGTCCTTTTCTTTACACAGCTGCAAAGACAAAGATCCCAACATGAAAGTCAGTTTCCACCCACACTTAGTCCAAGTTTCAAAAGTGACTGTCGCTGACTAACAGTGAAGCTGAGGGCATTCAGCACTTCTCACAAACCAAGTGCCACTGCTTCGAGTCTTACCAAAGGAGAGACACTAAAGGAAGAGGGGGTAAAAAACACAACACAGTGAAAGGCAAGAGTTTAAGGTTTCAAGCAGACCAAACTACTATGTACTATATAGTTTTACCCATCATTCAGACCCCTTTGCCTCCCAAGAAGTCCAGGGCATGCACACAACATAAAGAGAATTCCCCAGGAATCCTCAGGTCAGTGACAGTTCAGTGGAGAAGCTTGACCGTTTTTCTACTGTGGTTAAAAAACCAAGCACTAAATCAAACTCTAAGAATGAAATTATTATCATTGCAGTCTCCTAATCGGTCATGTAGCTGAAAAAGTATGATGTACTCCACATCATAGCCACAAGACAAAGTGAACAACAACACATCATACTCCCAGATGACTGTCAGTCCAAAGACTGTGCAGTATTTTTTCCTGATGATAACTGTACAATTAACAAGCTGTCCATGTTCACTTAACATTAGACAAAACATCAACAGCATGATATAATCAAATGTCAAAGGTCCACATGTAACATTCTCCTAATATTAGTGACAGCACAGGCTATTAGGCAGGTATTGAAATATACCAGTTGTCAATTACCCTCAGAAAGGGGACTGAAAATGTATAAAGTTAACGTATTACAAGCAAATTATCACTGAACTGCAATTCTGCCGTGTGATTTAAAACACCAATAGCTAGTGGAAGTTTTACAGTTCTCTGAACAACAAACAAAATGTTCCCAACAGTTTGGGCCACATACAGAACTTCATTACAGTTTCCATTTCAATGAACTTATTAGCTGTTCCCCCAAATTCTTCTTTGGAGTTGAAACTGTCTGGTTTTTTTTCCCAGATTCCATTTCTTATTCTTGTTCTGGGGCTAACACGGCAACAAGTTTCATGGAATATCCAAGCAAAGACACAGCTACCAAGATACTTCTGAAAAGGTATGATGTGTGCAAAGAGTACTTCTCTGCCAACTCAACTATTCTGCAAGACGTTTTTTTCCAAGTGAGGTTGGGCCCAGGAGACTGAGTGAACTCTAGAATAAACCAAGTTCTGTCTGTTAGTTATGTTTGATGTAACTGTCTTGTTAAATATTTCCTTTTCCCAACATTTTGATGTATCAATCCAGCTAGAAAGGGCTCTTGGTCTTGGAACACACTCTCAAGGTTTAGGAAAAACAGCACCTAAAATACAGTTTTGACAATGCTTTACCCAGAAAAAGAAATGTTTTGAAATAATCAGATGCTTCCTACCCAGGATTAGAAAATGCCAGTTTTCTGTTTCTAGGCTGCTTTACTCCAGCTGAATTAGAATGACACATGTCAGCTCACGATTTTTTTCTCCTAGCAGAGTCTCTAACCCCAAATGCTTTATACCATTACATATCATTGCAACCTTTTCTAGTTATTCTTATGCAGTAAAATGCTGCATGCAGATACCACACCAAGACCTTTTCTATAAATCATTAAAATAGCACTTTTATAATCTCAGAGGGAGGGTGTTATCTTCAGCATCTACCATTAATAATCACAACACAGCACTGTTGCTATTGAGAAACAAAAGTGCAACTATACACATTTTTTTAGATATAAAAATGCCAGGTGGATGAAACAAGAGCTGGATTATTCTGGACTTTGTGTATATCATCTATCTGCCACTATTTTATTTGTACAAATGCATTCAATTACTTTGAAAGCAAGACAACAGTCAGACTCACAACCTTATGAATAAACTAGTGTCTAATTCACAAAAGCCACGTTGAAACTGCAGTAATCAGAGCCTTAACCACAATGCATGATTTCGAAGATCTGTCTTTCTCTGTATACCAGGCCTTTTCTAATAGCTGCGTATTAAACCAAGAATGGCCAATGGTTGCTTGTATTTGTTTAATAAGCTGACTTTTCTTTTGAAAGCTAGACATCAAAAAATCCTAATGTAACATGTTGGTACAATGTCCAATATAAAATGACCATAGTTATCACGTCTCAAGTTGTTCCATAATTGCAAAATTTTTCAGTCAGTATTACTTACACAATTCTCAGAATACTAAGATAAGGTTCTATCCTTTCTCTCCCCTCCTCCCTGCACAGCCTTTCTAAACATTTTAAAATGCAGCTTGTGTCTTGAAGACAATGAATCAGTCCAAATTTTAAAGACCATTACCTCTGTTTTATCTCCCCTTATAGTTCTTCATGTCTCAGAGACTCTATGCCTGATGTGCACTACCCTGTTACTGATGTAGTGCAGATGCACGACACTTCCACTTCAGCAGGAAGTGCCTGCTGAGCACATTCAGAAACTGGCAAGTTCACTTTTACAATTAGGACCCCACTTTTAAGAGGAACCGTATTCCTGCAGGTCAACATAGGAATTTGAACATAGTCTTTACACAATTACAGAATGTATTGAGTTGGAAGGGACCCTCAAGGATCATCTAGTCCAACTCAGCCCTGCATAGCACCACCCCCAACAGTCATATCACATGCTTGAGAGTATTGTGCAAATCTTTTTTGAACTCTGTCAAGCTTGTTGCTGTGACCACTTCCCTGGGGAGCCTGTTCCAGCACCCAACCACCCTCTGGGAAGAACTCTTTCCTAATACCCACCCTAAACCTCCCCTAACACGACTTCAGGCCATTCCCTCAGGTCCTGTCACTGGGCACCAAAGGAAAGAGATCAGTGTCTGCCCCTCATCTTCCCCTCACAAGGAAGTTGTACACTGCAATGAAATCTCCCCTCAGTCTCCTCCTCTCCAGGCTGAACAGACCAAGTGACCTCAGTGGCCCTTCATACAGCTTCCCCTCAAGGCCCTTCACCATCTCTGATGTCCTTCTTTGGGTGCTCTCTTAATATCTTTTTCATTTTGTGAGACCAAAACACACAATACCCAAGGTGAGGCTGACCCCGTGCAGAGCAGAGTGGTACAGCTCCTCCTTTGCCCAGCTGGTGATGCTGGGCCTGATGTGCCCCAGGCATGGTCAGCCCCCCTGGCTCCATGCCATGGACTCATACTTCAACTTTCTGTCAACCAGGATCCCAGGACGCTCTCCACAGCACTGCTTTCCAGCACCTCATTCCCCAGTCTGTCCATACATCCAGGGCTGCCCATCCCAGGTGCAGAATCTGGCACTTGCCCTTGTCGACCTTCGTATGGTTGGTGATTGCCAGTCCTCTAGCTTGTCTTCTGGTTTTTCATTCAACAACAACAAAATCCCCATCACTACTATTACAAAATTACATGAGTCTGGTACTGAAATCAAATGGAAGGTGTAAAATAAATAAGATAACCTCAGATAAGATAGCTCTAGAACAAGTTATGATTTATTGTTAAGGGTAAAGCAGACTATTAATAGCCTTTCACAATTCATTTTTGGGACTAACAAAATTTATACTACTAAACCTTTAGCACAAGGTTCAAATTCCACAAAATATTTCTATCTCGTGGATTCTGACCTTTGATAATTACTATAATTTTCTGTTAGATGGACTCTTGGTCCTACATGATTAAATACTCCAAAATGCAGACAATTCATAGATTTGTTACAATTTTCCAATAAAAACTAAAAACAAATAATACTTTTAAATTGTCTTTTATTTCCTATTAATTTTTATACTAACAAGTATCCACTAGAAAACAACTATTACAACCTATTTAGAACCTGCCATTTAAAACTCATGTAGCAAATTTAAAATTTCTTTTAGATGCAAATAGAATACTGGAAGTGGCATTACAAATTAAGTTTTTCCTTCTATTGAAGTAGAAGCATTTGAGTAAGAACTTTGTAGCATAGGTCAGCTCAAAACCAGAGAAATTATGTAAGAGTATTCTACAAAAGAAGTATATACATAAAGTTCTGCTTTTAAAAATAACATTAAGAAATTACAAAATTTTTTTTTTAAATTGTAAGCCAGACATCCTGATTCACTCAAGACAAACAAACTACTGTTTCTCAGCCTTTGTTTATCAATAGAATATACAAATATCCACTCTCACAGTCGTTTATTCTGGGGGAAAAGAGGACACAAATCTATTAAGTATGGTCTTACAAAGTAGCACAAAGTCTCTGGAAAAAATATCTCTAGTAATAAAATACACAGCTTTCAGAAGCTCTTAGCCCTACAGTCTATGAGAATCTGGCATAGGAACCACACCCAGCTATGATGGCTGATTACTAGAGAAGACAGAAAACTATCCATAAAATACTCCTACATAGCTTGGAGAATTGGTAAAATTTTAATCCGTTTCTTTAACAAGTCCCTTGATGTCATTATTGCACGACAAGCTGTTGCAACACATTTTGTGTGGGTGTCACCACCATTCTCCTTGCATTCCATATCTGAAATAAAACCGTTCTTTTTCTTAGAAAGATTGAAAAACTGGAAGCAGAGCAAGACATTTTCTGCTCTAGTTCAGGTGCATGTTTCAGGCATCCCCTTTTGGTTTACACCTGAATGAGAGAAGTGCTTATGCCAAGCCCTATGAGCTCTGTTCTGCCCGGGGGCTGGGCTCAGCTAGGCCACGGGAGGTCCTCCGTTAGCCGTCTCTGCAGAGGCTCCGGGGCAGTGCCGCGAGGAGGCCTCAGCCAGGGCCGAGCCCCGAGCCGCAGCTCGGCCGTGCCCTCGACAGGCACGGCCCAGGCCGCTTCGCGCTCCTGCCCGAGGCCACGGAGCCGTCCGACCCTACTCAGCCCACGCGGCCCCTGTCGTGCTCTGCTCTGCCCGCAGCACCGGCCCAGCGCCAGCTCTGCCTCCCGGCCGCAGGCTGGCGCAGCCCCGCTCGGACTTGCTGGCCTTGCTGAGTGCCATCCAACAGGCCCTGCCTTGCCAGCCCAAACCCGGCACTCGCGGCCCAGCTCCCGAGGCAAACCTTGATCTGGCAGCAGGATGGTTACATAGAGTGACTAATTAAGTTTTATTAAAGAACAACGTAACAGAAGTTCAAGCGTATTTAACATTAGTAAAACATTTTCTCTCAAAAGAATACCCTCCACAACAATTGAAGGGTTGTTTCACCTAAACATTACTGAATACTAATAGATCATGTCTGCAGAGCAGTGTCTGGTAAATTACACTACATAAAGCTGGACGATTTAACCTATGACATTCATAGTTCAAGGCATTTCCAAAGCTAGATGTCTTATTTTGCCTTTACAAAGGGCGTTCTTTGAAACAAGCACCCACAGTTTCACTGAAAGTCCCACTGCCCAAATGTGTGACCAACTTTTGTACTTGGTTACTAGTATTCAATATGATATTAGAATACAAAAATAAAATCATTCAGATGGGGATTTGGTGAGTCGTGACTACTGTGCTTTAACAGAGGTTAAAATGTATGTTTCTTTAACATTGTACAGAAGATGCATTATTATGAATGCCTGTCTTTCTGTACAGTCTCTGCACAGTATACTTACTGTCTGGTATAATGAGCAAAGCACCAGCTCTCCCTGGTTGTTTCTGAACCATCAGATATGCAGTGACAATTAAGAGTTTGTAAGGCTATGTTAATTAGATCCAGTATTTTAACAGGCAGGCACATTTTTATTTATTTTGCGTTAATTTGAGACTTCTGCCTCTTACTGTAGGATGTGCTCTGTAGTCTTAACAATGGTTCTGTGTCTGGAACAGTGAATATATTCCCAAAGTTATAATACAGGCAGATGTAATTTAAGAATTTATCTGAGCAAACACAGTTGCTTACAAAGGGTCAGAAGTCATCCTTTATTTCAAGTTTTTCCACTTATTAATAAAAACAGACTTCCACTGTATTCTCTATTTTGTCTTCATAAAAGAAAATACTCTGGAATCAAAAGCTTGACTTTACACAAAGCCTAATGCGTTCTTACACAAAAGAAGAGAACCGTGACTACTGATGTTTTCTGTTTCTATAGGCTTCTAAAGGAACAACATATTATGCTAAGTTGGTCTGCATCGTTTGAGCCAGGTTTGATTCCTAGGACTGTTAGCAAATAAATAATCCAGTATTAGTTACAAGTTTTTATTCCTCAAAGGAACTTGTTGGCATTTCCAATACAAACCATTAATGAGAGATTGTTACATGCTAATGCAGAAAACAATGTCTCCATGCATTTCGTTATTAGGTGTTACAACAAAGAAATTATGATTTGAATTGTGATATGAAAACTGTTTGAATAATTTTGGATGTAAGAGGACTAAGTCTGGAAAATTTCACGTTCGCTAGATATCTGTAAAAATTGATACACAGTGACTCCTAAACCTGTAGACAGACTGACTTGCAATACTACTACACCAAGCACTGTGCATTATGAGAAAAGTCTTTCTAGGAAACAACCTGTTTCTTGCAGAAGCAGGTGTCAAGTTAGTGTCTAAAGCACAGAACTGGCTCAGATTCCCTCTCCATTTCAACAGAAAAATACACGATATGCTCATTGTAGAAGACTAGGTTTATTATAGCTAGTTTGAAGATTTTCCAGTTTGTTATGGGTAACCTAACTCTAATTTGGAACTTGTCTTCTATTGCTATTGGTGCATCAATTTAGAACAACTGAAACAACTGAAAAGTATAATCCTAGATGTAAATCCACAGACACAGTGGCATAAACAACAGTCCTGAATGCTCAGTCTAGACTGAAATTATTATAAGACTAAAACCCATATATATGAATCATTAGATGTGTATCAGCTATATATGAAATTAATGAAGATGTGATCACGAAAGATAAAATCCTCTAGGAACATTTCTACAATGCTTCTTGTTGTTCAAAAGAAAGGGTACTCAGTGATAACCCAGCCCAGTATCTGCTTCATTACAGCAATGGGCCATGGGCCTTCCTAGCATCTTAACAAGTGTTCAGGATCCAAAAGCTGGGCATTTGGTTAAATACAGATGCTGGATTAGACCCTCACTACTTTCTAAGAAGGAGGAGATATTCTTATAGACTTCGCAGCAGCTCCCAAATATGACACACTTGTTAAACATAAACAACACGAAAAGTGTACTCCAGCTGCTGGAGCAAGAGGGAGGAAGGAAGGAGAGAATCGCAGCCCACTGTAGATATGAACATTTAATGTGAATGTTTAACACATGAATATTTAACAGACGGACAAGTAACTTGTGTAGAAGAAACATCTCAAAAACAAATCAGAACCAGACCAAAATAGGAGGCAAAATAAGATTTGGGGGATTTGGGGAGATTCTCAGAATATACTAATTTTAGCCAGATTAACACCAAGAAAGCTTTTAAGAGAGTTGTGAAAAAATATGAGAAGATGGAAGCCGTATGAATAAGAATTTGGTTTACTCTGATGAAAGACCAGAAAATTCCTTCCCAGTCTCAGAAGTAGAACAAGTCTCACCTCCGTAGAAAAAGTCACAAAATCCGAGCATTTTACCATCCTAGACTACCTTTATGCACTGCAGATGTACCTTAACATTTTGAGAATAACCGTAAGCAATAAAATCATAATGTATATAAGCAGGTGCTGATTGGAAGTTCTGGTACTACTTTCTCAGCTAAAAAATGCTTAATATTAGGCCCAGATGCCTAAAAGTTAATCTCTGGTTTAATCTCCAACTCATTCCTAGAAATTGATGTCTTATATTTGGTAAATATTAATAATCATGTAAATTACAACTGGAAATTAGTTTCTGCTCTTATGTGTTATGAGGTTGTAATATCCTGTGAAAACTGTGAAATCCTAGGAACTGGAAGCAACGTAAATTTTGAAAATTGAGCCTTTAGCATTACAGTTTTATTGCTGAATCAACTCCAGTCCTTTTTTCTTAAGGTCATCTGGCACTGAAAAGTATAGTCAAGGAATATTATATTACTAATGAACAACTAATACATTGTTATTATTGCTGTTATTGTTGTTACATGTCCCTATAAAAACTGCATTTTCTAAAGTGGTACACATTAACACCCAAGTTACTTACACTCTTTGCAATGAAGAGAATGAAGCCAGTTGCTAGTACACAGATACAAAAGAGGTGGACTGAAAACACATAAGCTTAACATTCAGCTATGAAGGTGCTGCTAACACGCTTTGCTACATGGAATTTATAGCAGTAAGGTTTCTGTGGCTAGTAACTCTGCTGTTGGCGCCATGAAGAATTCTACTCTGTCTTTCCCAATGGTATTCTAAGCAAATGCCCTCAGGACACATGTACTTGGAGCCAGTGCAGGTCACAGCACTCTTTTTATGGCCTTCAGATACTGTGCTTAAACTATGACTGAGCCTACAGAAGACATTACCACAGGACACCTAATCTCATCTCTTGAGACCTTGAGGGAATTGCACATCAACAGAAATGTTATGGTGTGCAGTCTGAATCAGCCTACTCCGTTGAGACACCACACCATAGTATTCATTCTGATGAACCTCTGGTTGATGCAAACAAAAGGTACTGCAAAACTGAAGTACCAGTGTGTAGAGGGAAGATTTCACAGTGCATGCTCATACCCTACTTTTACCTACGTTCTGTTAATCCACTCATCTCTTTTAAAGAACAGAAAGTGAAGAGAAAGACATTATATCTGTAGTATATTATGTATAAATGAAAATATGTAAATTTATTATCAGCAATCACTAAATATTCCAAATCTCTGGAGAAGCTAAAACACCCCAACTATCAACTAGTAATTTTTCAACAATTGTATTTTACCTTCTGTTTGTTTCCATGTATGGTTGTGAGCACACACATACGTAGATTTTAAATTTTAATTGGAAGGATTTTCTTCACTGTGACTCTAAAATGCAAGATTTTAACGCTCCAGAGTGACGTGTCCATACGTTATTGCATAATAACACTTTTTGTCACCTATATTTAGCTAGCAGGCTACATACTTCCTTTCCAGTTGAGCAAAAGTGACTGTTCTGCTAAGAGAGCAACCACTTCGTCATAGAGAGATCTTCATGGAATTCTTCTGGCTAAAAAATAAGTAGAACATGTTGAAGGATTCATAAATGCTGCTTCCATTATCTGTGACCTCCAATGTTCCAGGTCCTGTAATCCGTTTCTTTCTGTTCTGTCAGTGTCCTTCAACCCTCATTTCCTAGTTAACATTCTTAAGTAATTCTCCATCCTGTATCCCAAATTATTCTCCCTTCTCTTCCTAATCACATTTTTATTACCATTCTGCTGCCATATATGAAGCATGACTGCTCCTGAATGACAGGTTTCCATTCTGTTCAGCCTTAGAGATAAAAATGTTTTACACATTTTTAATGTGAAGAGCTAGTCCAAAATCAAAAGGCTACCTAAGAAGGTACATAAAGACCAATCAAATAAAGGGACTACTGCATACTAAATCTGTTTTCTATACCTTAGAATACATAGCACTAATGAAATATCTCAGTGAGCAGTAGCATTTGTCTAGACTCCTCTGAAATCGTGTCATTTACACTGCACCACCGCCCATTAAAACAAAATCAGCTCTTCATGTCCCCTAAAACATTTTGCCAGTCAAGAGTCAATCTGTTTGGAAGCCTATCACAGAAAATAACTGCGAAGAGTGAAATCAACATTCCAACAATATTGTAAATTATAAGGTAACCAGAAACCAATTTGAAAAAAGAGAGGTGTTTTGTAGAAACAACCCTGTGTTGACAGAGATTAATAAAAGGAAATGTCAAAAAAAGGACTGTTTATGTTACAAGAAGAAAAAAAAACATTTTTATATACATTCTTTTCCTGTGTATAATCCAGCATTATGAATTTGAAAATTGAGATTCTACATCTTGCAAATCTTTTTTGACTTGCTCAATTAAAAAGACAGGTATCTCTATGGGTTCCACAGGAAAGGGTCCAGGTTAAGTCTTTCCTGTAAGTCCAGTGAGACTTGAACTAGCCTGAAATAATGGTTCAGAAACTTCATATTTCTCTACTGCTTCTAAATTGTATCTTCTTGTTTGATTTTTTTGTAAGACAGATGGAGTTCTTAAAGAGCAACCTAAATTTGTGTGGCAATTACTACAGAAATTCCAAGAAAAGCTGCAAACATATGCATTGAAAATAGCAAGAAATCTTGAATTTCTCTCATGTTTTAAGCAGCAGACCTCATGCTAGAGAAACCGATGCCAAAGATAAGTATCAGAAGTTTTTTGACTGCCCTTTTACTATTTTCTGGAATTTTACTATATTTCTGGAGTTTTCTCTACTCTAGTAACCCAGTTTGGGCTCGCCTAAGGTGAAGAGACAGATCTACAAACTGAATGAGGGGCGTAAAAAATGTAAAGACACAGACATAAGGGATCATGTTACAAGCAGACCACACGGACAGTAATTTAAAAGTTGAGATCACTGTCAGTAAGCCAAGAGGAAAACAGGACTGGTTGACAGATACACTTACCTAGTGGGAGAGGCTTAGTTTCCAATCTCTGAGTACTGATTTAATGTTAAAGAGCTCTCAGAAACAAACAAAACAAAATAAATAAACAAACAAACAACTACACAAAACCCCTTAACAAACAAACAAACAAAAAAAAACAAAAAACAAAAAAAACTAACAAACAAAACCAAAAACAAAATAAAACAAAACCCACACAAAAAACCCTAACTTGTTCAGGACTTTCCTTGGCCTCTTAGCCAGAGCATCCTCATACAGGAACCACTCTGTTGAGCTTTTTACAGCAGTAGAGCTCTTCTGAATGTTTGCCTATTCAGACTTCCCAATCACCTAAACAAGACTTATGTTATTGCTAAGAAAATATTTTTTCTGTGCAATAGCAGTGTTTCTTTTTTTAATGAGTGCTGCTTCCAGGATGGCAGGATTGTGGGTTTTTTTTATTTGGTGCTGGTTTTTTGTTTGGTTGGGTATTAAAATAGGGCTGATCAAATGTTTTAGAATGCTAATGTTTTTGGCTTCCCAGACTTCTTTCCCTGTCAATGCAGCAATAGCAATATTTGTTCTTCAGCTTAAAAGACACAATACCAGATGTCCATCTAAACTGCGATTAATGGGGCTTGATTAATGATTAAGTGGAATAAAAAAATCTTCCAGAGGGAAAAAAAAATGAATGAATGTAAAAAAATAGAGCGGAAAGCAAGTGGAAATGGAAACAGTCAGGTAAGCAAGGGAAACAGGAACAAGATGATGCAGAAGAGTAAACTGAAGAACAATCTGTAGCATAAGTGTAGGAGAGTTTATAAGACTGATCAGGTATCCAGGAACAGCAGCAAATTATCCATATGTCCTTCACTGAAGACAAGTCTACCACAAGTTGTATTTAGTAGGCAACCTAAAGGCATTAAGTTAAAACTGGACTTCGGTTATCCTGACAGCTACAAAATGGAATAAACTATTCAAAAAATCTATTTCTGAATCAAAATTTTGACTCTGAAGCAATTTTGTAATTAAGAACAGCATGAACTGAAAGAAGTTCAAATCCTAGCATGTTTTCAAGATACAATTCATATTATGACTTACAAAGAGTTGTTTCTTGAATCTTAACCATGAGCAATAATTACTTTTAATGCACCTTAACATTTTCTAACAGTACACTCCCATCCATTCAATCCATTTAAGTCAAACTATCACTGTAGTAAACTGCATAAATGAGAATTTGATAGTCATAATATGTTATTACTTGATTTTGATTTCTGGACAATACACTAATGAAATGATTCCTGAATGCTAACAACAAAGACAGAACCCTAAAGATAATGAGCATGTACTAGTAAAATGCAGAATGAGATGACAGTACATATATCTATCCTGAATGCTTTAGGAAATGTAATAAGGAACTTGACTGAAGGAAAATTACCTGAAACACAATCATGTATTTTCCTATAATTTATAGACAAAATGACAGCTAACAAATGGTTTTCTTCTTAGAGTACCTTTGGTGAGAGATCTCAAACACTAAACCTAATCAAAGCTTCTATAAAAACTGAAAGGATTAATATAGATTAAACAGGACATGTTGAGAATACTAGGACACAGAAGACTGACTTTCTTGTGTCACGTGCCAGAAGGCTGTTCCAAATTACTATTCTATTCTAAGGATGGAAGCCAATGCTTTTCAATCCTAGGCTTTTTTTGACGTACCAGTAATTATCCTCAGTACTCTCTTCCTGCTTCACTACAGGCTAGGAAAAAAAGTAAAGCATTGCTTGAGTTGTGGATTACTGTCCTAAAGATCTGAAAATAGGAAAATTAAATCAGTTTTCCAGGGACTCTATAGTCTTGCAAAACACTTTTAACTATGTGTTTGCTGATTATTTTATGCCAAGACATGGTTCCCCCTTTCCCTCATTGTGATTTGGATACCTACCCTGCTAAGCCGTACTTTGTTACGCAACTTGTGCTGGAACACAGAAGCAACTATGTGACTTTACACTACATCTAAAAGCCATCATTCAGACTTAAGGGGAAAAAAAAAAAAGATGGCAGTGGATTGTAAAATCCGAGCATTTTACCATCCTAGACTACCTTTACGCACTGCAGATGTACCTTAACGTTTTGAGAATAACCGTAAGCAATAAAATCATAATGTATATAAGCAGTTGCTGCTTGGAAGTTCTGGTACTACTTTCTCAGCTAAAAAATGCTGCCACTCTTTAAATGCCACTCTTTAAATGCCACTCTAAAAATGCCACTCTTTAAATACTTCCCACCCACTAGAGAATTCAAACAAAAAAAACTGTCCCACAGTGCACATTCCATCCTAACTGGTATTCCCAGAATAGAAGTGTTTCGACTGTTTGGCACAGCGCATCGCCAGGAATAAATACATCAAGCCAACCAGAGCTTGCATTAGGTATTAAGACCTATTATTTCTGGGATACTCTGACATTTTGTCACAGTATCAATACAATTACATTTTCAATTGCTTTGAGTGCTACTGGGAAATGGTCCTGAAGCATGAACAACTTCTCACACATTCTGCAACATGCATTCTGCACACATTCTCCCATCTTGAGCAACACACATATATTAAAACGTAACAAACAAGAGGCTTCCTTTACCAAATAAACATTTCCTCATCATTTTTTAATGTGATAGTACATGGCAACATTCTTCTTACTCAGTACTTTCAGAGGAAGATTTTCTCATGGCCAAAATATTTATTTTACTACAGATTCAGCATGTTAACTCAGCAGAAGATTTGGAAAAGATTTGCAAACAACTTTCAACTGTATAGAAAATCTGCAGCGAAGTGCTTTCTACATAGTTCTATGAAAGCTGCGAAACAAATGAACAAAATCACCTCCAACAACTTCTTGATCAATGTTTATCACTACTGAGGTGTTGCCAAAGAAAATGGCAGGTTTCCTTCAGGGGTCCATGCATTACAGAGGATTCACAGCTGGAAGTCAAGTATAAACTCCTGCTGTGAGAAATCTTGTGCTCTAAATAGGAGTATATTTTGGCAATCTGCAATTACCTTAAAAAAAAGTTCTGATGGTGAAATACGCTGCAAATGTAACACAGAAAAAAGCTTCAGATTCCTTGCTTTTTGCTCATATTTATTTTGATGTAGGTCAGATTTGTAGAATTGAAACCAACAGAGTGAGAACAGGAAGGAAAAAATCATAAAATTCCTCCAAAAGAGAAAACAATGAAGAAGCATGTGATAAACTAAAACTGTATTTTGTAACAAAAAGACAGATTGACAGAACAGAGAGAGGCAGGCAATAGTGAAAGACAAAGCAGATACTCCAGATGCCAGATGCATAGATGATGTCAAAATTGATGCTTGTAATGACAACAGCTATAGTACAAGAACTTGACATCTGTACTAA
The DNA here is from genome assembly GCA_013399835.1 of Leptocoma aspasia. Lineage (NCBI taxonomy): Eukaryota > Metazoa > Chordata > Aves > Passeriformes > Nectariniidae > Leptocoma > Leptocoma aspasia. The sequence goes on from VXAX01008045.1 coordinate 282,995, forward strand.
TAATTTGCATAAACCTTCTTTATTCTTGGAGGGATGCAACCTCACAACTATTTAGAAGCATCTACATTAGTAATATTAGCAGCATTTGGTTGAGGGATTGTGTCAAATGGTCAGGAGGAAGCCCTGAGTAACCACAACGTAACTTACCACAGCTTTTGTAGTGCAGACAAAGCAGCAGAGAAAGACAACATAATAGGTAGTTGTCATCAAATGTAAACATAGCCCACAAAAATATAAGCACATAATTTCATCTTCTAATCAAATATTTACCTTTCATCTATCTTTGAAAAAGAAAAGGTAAGGACATGGGTGAAAACTAAACCAATCCTAGCTGTAAGTGGAAATCATGTACAAGACCATAGCAAGGGAAAGCAAACACATATGGCTTTGCCCTTTATTACACTAATCGTGACTGATATCAAAGTTAAAATGCCCTAACATCAGGAAAACACGCTTTAAGATAGTGCCCAGCTATCCCAAGGCTTTGCAAGTGCTCATCAGGGCTGCATGAGAGGACGAGCAGACAGGCCAAGACAGTGCAAGCATGTTTGAAAGGTTAAAAAAAGCACAGCTATACAGACTACAGTCCTACCCTTCCACAAGTGCCTCTTGGGGTCACACAGTGAGAACAGAATCCACTTGCTCTTTCAGTTTCATTTATTATGCGGGCTACATGCAGAATGTTACCCATAAACAAGAGAATCTTTCCAAATGCATAGCAGTCCGTATAAGGATCACTTTGTTCAGTTTCCCTTGTTTGGTTGGGCAACTACGACTTATTATTTTAAAGGCAAAATCAATACAGGCAAATTCAGTACTTTAAAGCAAATTCACTGCAAAATGCCTTCTAAAGATAATCTTTGGTACAGACACAAAACTATGATACTTTGCCTTAAAGTATGACAGAAAACGGTTAGAGACAACAGAGTTTAGCACAAGCCCGTTAGGAGTAGTCAAATCTTATGAACTTTAATTAAATTCATAATCTTATGAAATTTAATTCCATGAATGAGTGCAATATTATCACTAACTTATCCCACTAGCTGAACTGACCCAACAGCTTAAAACAAGTCAAAAAACAGGTAACCAAAAATTAATTGACCATCCACATTCCTCAGGAGTCACTCTGTGGTGAAAAAAAGAAACACTTCCCCACACTGTTCCTTTACCATGCCATCCCTTCTTACTATGTTTTTCTTATACTTTTGAGTGAGACAGAGCATAAATAAGCAACCTTTGTAGGTTTTCTCAGATATATATTATTCCGGCAGTGGTTAGAGTGTACGTAACAGAGAAGAGTGTTGGAAAAAAGCTCTTGGCAGTTGGGGGGTGTAGTTTATTTTTGGGTTTATTTTTTTCTGCTTGCAGAGCCACATTTCCAGGTGTACTATACAACTTCATTGATAGTCATTGGCTCAGAATTCTAGTGCACTTGTTTATTTGTTTACCACCTCCACTTACAGATTTACTTGATTTGGGGTTACTTTCACTTTGTTAAGAAACTTTCACTGATTTCTCTTCCTATTCTGCTTGTCAGTATCCCAAACCACTCATTCACTACCTACAGATTTTTGATGCCCTCAGTTGAAAGGAAAACCTTTCATTATAAAAGGATTAGAAGAAAATGCCAAGTTTCCAGTAGCTGCGCTCTCTTTATTATCTTCTCTACAATTCCAAAATAAGCTTCCAGACAGCTGCCAAGATGGTTGTTTTCCCTCGGACTGGAAACCAAAATGATGGCTAACCTCAAGCTTGTGGACTGGTGTTGCATGGCTCTTGCCACAACACTTAGTCATTTGTGGAGAGCCTATCAGCATAAATGAGCAAGGATCTGCTCTGCATGAACTGCATAGCTAGAAATACAATATAATGTAACATTATGTTACTTGCTTTCCAAATGAAATTATGTATTCCTAGTTACAATAATTCTGTTAGCAATATATATGTACATATTATATACATATTTACTTAAATACGCACATGCATATATATATATATGCATGAAAGAACTCTATGTATTAGCTATGTATTAGCTCACAAATCCTACACAAACCTTTAAGTTACGTATGGGGGGTAAATATTGTAAGAGTTCAAGAGTATTGGTCACAGGGCACATCATTTCCCTGTTTATAGCAGTTGCCTAGATGCTAGCACAAATATTGCATTGTACTGAAACAAACAAAAAGGCATATTCACAGATACAGCTTATTGCCTTTTGTCTGACTGAATAAAGCAAAACAGCATAGGAATTATTTATCATTCTGCCACGGGTGAGGGGAAATCTAAAAATAAATCCTGTATTTTGCTACACTTAGCTAGTCTTTAGCAACCTGATCATACCCAAGAAATTATGACTCTTATAGAAAAATATCAATTATGAAAAAACCAGTTAATTTTAGTGTAATATCCACTATAAATAATCTTATATAATAAATACCAGAGGTATTATTCTGCATATTCATTTATTTTAAAGTACACCAATTATAAAGGACACTAATTCAGCTACCAAATTTCACCATACATCAGCCTGTACAAATCTAGATGACCTGCATGCAATAGATACTCACTTTCTTCTATATACAATCAGCTGTGCAGAGGAGATAATTATTTGGTATCCCAGCCCACTCATGTTAGAGCTCCTCTTTCTGGTGAAACATACTCCTAAAGTACAAATGGGTTCCCACCCTTACCACATCAGAAGTACACACTAAATAATTTATTTTAACAGATATCTACTGGTTAAAAGTAGGTTCAAGCATGGGACTTCCTGTTGAACCCACCAAATATCTTTTGGGAACCTTAATCAGTGGTCCTCTTTAGGGAGAGGATCCCTTTAGGCAAAACTTCCTTTTCTTGGCAGATGTCAGAGGTCGATGAAAGGCACCCATACCAGGTTTTAGTACAACAGAAGACCTTTGACTTCAAAGTGACTGCTCAACAGAGTACCTTCAAGGAGTACAGTCACTTGCTGCAGCTCTCTTCAGCACAATCTAGGAGGGAAAGGGTAACTTCATTTATGTGGAATGAGACTGGAAAAATGCAAATATCCCTTAGTTAGAAGAACAGTCAGACTTATCCCATCTCTGCCCATGAAAAGTCACCCATAATTTGTATGGGCATGTGGACAGCACTGAATTTCTACATCACCAGTAGACTCTGTGGGATTATCCCACAAGCAAGAGAGATTCCCTTCTGGCTACTTTTATTTCTTGGTGCTCATAGCATCCTAGCTGCTGCAAAGTGCCACAACAGATTAATGTGATAAGAAAAAACTCTTGATGTTTCATATGGATTGTAGCTCTATTATTTGAATGGTAGGTATAAAACTATTTATATCTATACCTGGAGAGAAGTGAATTCCAGAGGCTGGAATTCCGGTGTCATAAAAGCTTGGTACCAACAAATTTAGACTGACAATACAAAAAGAAAAAAAAAGGAGAAACATTCACATAAAGTTTAAGTTGCACGGGTCTTTTGTCCAAAATTATACTCAATGCTGGGATCTGTTGCCTAAGAATACTTAGATATCTAAGACTGTAACAGTCACCAGGCTTTATTTTATTTATTTCCTGTCAGACTTTATTTTATTTATTTCCTGTCATCCTAGCAAAAATAAAACACAGGTTTATAATAAACTTATTTTTTCCCATAGTTACTTATTAGACTTGTCACAGCTTTCCCACAACATCTTCATGGACTTTGAGTCCTGTGTGTCACACCACCTCCCAAGTAAGTGCTTACAGAAAATAAAGTTGGAAAGAACTTTGAAAGGTTATACTGTTAGTCTTCTTCCAGGATTTCTTGGGTACTTCTTCACTGTTTCCTCAATCTCTGACTGAAACACCTTCTTCGAAGTCCCAAATGAATCAAGCTTCACATATGGAAATCTAAATGTCCAGGGTCACTTATATGTTGTACAGTGCACACCCATCACATTTTCCTTACCTTCAGTGTAAAAAAATAAGGTTGTTAATAAATTTGGGTATTTATCTGTTGTAGTTGAGTTTAGGCACAGCAAAGAAAGGTGACATAGAAGATGTCAGAATCCATGATTCAGAAGGCATAAAAGCATTTATTAACAGAATATCACACTCTTATAGAAAGGATCGTGAACCTAAGATCTGATTGGTCTTTAGGAGACTTCTCTTGCACTATTGGCCAAGAAGGGAACAACTTCTACTTGTAAACATCTCACACAATAGCAGGTGCAAGGGATAAGATAATAATTGTTTTAATTCTTTTCTGTAAGTTTCCCAGGCTGAGCCTGGGAGAAATTATCTCTGTTCTTTCTTCGACTGGACTGAGAATCTCCACATTTATCTTCCCTGTATTAAACCAATCAGAGTATTATTCCATAAAACACACCTTGTTCCTACCTCTCACAGGAAAGCTCTTATGTTTATGTGCTTTAATAGTCCTAAGTTAACATAATTTACACTATCTTGCTAGATGCTTCTGTATTATTTTTTTAGATTATTAGACAATAATGACACACTGACCCCCTGACATAATACCCAAATGCTAAGGAATCACATTAGCAGATTTTGTAAATCTGACTGCCTCTGAGCCAGATACTAGCAACAGGAAAAACAAATAAACACAGTTAAGCAACTGTGAATGTGACGTGCCTTTACACTTCAGGAGTGAATGCAGAGCAAACAGATTTTCTCATATCCAAGTGAAGATCAGTTACCGAATTTACTAAATCACCTCCACATTTCTGTGTGTTTAACTGTAACAGCGTTTTTTCGTCTGACCAGATGATTATGGCCAATTTATTTTATTTTTGCTTATTATGTAACAGTAACAACTAATTAGCCTGTGCAGAATGAGATATTTATGACTCTAATATGAGGATACAGTGTGGAGAAATACAGGCCTAGTAGAAAAGGAGAGACTTTGAGAAGCAGAGATGCAAGATTGGATGATAATATGCTATACAGGTGTGGGATGGTAGTAGACAGAATTTCCCTCAACTATTTATTAGTATCCTGCTTGTTAAAAGATAAAACCAAGGTTAATTAGTCAACAAGAAGCCTACCTTATTAAACTCTTTCTAGATAATGTCCAGTGACAGTTATACATAACCCACTCAATAGCATATAACTATGCATAACAGTTCCATTAATCTCCTTACTTAGAGATGTTCTGATTGTATTGTCCTTGTTTGTGGCTGAGCCAATACCTTACTACCAAGAATGGCTCAGCTTAAGTCAGTAAGCTAAAAGATGTACAACACTCAAGTGCGAAAGGATAACAAATGTAGAACCTGGATGCTTTCAGATACTCTAGAATCTTAATTGGACTGGAAAATGCAGTAATTAATTTGGCTCAAGAAATACGAAGAAGTGCTAGACCACTAGGTGAGGAAAGAACTGTATTATCTAAAGCCTACCTGTTTTATTGCCTATTCACTTACTGACCAAACCATCTCTGGTATGAAGTACTTTTCGTATTTTCATAGAACCACAAAATGGTTTGGGTTGAAAGGGACCTTAAAGCTCATCTCATTCCAACCCTATGCCATGGGCATGGACACCTTCCACTCAACCAGGTTACTCAGAGTCCTGTTCAACATGGCCTTAGACACTTCCAGGGATGCCGCAGCCACAGTTTCTCTGGGCAACCTGTTTCAGCACCTAATCACCCCCGTGATAAAAAATTTATTCCTTATGTCCAACCAAACTCCTTTTTCAGTTAAAAACCATTGCCCCTTGTCCCATCAATAGAAACCTTGGGGGAAACAAAAAGGAAAATGAAAAAAAAAACCAACAAAAAAACCCCAGAGGGGTTAAAAAAATATATAATAAAATCTTTCTCCATCTTTCTCACAAACCCCCTTTATACATATGAAAAAGCTGAACAATCTCAACTCTTCCAGTCTTTCCTCATAGGAGAGGTACTCCAGCCTGTTAATAATCTTTGTGGCCCTCCTATGGACCTGCTCCAAGATCCCTGTCTTGCTTGTGTTGGGAATGCTGGAGACAGATGCAGTATCTCCAGGTGGGGTCTCACTAGAGTGGAGCAGAGGGGCAGAATTACCTCCCTCAACCTGGTGTACCACTTCTTTTCATGCAGCCCAGGACACAACTGGCTTTCTGGGTTGCAGGTGCACATGGCCAGGCCACAGCCAATTTTTCATCCATCAGTACCCCAAGTCCTTCTTCTGCAGCATTGCTCTCAAACCATTCATCCCCCACCTTGTGCTGATAATGGGGATCACCTGACCCAGCTGTAGGACCTTGCACTTGGCCTTGCTTGACTTCAAGCAGCTTGCAGATCCTCAAGCCTGTCATGGGCCCCCTGAATGGCATCCCTTCCTTTTAGTGTATCAACTTAACCACTCACCTTGGTGTCATCTGCAGCTGTGCTGAGGGTGCACTTGACCTTGTTTATTTTGTTGATGTACATACTAAATAGCACTGGTTTCAGTACAAACACCACTCATTACTGGTTCTCACTTGGATACTGAATCACTGACTGTAACTCTTGGGACAAGGATGTAGTGGAGGACATTACCACAGAACCAGACAAAAAATAAAGCAGCATGCTAAGAGAGAAAGTTTTCACTCAAAAAGAGCTGTCTGCAGTAAAAAACAACAGGGAACATACTACAAAGTGTTTAAAAATCTTCTTCTGTTTTTCTGCCCAGACTCCCAAGTTTATTCCACAGTGAACCGTTTTATGTAAAACTAGGATGCTGGCAAACCCAGGTATGTCTGAAGCTCTGCAACTAAGTTCAGCAGATCTACTCAAAGAGTAAATGATTTATCCCACCTAAAACATGCACAGCAAAACCTAGATGAAGTGAACCAAATTTCTATCAGAGAAGAAAGGTTTAAGCCATCTGAATCTGCATTTCACTACTTCTAACATTTCTGAGTATATTAAAATCCTAATAAAGTGTTAAATTGAGTTTCATTTTTTATATAGATGAACCTACCCCACTGGTATGAAATTTGAACCTCAGAACGCAAAATTAATTACATACCACATGCACAAGGATTTACCAGCAGGAGCTAGGGAAGCTTTATCTGTGGTAGTGTCACAGCCAATAGCTTCCACGTCATATGACACGTATGCTGTGGCTAAGTAGCCCATTTTCCTCAGTTTGAGGATGCCCTTCCTGTGTGGTACACATGCATAACTGGAGGAAATTAAGAATGGTAAATGCAGACCAAGTGACAAGAATGACATTTGATAGTAAGTGTCACAGTTCCTCAAAAGCTCTCCCAAGTGAAACAGAACTTCCCCAGCTTGGGAACATAAAAAAATAGAATTCTTCTTAGGAAAAACCTGACACGATCACAGCAGTAACTAGGAAATCGCAATTAGAAACTCAAGTTTTGGTTGCATCCATCACTGGCAAAAGAAGTCACAGGTGCGTAGTTCTTCCTAGAGAAGATCTAAAAACGCAGATATAAAAAGCTAGATGAATTTGATTTGGAAATAATAAATTGGGCCTCTTCAATGTTTCTTAAAATAGTGATAAAAGTTTTGGTTAAAGATGTCATCATCCCTTTGGCCTTCAGTGCCCATTTGTCAGATAAAACTGAACTGCAGTTCACTGCTACAGGAAATTTTTTATGGGACAATCACTGTTTCTACAATGAAGTAAAAAATAATTTCAACATTCATTTCAACAGTTACATGACAACATTTAATACTGCAGTCACATGAAAGAAAAGTACTGCTTCCCTTAAAAAATAAAGACCCCATCGTAAATCATGCACTTGACTAACCTCTTCTAAAGAATCAGACTGATGACACAAGTTAAAAAACTTTGAGAAGTATTTGCCTTTGTCATTTATAAATGCTGTGAGGAATCCTTGAGATTCCAGGGAAAGAGGTTTAGGACATCTATTCCCCTGAAAAATATACCTGCAAGCTAATAAATAACCAGCTGTGGGCAAAGACAACAAAGTCAAGAGAATAACTATTACAGCAACCTAACTTAAAAGGAAAACCATATTACAGATGCTCAATTTGAAAATGCTGCACTTTCTGTTTTATAAGTCTTTAACATTATGTTAAAGACTTATAAAACAGAGTGTTCCTGCTCTTCTTCCAGAATACTTCCATTCTTTCTGCCATCAGTGCTGAGTATCTATGATCCTAGGCCTACAGTCTCTCTGCAGTAACCTGCAAAACCATTTGAATTCCATAGGAGTAGAAAAAGGTTCTCTCAGAAGTTAAATTATTTCAGACTCACCAATTTTTATTTCACCTTAGCTTTGTGGCTTGTCTTCCCTCCCTAAAGGCTTTTTTTTTTTCCCTTTCCCTTTTTCAAAGGAAGCTAAGCCCTGGATTTTCTTTTAGTCACATCAAGGTTCAGCCCATGGCAGTGAATTAAAAAACAGATTTTTCCAAGGTGTAAACATGTCACACAGCATGCCTGCGGTACCGAGGCAAAGGCTACTTTAACAAGCCACGTTTACCCTTTGGCATAACTCGGCTCGCTGCTGGAGGCCTTCGAGGCTCCTGGAGCAGCAGACCTGTCCTAAGGGGGTTTGCTCATTCTGCACGTTTGTTTTGCCATGGAAATCTCGCGCACACTGGAAGAGGAAATCGTCTTTGGAGCGACACCTTCAAACAGGCTAAGCAGCTTTGCAAACCCCGTGTCCCCCATCGCAAATACATCGCCTTCCAAGGAGCAATTAAAGCAGAGCCCAAACACCCAGATGAACTTCTGCCCCCGGTGACCTTCCCGCGGCGCCGGTAAGCAGGACCAGCGGGAAGCTCCCGCTCCACGCGCTCCGAACACCGGCAGCCCACAGGTACCACCGCTCAGCGGGCTCCGCCCCCGCACATCGCTCCGGGCACCCCACGGTCCCCGGCCCCGCACAACGCTTCAGGCATCCCACACTCGAGTCGGCTCGGCTCGGCCCGGCCCGCGCACCTATCGCCCGGCCCCTCTCTGCCCCAGAACGAGGACAAAGCAGCCACAACGCACCTGCTCCCGCGGCGCGGGCGGCGGCGGAAGCTCCAGGTCGGCCCGCCCCCATCACTGCGCCCACCGGCTCTTTCCCTGAACCGACCGTCCTGCTTGTTCCAGGCCGGGCCAGGTGCTCCGGCGTCCCGGGGTCTACCTCCGACACGGTGGACCCTGCGGCCACCGCGCCCCCACATTCGCCAAGAGAAACAAACTCCGTCTGCCTCTGGCCGCCGCTGCCCGCCGGGCGGATCCGCGCTGTATACAGGCCTGA